>CAJNDT010000713.1:884210-1076710 GCA_905221615.1 Symbiodinium sp. CCMP2592
GCCAATGGCATGTGCTTGGCGTCTCGTCCGTGTACTCGCATCTTGGTCGTTGCATTCCGGTGATCGAACGGCGCAAACACCCCCCAATAGCTGTGGAGTCTGCCGCCTTGGTTGCCTCGGAATTGGCGCCTATGGTCGAAGTCCCCGTCGGGGTCCTCCGAACCATGCATGATGCCTTGCGTGACAATGGAATCCAAGTTGCGGCATGCCGTAGCGTGGAACGCACCTCCAAGACGTTGCAAGAGGGTCATAGATGGAGATATTGCGAACCTGTTCTTGTCTAACTGAAGCAAGTTGTTCTGGGGATCTGAATGCGCAGAGTGACCACTCGTAGCCCGAACTGCCCATGGCTTCACCCAGCCGTGGCATAGGTTCAGGTACCTCTGGCCATGCCGGCAATGGTCGTTGCTCTGGATCTCCGCGATCTGGTCCCGAACTGATACCAACATGTTCGAACCTGCTGATACAAGAACTTCCGTGCCGGGGTCCTTCACTCTCACACCCAGAAACTGCAACCGAATCTTGGCCTTATTGCGTTTCGTGGCTGCAATCATGTTCCCCTGGAACAATAGCTGAAGTCTTTCATTGTACACTCTCTTCTTCTGTTGGTCATCGGTCCTTGAGACCCCTTCGGTGATGCGTCTGCTTTCATGGGTCCATAGTGGCTCATGCCTCACCAGGTCTTCGATCAGCACCCACCCTCCTTCATCACATTTGATGACACTGTTGAATGCCACCTGGCACCTGTTGTCAAGCCATTCCGAGCCTTGGCGCCTGGCGATTCTGTGGCGCAGGTCAGATTGGATGCATGATAGCGCCCAATCCGCGTTCAGTCTGCGCTGACGGGTGATGTCGCGAAGGACAACTTCGTTCACGAGGTCCCATCGATTGTTGATGAAGCTGGCACCCTTGGTTGGGATCAGGTCGAGAATCCCGCACCGGATTGGCCTTCCGCCGCCGATGGATTCATAGCCTGGATTGGTGTAGCTGTGAGTGTTCTCGTCGTACACATAGCTAGGACGGTCTCCTCGTTGAGGTAGGCGTCGGTCGCGATGGTCCGAAAGCTGCTCAATGATGTCCACCACTCGCTGGCTATTCTCTGGTCCCGATTCCTGCAATGGTACGCCACAAGCATCATTTAGGCCCCGACGATTCTCTACATCCGTGCAGAGATTGTGTTTGTTCTCATAACGGATCAAGACCACATCGCCCCGAACGGCTTCGCCTCCGCGTCGCGGTCGGGCTTTGGCCTTGGGTCGTCGGTCCGAGGATGCAACACTCACATGATCTGTGGTGTCAACGTCCATTGGTTCAGCCTCTTGTGAAGGTACTCGACGTGGATATCGAAGAAGACTTTCCTTGATGATCTGGACGCTTCGAAGTACCAGGTCCCGGGTTGCAGCATTTTCTGTGCAATTTGACAGAGTGTGTAGGTCACTGCCACAAGCAACACAGAACGTGATGCGATCGCTTCCGACTGACATCTCGCCCTGAGCGAGTACGCCAACATAGTCCTGAAGCTGCGTGACAAATCCTTCACGAATTGCATGCCTGGGATCAGGGCCTTCTGCACCTTGCTCTTCTGCGGGTTGCGCATCCACATCCACATCCTGTGCAGGTATTGGTGGAGCAACTGAGAACCCTGGATCGTCCGTGACGTTGTCAGCGGCCTGTGTCTCGTCGGTTCTCGCAATCTCTACATGGTAGATATCACCATCGACGATCACTGTGAAATCAATCACGAGGTCAGCGGACATGTTGTTGACGATCTCAGCGACTGCTTCATTCTTCTTGGGCGGTGTCCTTTTGCGCGGGGAGTCAACCGTGATCAGCTCGATGGCTTCGGCTGACGCGTAGCGGAAGAATGACCTTTCGATTCCTCTCGCGCACGCATTTGCTCCCTCAAGGCCACCCCAATTCATGAAATGACTTGGGTGTCTCATGGCAATCGTAAGAAGTCCGAGCGCCAGCTCCAATGTGTCACCCAGGAGCTCTTCCTTGGGCGAGACTGACCCTCGGTAGCATTCTTGGCGCTCTTCTGGAGTCAAAAGCATCCTCATGAAACCAGCATAAGCGCAGTTCCCGGCGTCGTAGTAGCAGATGTAGCATGTCTTGCCTTCGGAGTCGTACCCCCTGTCCCACGCCAACTGTTTGGCCTTTCCCCATGCCGCGTACTCGATGGCCTGACTGGCTGTGATTCGGAGACCACCGTAGTGAGAAACCGTCTTGCCGATGTCTTCATAGACCATCTCTGCACAGACTTTGAGGAACTCCTTGATGTCCACACGAGGATCCACGAATTGAAGCCTCAGGTCATAAAGGTGCTTTGCGCAAGCCAAGGTGTACTTCTGGGACGCGACCAATTCATTGAAGGAGCTGATTTGATGCTGCATCTTCAAAGCTGAAGTATGCGCGCACCCAATGCAGTGTCCAGTATACCCGTTTCCGGTCGGCTTGAAGAAGGCTTGTGCGTAGCACTCAGCCAACTTCATTGCTTCACATCCAGAGCAATAGAACGTTCTCCCTTTGACATAACCCGTGTTCGGGGTCGCATAGGTGTCGATCCTGAACCAGTAGTGCCTGTTGTCGTAGTAGGCCTCGGGAACGGTCATGGCGATGTCAAAATCCTGCCAGGTGACTGTGGACGACTCAGCTACCGTGTCACCCTGGGCACCCGACCTGATCTGTTGCTGCTGTTCCCCCGTAAACCATGTCTGCGAGATCTTGGTGGTCGTCTTGACTTCACTCTTGTCCTCCCAAATCTCGACAAGCGACGGGTGAGCGACTAAGTCGGTTCTGACTGTCTCGTCCCATGAGCGAACTTTTGACGCCTCAACAAAGCACGTGGATACCATCTTCTCGCAAAACAGCTGCTTTTCATAGATAGCTAGGCCCAATTTGAACCTGACCCGATTGTCTGGTGGTGGTACTTTCTCGACTGACAAAGTGTGCACGCCAGACGACGCATGTTTCGCCTGACTGTACATTCTCGACCAAAACGAAGATCCATGAATCACCACACATGCTCGGGCCCGCAACTCCAGTTCAATGTACATTCCCAGCGCGTGGAAACCGTTGAACATAGAAGCTTTCTGTCGCAGGTAATTGCTGGCTGCTCCTACGAACCGTAAGTCGTGGTTGATGTTGACAATTGGAGGGCGCGTGGTACTCTTCCCTGCCGCAATGATGGGGTCAACGTACGTGGCCTTGAGCTGTCGCTGCAAATCAGCACGAATCGCTGCTCCGTCTCCGACCTCACTCATCGGAAATGATATGTTCTCGATGAGGATCGCTTGGAGAGACAGATGGTAGTGCAACGTGACGGTTGCAAGCTGCTCTTCAGTCAAGCCATCCAATGTTTCATTCACAGACTCCAACGATCCCTTCGTAACTTGGAAGTTGTAGTTGGCACCTGCGGTGATCGACGGGCTCACAATGTAGATCTCACTCCATCCATGCATGACGAGATTCTCCCTCACTGTATGCGATGACCCTCTGGTCCTTGCGACCATGTCAAAGTCTTGGACGAGGATTGTGCATTGAGAGCGCATAGTCGCGGCATCAGGCTTGCCACCCATACCCAAACTATTGCGAAATCCGTTCAGCGTGTTCATGGTATTGAGCCTTGCTTCTGCCGGAATTTCATCGTTGTCGACAAGATCGCTGTCTGCCTCGATCATCACTGCCGAGGTAAGCATTGGAGGAGAAGGAAGATGCACGCACGACACCAATGCCAATGCATGGTATAGCCGCGAGTACATCCGTAACCACATCTTCGTGCTCAGCTTCACATAGACCTTCAGGTTGAGACCCTTGTCATCACTTTGAGAGACGGAACGAATCCTTGCCAAATAGGTCACCAGTCTCCTGACGTAATGCTGAATTGGTGTGGTCCCCACGTCGTGGTTGGCCACGAACTTTGGCGTCTCATCAATGGTAGGTGGGTACTCGTCTTGATCACGGGTCGTCGCCAGCAAGCTTGAGCGACAGCCCTTTTCATCGATGTTGACGTAATGGCACCAACTTTCCTGAGCGCCAGCGGGGATTGGAGCTTCCTCCCATGTCGGTTGCGATGGTTCCTCTTCCGGTTGCGAAGTCGGTGGTTGTGGAGGAGGTGCCGCAGAAGATGATGATGCCGATGCCGTTGCCTCGTCCGTTCTTGCCCTCTTTGGACCGTGGCTAGGAGTGGCTCGAGGCTCGGTAGCGGAACCTTGTTGTTGTCCCGGCGTTCTTCCATGCTCAGGGTGCACGATTCCTTCCGGTTCGAGGTTGCTTGCCGTAGGCATCGCCACCCTCCCCGTTGAGTACACCCAGCTAGGATGCCGTTGAAGATTGGGCGGAAATAGGCCATCATCTTGCATAAGCGGTCTTGGTGCCTCCATCTGTTGGAATTCTGCTTCCCATATGCTCAACGTGGCGCGTTTGGTAGAGCAGTCGACCACATATCCGGATTCAACTCCACATTGATTCCAGGTGTAGCTACGGAACGCATCCGGCAATTGGAAGCCGTTCCTGTCTTGGTCTGCACATACAGCGTCCACGTGGTGCTTGAGGAAAGAGTACGTGGTGTAGTCGGAATCAGGGAGCACATCATTGGACCATCTGTAATGCGGGTGTCCAGTGTCTGGATCAACCCATGATACGTAGGAATGAAGCACGTGAAGACAGACACTGAACGCCTGGAGCGAGTTCATCGCAAAAGCGAGCGGGTGTCCCATGCCTTGAGGCATTGTGCGCATCATCATGGCCAGCTGGTGAACGTTGAGTGGCGTGGCGCCATCGTTGTTCGCAGCACATTCCTGGTTGTAGGTCCGTAGTCCATATCCAGTGTGTTTCGCGAACATGTACATCAGCTTGCACACCCTACATAACGTAGGCTCCGCCAACAGGTCTGATTGGTCAGGTGCTCTACCTGACATTGGCAACTTGTGGTAGTAGTCCTGATTCACCGTATACCATTGTTGAATTCTCGTGTCTGTCACAGTCTGGTAGGGCGTCGCCACGGAGTTGATGAGAACAGCGAGGTTGTAGTAGCCGTCCGCAGTGACGATGTTCCTTGTTGCAGTGTTCAAGTCGAACCGAACTTGCTTTCGTTCTTGTTCCAGTTCAACCACAGCCAATTTTGCATCATCGCGGATCACTTCCTCATCCACCATGAACCTGGTGATGGCATTGCACTTCCCCTCGTGGTCAGCAACAATGTGTTTGAGACCTCCACCAAACTTAGTGACCATGGCGAGTATCTCCCCATAGGGTTTGTCCATGTATTCCTCAGGAGCAGCAAGCAGGCAAGCTTTGAGGATTTCTCGGACTCGAATGGAAAGATCTCCTCCCGACGACAGATTTGCACACGTGAACAGCAAGACCAACGGAGGTGCTTTGAAAGCTGCCCATGTGCGAATGAGATCATTGTCGACCACTTTATCTTTCGTAATCTTCGGCGGGAGCGAGACGCTCTGCGACGAATCCCCAGAATACATCTCCAGGAACTTGTGGAACTTCAGAAACGTTCGCATCATCCCACCAGACGGGAAAACTTCTTCGTGGTCCACTCCATCGAAGGCCAGCTCGTAGGCATTGTAGCTTTCAGCCATGGCTCGGGTTTCGGTCCTTCCTCCGTAGGAGGGAAGTCCCTACACCCTACTCGACTTCACGGTTCCGGGTTCTCCGTAAGAGGCACCCTTCCCCGATCCGTCTGGTCAGACCTTAGTTGTTCCTTAGTTGGGGCTGTCTAATAGCCCCTTCATCAGCGTCTACACACTGATGTTGCTGCCATGCAATGTCCTCAGATTCATGTGCAACATGACTGACACTGACATGAGCTCGAACAAGGCTGCGAACATTCCTCGCAATTGACCGCCATGAAACATCAATGCGCTGCAACAAACTGTTCTTCGAATCATGGTCCAAGCAATCATTCAGTCTCATCACCAAACGGTCCGCTTCAGGCATGTTAGAGAACATGATCCTGCGTCCACCAACATCGCCATCAGCACCAACATGATCACCAACCTTAACCTTTGTCACCTTGCCACTTGAAACAAGAGCATGCAACTCTGGCCAAGACCAACATGAACATGAAGAAGGCATGTCAAGCGAAAAATAGACGTCGGAAAATTCCGCACACTTCTTCAGCAGGCGTTTGAGAGATTTCAAGACACTTCTGAAAACCTTGTACTTCCCACCAGAACGTTTTTCACCCCCCACGCAAGCCCCTTCACTACTTCCAGGACCAGCACCTGATCGCAAAAGCGATGCCACGAATAGCACAGGTGTGCGCAGGTCGTTCCGGCACGCATCCTTCATCGTACCGATAAGGTTGTCCTCATCGGCTTTGGAGCTGATCAGCTCCTTGCAAGTTATGCGAGAGCAACCTTTAGTGGACTTAGGTACGGCGTAGCCGTTACCCAAGCCACAGAGGTCAACAATCATGCGGTCTGGCTTCCGTCCACCAGCCTTCGACGGCATGGCTACCAACCTCCCATCGCCAGTTGCCTGAAATTTCAAGGCTTTAAGCAATCTTCTGGATATTTGGCTAGTCAACTCGCATTTATCAGATCGATCCTTAGCGTCCGAATCAGTCATGTGCAAATGTTTGGACGAGCACACATCAGACGACTTAGGATGCAGCGCGACGTTTGCGGCAATGTACTCCCATTCATCCTTGCAGTGGCCGAGCTCAACGGCGGTTCCAGGAGATACAGGATCCCGAAAGATATAACGTTGCCCGTGAGTGCATCCTTGGATCTTGATGCTCTTCCACATGGCATCTTCCTGAAGTCCCTTATACTGCTTGGTTTCCTGGACTGGTACTCGAGGAGGCACTTCGATGATGATTTGGAACCCCCATGATGCCGCTCTGCGCGCAATTCTTTGGACGACCTCCCCCCATGGGTAGTCTGTCCGCAATTTGCCCTTTCAGGGTTGTCAGCGATTTTCCGACTCAGCCACGAATTCTTGCCCAACACCCCTGCACCAATGAAGATTACGGAGTTAGGGTTGTCTTTTCTTGCTTGCACCACATCAAAGATGTAGGCGCACATGGCGTCGTCAACTTCTCGCCCCATACTCAGAACATTTACTTGCAGCCCAGGGTCGTAGTGAGAATCAGGAGCATGCTGGGCGATGCAATCCTTGCCTGGAGCATACTCATTCCACCAGTTCTCCTCATCGACTCCTATCAATGTCCATACCGTCACCGCCTTTGGAGCATCTTTGATAGTGATACGGTACTTCCACCGGCTGTAAGGATTCTTGTAAGCATGGACCAACCTTCCATCGTGGTCGAGGAATTGGATCACCAGACCCTCCTTGGGCTTGTTAGCGGCGAAATTGACCACGTGAGGCACAATTGCTCCATCATATCCTTGATATTCCCTTTTCTGTTCCGCCGCATCATGCCATACATCTTCGTACACCGACGACCATTGATCATAGCCAAATTGAGAGGCTTGACTCTTGGATTGGCCGTTGAAACAAAATCCCTGGTGTAATGTAAAGCCCTGGTACCCCCCATGGATGGCACGCGCCAGTGTGACAACCACCGCGCGCCATTTGGCGGGCAGGGCGCGCACATACGACTGGCCTAGAGGCGGTTCAGGAATAGGCAAAAACGGCGGCGCAAGGACGTCCGCAATGGCAGCTGGGCGCAAATGCCCCCGCACGGGATGGTACTGAAACACAGCACGTTCCACGTAGCGGTCGAACTTGCCCGGTGTGTCAAGGATAGCAGCACGATCCTCCATCTGGTGCCACTGCCCTTCACGAAGAATCCAAGTCGACCGAAGGTAACGACCAGGCGGCAACGCAGAAGGCGGCCCCCGCAACATGCGCGGGAACTTGACAACCAGGATGGGGTCCACACTGTCATGTTCTTGCAAGCCTTCCTTACTCGACAATCCAGCGCGATACAACACCTGAGGGAGGATCGGCGTCTGCGTGTAAGGAAAACAAGGCACCTCGCTCTTGAACGAGTAGTGCTGCTGACCCTTCTCATCCGTACTTTGGGAATGAGTAGGCCGCATCAGATCCATAATCTCCTGGGAGCCGATGAGATCCGGCGGAAAGATGTTGATGAGCTGACACGCATGTGTCCAGGACACGGAATCCTTGAACGACTTGGTGTGTATGTCCGCGGACATCTTGGCAGTGACCTCGTAGGCAAGAGAAACGTAACCTTCCTGAAAGATAGAATGCATCCATCCAATGCAGATACCGTGGGTACGTTCCAAGTGACGCATAGTCGGATTCTTGCCCGTGCGAATCACCCCGATCATGGTCTGGTTGTCGTCGTAGAAGACGAAGTTGGGGTCTTGCCCCCCAAGCTGCTGCCACAACGTGATAGCAGGCAATCCAAGACGTGACATGGCAAAGTCGGCCGCGACAATCTCGGCCTCAGGTGTGGAATGACTCAAGCACCCCTGCCTTTTGCTAAGTCCCGCCAATGGAAATCTTGTGTGAGAACCTTGAATGTGCAAGTGAGCACCGGAGGTAGATTTCAAACTTTCCCCACAACCTGCATAGTCCGCATCTGCAAACAGCCCGATGGACGAGTCCTCCAAGGAGTTCCCGACCCATCCAATCATCATGTGATGTTTGGACTGGTGCACATAGGCCATGAGATGATGAAGAAGAGCATCCTCCTTCTTGGTCCATTTCGTGATCTTGCGTGCGAGATTGTTGATACTGCGCAGAAGATCAAAGCGGCAAATGCGCGCGGCATAAAGCAATTTCATGAGAATGCTGGCTGCCTGCGGAGCAAGTGCGCCGCGATTGGCCTCGTTGATTTCCTCTTCCTCGGGCGCCTTGGGAATAGGTGGAGGCGGAACGAGCCGACCATCCTTATCAACAGGCATGGTGTGTCCACACCACGTGCATCGATGGCTTTTACCTGACTGTGCCGGAGCGCGAGCTGGGTGATTCTTAGTCTCCTCAGCCGGACTCGGCGATGGTACCGTCTTGAATTTTGTCGGATCGAACCCAGTCACGTCGCAGTACTTCTTGACTGTCATGTCCAGGTACGTCTCCATGTCGTAGGTAACGGTCTGCACCTTCGTTTTGTCATGCAACGTTGCCTCGCCCTTGGAGATGCGACAACCCAGATACAAGCCCAGCGGCGTTTCTTCTTCCAATCGAAGTTCTTGGCGCAGCATGTCCCAACCCTTGGGTAGACTCTCTTTGGGTCCTGCCATCTTGAGATCATCCACGTAGATGACAAGTAAGAGCTTCATTTGCGGGTGAAAATACAATGATGGCCATTCATCGCCAATCGGCTTGAACCCTACTTTCTGTACCGCGGTGTGGCAATGTTGTTCCCACATGGTTCCTGCGTCAGGATGTCCATATAGAGCTTTGATCAGGCGGCATACCGGCCTACGGAATTTGTGCCGTTTCGCAGATGGATGCCAGGCTTCATCAGGCAGTTCAACCCAACATGGAGTGCCCGACAATCTAGCCTGAATGTATGCTTGGATAGCATCCGCCATCTGGACATCGTTGCCAGGAAGACATCCGTAATAATCTGCCCATCGTGAGGCGTCAAACGTAGCCGGGGAATTCCCCAAATCCTGAAACAATGCGGCTTCCATATTCTGGTCTTTGACCTGATCACCGAGTAGTACACCTCGCCCCTTGAACTTCCTGGCAGGATCGTCCTCTTTGAGCTGATAGTTCTTCTCGTAGATCAGTCCGTGTACTCGCGCCATGTGTACTTTCTCACCTTTCTTCTTTGCCTCAGCGACGACGTCGTCATATTCACGCGTAGTTGAGAAGTCAAACACTTCTTGGTCCCACAATCCCTTCCATTCTTTCATGAAAGCTTCCATGGCCTTGGGATTGTTGATCATCTCTTTGCGTGTGACGGGTCGAGTGACCATGGCATTGAAGCACGATCCTCCTGCATGATTCTTTTCCCGATGTACGTTTCTGTGAGAAGTCGTACACGGCATAGAAGGAATCCAGTTATCATCCATGACCATATGCGCCGGAACGGCCGGCACAACATCTGCCAAGAATTGTTCCTGTGTATATTGATCCACATAGGACTGTGCCCATGACCAACCATCGTCGTCGTCAACGGTCACGTTGAGTTGCAGATCAATTTCTTCACACGGGACAATCTTGGGAAAGATCATGTTGTCCAAAGCCTTGGTGACTATCTTCTTTCCTATCACAGCCTTCTTCCGGTCTTTCTTGGCAACTCGAGCTTTGTCTCGCTTTTCTTTCTTGTATGCTGCCTTCTTCTCCGCTTCGCTCATCTTCTTCCATGCTTCCGGAGAATAAGAATGGATAGGTCGCCGTGTAGGAAGAGTTCGTCGACCATCACTTCGGATCTTGTACGGAACTCCCCTTTTATCGATCTTGCAAGCTTCACCGTCATCGGTAAGATATACAATGCCGTCTCCTTTCTTCCCCGTACTCCAATGTTCAATCTCCTCGGGAGCCAACTTCTTTTCTTTCAAGATCTTGATAATCTCTCCAGGTTCTTCGATGTCTCCTTCGGGGATGAGTCTACCGGTTGGACCGACTTCGCGGGGCGATCGCCGATCTTTCCCAGTGACTTTTGGTTCAGAAGGAGGCGGTGCTGCACGTAGACCCAGCTCTTCGTCTAGTTCTTCGAGTCTTTTGTCCCCTATGGCATCAATAGCTTCATGCTCTGCTGACTTGAAGACTTCGCCGAGCGGCTCCGTCTCAATGTCAGATGGATCTATGTCCTGTAAGTCAGGATCTTCTCCGGGATCCGGTGGAGGAAGAAGTCCGCTTGGATCATCGTCATCCCCGTCGTCACCATCTCCTCCAGGCGGACCGTCACCACCGTCATCGACGTCTTTTATCTCCTTGCCAGCGAGGTCAACGTTGTCCCTGAGTCCCTCAATGGTTGAGTTCATCCTTTCGTACTCAGCTTTCAGGGGAAACGTTATCTCCTCTGGGAAGTAGATAACTTCTGTCTCGTACGGTCTCATCAACTTCCTGGGAACAGATGCGTCCATCGACAAGTTCGCGTTGGCAAATTCCTTCATATCCCAAACGCGATACTTCTTGGACCATCCTTGACCAGCAGTGATGATGTATCCGGCGAAAATGCCTGGAATCCCCTTTGGATCGAACTTGTTGCCATATGTCTTCGGCCTTGTGTCCGTCGGCTTGAAGAAGACTTTGGCACCAAAGGGTATGGCTTTTCCCTCGAAGTCCTTTCCAGTCATTCGCTTCCATGCTGAATCACCATCGCCCTCCACGTCTTCAACGTTGAGGTTCTGCATCACGCAATTAAGCGCAAAGGACCAGTATTGAGCGGGCAATCCGGCGTGTAGCATGGATGCTGCGACTGTGTTGATCACTTCTTGATTTGATCGTTCAGCGAGTGAATTGTTACTGGGTTTCCCTGGAAGGGAATGATCGATCACGATCTTCAACTGTGCCATAGCTGAATCGAACTCTGGTGCTTCATCGCTGTACGCCATATGAATCTTGCGTCTTCCCATGAGGCGTCTGATGGCCATGACGACTTCGTCAGTGCTCCTTGAAGCCGTGGGAATCGCTGCAATCATTTTGGTGGCGATGTCCCTGATGACTAGAACCTCGCGTGCCCCATCATCGAGTCCAATGCCTGCTTCGGCGGCCTTGCGCATGTCAAGGAAATCGAACGTCACAAGATCTCCCCAGTGTTTGATCACACGTTGAAATGCACCTCGTTGTGTTCGCAAGTGCTTCATCTTCGCGCGTATGCACGATTCGCAATATGGATTGCGGTAGCGATGAGTACACAGATGTGCCAATGTCTTCGCTTCGGCTTTCAGTGTTCCGACTCTGGCCTTGCGGCTCGGCGCACCGTCGCCTTCCACATCAATGATCACCTCATCGTCACCATCCAATGGAATTTCACCCACTCCTTTTCCTTCGTCGTCGTCCGGAGGGCGTCCGGCCTCGGACTCTGGTACTTCTTCTATAGGAGGTTCTTGGGGTTCAGGATCAGGAGGTCGTTCGTGATCATCACCTTCTTCCTCTGCTTCGATCTCGCCCGGTGCAGCTTCAGCGGCAGCTGCGACGCTGACGTCAACGTTGCCCGCTGTCAACGCACCCTTGAAGATTTCGGTGATCGCTTTGGCCTCCGGATCGTCATGAACCAATGACTTGGAACTCCCGGCACGAACGTACGGGATGTCACCGTTCACGAACAGAGATATTCTCTTGCCCTGCGGGTTGATCATGAATGGTTCCCTTCCGGGAGGCCACACAAACCCGTAGTTGAAGTTCATACATCTCTTGCCTATGGAAAGCACCGACGGCGTGTCGTCCAACACATAAGCGTTGATCGGTTCCTCGAACGACTCAGTCTGGAAATTCGACACGAGGTCGGTATCGGTGATTCCATTGGCTGTCTGAAATGATATGGGCTCTGGAGTCACGAGTGTTTCGAGACTGTGCTTCTCGATCTTCTTCTGAGATATGAGGTCGTGACCACATCCAGTGTCCATGAGAAATTTGATCTTCTTCTTAAGGATGACTGGTTGAACCATGCATTTGAACAACCCTTGATTGATGATCCGTTTGCTGTGTGCAGCATCGAGTTCGCGCTCAACGATGGAATCCTCACCGTCGTAGAACGAAACTTCTTCCACTCGAGACGTTCCTGGGATTCGTACGAATGAAACTCGATCTCCGCATTGATCATCATCATCGTCAACCATGTCTCTCATGATCTGTGCCCTCAATCTCGCTTTGTGCTTGGCGAATTCCAAGCTCACGGCGCGATCCTCATCATTGACAAACGCTTCCATGTCGACGTACTTCACCTTCCGCTCTTTGTCTTTCTTCGATCGTCTAGGACACGAAGAAATGAACTTCACGTCATTGGCAAATGTCACATTGCGCTTTGTCACTTTTCGGGTCGACGTAGTCGTTCCCGAGGATTCGTCATCTGTTGAACAATCCGAATCAGCGTCGCTGTCAACGGATGGACAATCTGACTCCTCCTCATCTTGTTTTGAAGATCGCTTCCATATAGCCGGAGCTGATGGATTCCACCTTCGACACAATCTGATGGCGGGTGCAGCAGGGAGTGCCTTGGCCTTGGCATTCGGCTTCGCTGGAGCTGCCTTTGCTTCGGATTTGGCTTTAGCTTTTGCCTTTGGTTCCGGAGCTGGGGTAGCTGCTGCCTCATGCTTGAAAGGACAATTCTCTCTTGAGCACGAGCCTGTGTTCTTGAACGAGTAGCATATCCTGTTTCCTCCTCCTCCAGATGGACTTGGAGTTCTCGTCCTCGGCGTGAAGGGTCGCTCTGGAGTCTTCTTCGAGTGACTGAATGGACACTTATCGCCATTTCGACACCCTGCATCTGTGAAATGGAACTTGCAGCGGATTTGCTTCTTGCTTTTGTCACCTCTGTTGTCCGCTGACTCACTCCTCGTCTTCTTCTTGGGCTTCGGCTTGGTCTTCGCATGACTCTTCGCTTTGCTTTGAGGTAGTACAGGTGTTGCTTTGTCCGGCTTGGTCGGTGAAGCCTTGACCTTTGCGGATGGAGCTGCGTTAGGCGTAGGTTTCTCAGGTACCTTGGCCGGTGCAGCAAGCAAATCCTTGCCCTCAAGCATCTGGCGCAAGCCAATTTGAGTCTGAGTGAGATTTGACTGTTCTCGTTTCCGCATGATGGTACGATCAATGATCTTCATCAGGTTGTCGTACGATCGATCTTCATGATTGTAGGGCAAGTGTTCATAGTGCATGCCCAAGTCCATTTTCATTGCGGGCGAGTCCTTGATCTTGCTGTACAAGCAATCACGGAGAGCTGTTTTGGATGGAATGTCCTCTGGTCTCATCCGTCCCAGAACTTCCAACCACGTCTGCTTGAACGTATGAAGCTTGTTGTCGCCTTGGTACTGGAGCTTCACCAAATACTCAAGAGTGATGATCATGTCAAGACGATCATGTGTTCGAAAACTTTCGTACATCATCGCGATGACTTGTCGTCCTTTGATGATCTTCACGTCAGGCCTGCTGATGTAATCATTGGCCTTCCGGTTCACCTCGAGGTACAGGTCAGCTGATTTATCACCACCGGCACGTAGCATTGCGACCATGGCGATCCCCAATTTGACGTCTATGCTCTTGAACTTCTTGTGTCCTGAATCATTCAATGCTTCGACATCAGGGAATGGGTTGAACGCTGGTGCCAGCCATAACATCCAGTCCTCATGATGTGGGTCGGCTGATGCCCCTAAGACATTTGCCGTGCACACAGATCGCCAGTTGTTGAGATGAGTGAGAGTAGGCCATGGAGGAACAGTAACTTTGTCGGCTTCCCTCCTGGAAATTCTCACCTCTGTGACTTCAGGATCCGCATCTCCATCAGGATCACGCGCATGCGAACCAGGATCCGATTCGGGTTTGCCCCCTCCACCTTTCTTCTTGTCATCATCGTCGTCAGGCGGATCTGGAGGATCATACCCCGTGCCGGTACCTTCATCATGCTCTTCCTCTCCGTTCTCGTCGCCAGCTTCATCACCGTCATCGTCTCCATTGTTTTCTTGAATCGTTTCAGCGAATAATCTCCACTCATCACGATCAGCTCTGAGACGTTGTTCGGCTTTCTGAGCCTTGAGTACTTCACTTCGCAGATCAGCAATCTTCTCCTCGTACTGTTCCGCGATCTCTTTCTCGATCTGACGCCTCCTTGCCTCATGGATGGAATCGTCATAGGCGACAGGGGGACCGATGAGGTCGTTGCCCTTCGTAGATGCGGTGACACCGTCGATGCCAACAGGTCTTGAGGAGCTGGCCGATGCTGTGGACTTCGATCCCAACATCCCGCGATCCCCCAAGAGTTCGCGTAGCTGTCGATCACGCACGGCTGCCGCATCACTTTTCCCATGAAATCCGCTTGGTATGCCAAACAAAGTGGCTGCACTAGGCGTGGAACGCGCAAGCGCTGGGCTGCTAATACCTGGCACGTGGTGCTCGGGCATTGCATCCGCCACGATTGGCATTGAACTGCGGCCAGTGAAGAAGTTTCCACCGGTGAATGGAATTCCGTCCATCACAAGGTTCTTGTCCTTGTCCGATTCCGAGAATGCGAACTTCTCTTTGGCGACTGGACTAACTTGACTTGGGGACCTTATTTCAGGGGATCGTACCTCATCTCCTACGGAAAATGCAGGCATTACATCCTTTCCTACGTGCTCCCAGCCAGACTCAGTAGTCCTCGAAGACATGGGCATGCTCGAAGGTCGCGTCGCTCCTCCTTGATTGGAGTTTCGTGCTGCCTCCAATTCGCTGCGTGTCCTCGCTTGAAGATCTTCTTGTGCTTTGAGCGTTTTCCTGAGTTCACTCAGCTCGTCGTGCAAGGTAGGCAATGATCGCCTTGCATGATCTTCATTCTGATGAAGTCGTTCCTCTGCTTCTTGCATCCTCTTCACAGCCATTTTGCGGTACTCTTCCTCTTCACCAAGACGTTCGCGAAGCCGAAATCGTTCTTGTTCAATGGCTGCGCTGTTTCCAGCTAGCCCTTGGATCTCGTTCACAGCCCGCAACTCCTGGTTCTTGACCAAGTGGAATCGTTCCTGCATTGCTTGTAAGGCTTGTTCCGAACTTGCTGTGTTTGACCGGAGGACCAAGTTCTCTCTGGCGTGTTCATGAAGTTCATGAGTCAGACGCTCATACTCACGTGCCATAAGCTCACCATCACCTTGCGCTCTTGCCTCCAACTGCACAAAGTTGGTGGCTGCCTCCGTGCGGAACACGTGTAGCTGTTGAGCTAAATCCTCGGCAACGGCATGTGCTTGACGTTGTTGAGCAGAGTTCTGCTCATCCATGCGAAACAAAGCTGTTTCATAGTCTCGCTTCATCTCCTGATTGACATTGTTGATGTGCCTCATGGCTAAGCATGCATGATCACGTTGTCGTTCCAATTCTCAATGCGAATTCCAGATCCTTCATCTTCTTGCTGCATCTCCTTGATCTTGTCCATCAGGGTCTGGACGATTCCTTCGTATTCTTGCACCTGACTGCGATAGTACATCTGCTGTGCAAGGTTCGATGCTTCGAACTGTTGCGAAATCGTCAATTCCTGGTAGGCATTCGGACCATCAGCTATTGCAGGCGTGGCCACGGATGACGCATCACCACGTGCAGGAATCGTATCCAGAGTCATGTCCAGATCGTCAGTATCGCGTGGTTGATTGGTAACCATCCGATTCCAAGTCATGGACTTGTCACGCCCACGAGTAGCCGAAGTCCTCGATCGTGCTGAAGAGCTTCTCGAAGATGATGGCCTTGACTTCTTTTCCAAGGTCTTGACTCCTTTGTCCTTAGCCCTGGACGTAGTCCGAGGTGCCTGAAAACCAGACGCTTCGGCCCGTCGTTCTGAAGCCTTGCCCGTCCTCGAACCTGTGGATGTCGGACGTGAAGGCGTAGATGCTCTTGGTAGACTCTTTGCTTTCCCCTTGGGAACTGCCTTTGCAATGGCAAGCGCAGAAGATTGACCTTTGTCATCTTCCGTGGAGCTATCAACGGATTGCACCACTGTGTCATCAGCTGTTGACTCACCAACGGCTGGCGCTGCCACATCGGCACCGAAAGTCATTGTCGTATCTTGACTTGATCCTGAGTTCATTGTGGTCGTAGTAGATCAAGTAGTCGTTGCTGTAGAAAGGCAGAGCCGCGTACGGCTGATAACCTGCGTGGGGGATTGATCTCGACTTGGTTGCTGCTCTCCCCACCAGAGCTCTCCCTCTTACTCCCACACGTGCGATCCTATGCAGGCAGAACCGGCGGCCGTTCCTTTTGCACTCACTGCCGGCGGCGGTTCGTCTGTGCAACGGGATAGCTCTGATTGCTCAGGATAGAAGACACATATAGCACTTAGCTATGGGCATTGACTTGAGCCAAACGTTGCGTTGGCGGTCACATAGAAAGGTAAAGACGAGGGATGCGTAGCATGCCCCCTAGAGTCGAGGGACGCGTAGCGTGCCCCCTTCTCTTGCACTTTACACGGTCTTGCTCACAGCTCTTATAGTGACACCTTAGAACTTGACAAGGCATCGCAGTCCGTTCGCATCAGAAGATGGAAGAGAGCTTACGCTTAAGAGAAAGGATGGCACTCCCCATGCCTTCAACAGGAAGAATCTGGTCCCCGGGGGAGGGCTTAGGGGTTGAGAGTTGGGAGGTTCGCGTTTAGATAAGAGTAGGGCCACCAGGGTTCGTTGCACACAGAAAATTAAAGTTGTAAACATGAACCCTTACGATCAGGACTTCTCAAAATCATCAGCTGTATGAGTTGAGACAAGAGGTGCAGTATGACCAGTCGTAATCTTAGCCAGTGTAACAGTCGTAATACTAATATTAGTAGCAACATTAATATATGTGCAAGATAGCCCAGGTATTGAGGGTAATATGATTGCTATTATCAGATTTAGTGTCAGTAATCATAATCGAAATAGTTCTAGAAATCGTACAAGTAAACAGTAATAATCCTAACTTGCTATTTGTAGTACTATTACCACTAGCATTAGCAGTTAGTAATCATACTCATGTTGTATTAGCTCCAGTATTAATATTAACAATAGTATGCGTATTGATGTTAGTAAGAGTCGTAGTACTAGTATTAGTATTCGTATGAATATCTGTCATTATATTAAGAACAATATTCGTGTTAATGTTCGTGTTAGTGTTGACATTAGTCTGATACTATTATTAGTATAAGTGTTAGCGTTAGTTGTCGTTTTAAGCTAAATATCAGGATGAAACTGAATCAGAACAAGTATATGGGTAAGAGTATGAATATGAGTATGTACTGGGTATGAGATTCGTGATGATATGTGTATTTGTTGTAGCACTGGTGTTAGTGTTAGTATTCATATTGGTAGATTAGCGTGAATATTGGTAACAATATTCGAGCGAGGGGTAGGTAGAGTAATACCAGCATTCGTATACATATCAGTATCCGCGTTAGTATTAATACGAGCTTAACCTTTGAGACAGTGTTAGTATTCAGATTAATGTTAGAATCAAATAAAAAACAACTACAAATATTAATCCAGACATTAGTGTGAGTGAGCATTAGAAGTAGTTATAGCAGCAATACAAACATTCAGGATAGAATTACTGTTAATCCTAGTATTTGTGCTAATATTAGTAGCAATATTATAATGTCTTAAAAGTATATTATCAATACTACAAACAATAGTCATATTGGTATTCAACTTCGCATCAACATTCATCTTACTATTGTTATCAATGCTAGTGAAGTAGTAGTACTAATAGTCGTAGTGGTAATGGTAGGAGTAGTAGTGATGGTAGTAGTAGTGGTGGTGGTGGCGGTAGTGGTGCTAATAGTGACAATAGTGAAAGTAGTAATAGCAATAGTAACATTAGTCATCGTAGGGGCAGTAGTAGTAGTGGTAGTGGCAGTGGTTATGGTAGTGGCAGTGGTAGTGGTAGCGGCAGCGGTCGCGGTAATGGTAGTGGTAGTGGTAGTGGTAGACGTGTTCGTAGTGGCAGTGGTAGTGGTCATTGTAGCAGTTGTCGTAGTAGTAGAAGTAGTCGTGCAAGTAGTAGTGTAAGTAGTAGTAGTCATAGTAAGATGAGGAGTAGCAGTAGCAATAACAGTAATGGTAATAATCATAGTAATAGCAGCAGTAGCAGTAGCAATTTTACTAATAGTAAAAGCAAGAGTAACAGTCATAGAAATGGTAATAGTAATAGCAGTAGTAATAGTAATAGCAAAAGTAGTAAGAATAATGATAAAAGTAATGGTGACAGTAATAGTACTCGTACAAGTAGAGTACTGGTTATAGAAACAATAATAGTAATCGTGATAGAGATAATAATCGTAAGAGTACTAGTAATAGTACTAGTAGTAGTGATAGAAAGTGTAATATCGTAATAGCAATAGTAATAACCGCAACAGCAATAATAGTAGTAACAGTATCATAACGGTAAGGGTCAGAATAAGAATAATAGTGATAATAACAATAACAATGATAGTCATAGTAAAAGTAATAGCAATGGTAGTAATACTACTAGCACTAGTAGTATAATATTCATAGTTAGAACAATAATAATAATAGTAATAGTCATAATCATAGTAATAGTCATATTAATAGTACTAGTACTAGTACTAGTAATAGTAATAGTAATAGTAATACTAATAGTAATAGTAATAGTAATAGTAATAGAAATAGTAATAATAATAATAATAGTAATAGTAATAGTAATAGTAATAGTAATAGTAATAGTAATAATAATAATAATAGTAATAGTAATAGTAATAATAATAGTAATAGTAATAGTAATAGTAATAGTAATAATAATAATAATAATGATAATAACAGTAATAGTAATAGTATTAGTAATCGTAATAGTAATAAAAATAGTAATAGTAATAGTAATAGTAATAATAATAGTAATAATAATAGTAATAGTAATAGTAATAGTAATAGTAATAGTAATAGTAATAGTAATAGTAATAGTAATAGTAATAGTAATAATAATAGTAATAATAATAGTAATAGTAATAGTAATAGTAATAGTAATAGTAATAGTAATAGTAATAGTAATAGTAATAGTGATAGTGATAGTAATAGTACTAGTACTAGTAATAGTAATAATAATAGTAATAGTAATAGTAATAGTAATAGTAATAGTAATAATAATAGTAATAGGAATAGGAATAGGAATAGCAATAGCAACAGCAAAAGCAATAGCAACAGCAATAGCAAGAGTAAGAGTAATAGTAATAGTAATAGTAATAGTAATAGTAATAGTAATAGTAATAGCAATAGCAATAGTAAGAGTAAGAGAAATAGTAATAGTAATAGTAATAGTAATAGTAATAGTAATAGTAATAGTAATAGTAATAGTAATAGCAATAGTAAATGTAATAGTAATAGCAATAGTAACAATAACAGTAACAGTAATAGTAATAGTAATAGTAATAGTAATAGTAATAGTAATAGTAATAGTAATAGTAGTAGCAGTACTAGCAATAGTAATAGTAATAGTAATAGTAATAGTATCAGTAATAGTAATAGTAATAGTAATAGTAATAGTAGTTGTAAGAGTAACAGTACTAGTAATAGTATTGGTAAGAGCAAAAAACTAAAAAAATCAAAAAAATCCTGGATCCCCGGGTCCCTGGGAGGCGATGCCTGGCCGTTGCGCCCCTCCCCTGAGGGTCTCCGGCCTGGAGCGCTTGATCCTCTCTGTGGGAGCACCCCGGATTTTTTTGAGTTTTTTGATTTTTTTTATTTTTTGGAGTTTTTTGAAAAAGGCAAAAAAATCAAACAACTCAAAAAAACTTTTTTGATTTTTTTGAATTTTTTCAAAAAGGCAAAAAAATCAAAAAACTCAAAAAATTCAAAAAAATCAAAAAAATCCTGGATCTCCCGGTCCCTGGGAGGCGATGCCTGGCCGTTGCGCCCCTCCCCTGAGGGTCTCCGGCCTGGAGCGCTTGATCCTCCCTGTGGGAGCACACTGGATTTTTTTGATTTTTTTCATTTTTTTCATTTTTTTGAGTTTTTTGAAAAAGGCACAAAAATCAAAAAACTCAAAAAAACTTTTTGATTTTTTTGAATTTTTTCAAAAAGGCAAAAAAATCAAAAAATCAAAAAATTGAAAAAAATCAAAAAAATCCTGGATCCCCCGGTCCCGGGGAGGCGATGCCTGGCCGTTGCGCCCATCCCCTGAGGGTCTCCGGCCTGGAGCGCTTGATCCTCTCTGTGGGAGCACCCTGGATTTTTTTGATTTTTTTCATTTTTTTGAGTTGTTTGAAAAAGGCAAAAAAATCAAAAAACTCAAAAAAACTTTTTTGATTTTTTTGAATTTTTTCAAAAAGGCAAAAAAATCAAAAAACTCAAAAAATTCAAAAAAATCAAAAAAATCAAAAAAATCCTGGATCCCCAGGTCCAGGGGAGGCGATGCCTGGCCGTTGCGCCCCTCCCCTGAGGGTCTCCGGCCTGGAGCGCTTGATCCTCCCTGTGGGAGCACCCTGGATTTTTTTGAGTTTTTTGATTTTTTTTCATTTTTTTGAGTTTTTTGAAAAAGGCAAAAAAAATCAAAAAACTCAAAAAAACTTTTTTGATTTTTTTGAATTTTTTCAAAAAGGCAAAAAAATCAAAAAAATCAACAAATTCAAAAAAAATCAAAAAAATCCTGGATCCCCCGGTCCCGGGGAGGCGATGCCTGGCCGTTGCGCCCCTCCCCTGAGGGTCTCCGGCCTGGAGCGCTTGATCCTCTCTGTGGGAGCACCCTGGATTTTTTTGATTTTTTTCATTTCTTTCATTTTTTTGAGTTTTTTGAAAAAGGCAAAAAAATCAAAAAACTCAAAAAAACTTTTTTGATTTTTTTGAATTTTTTCAAAAAGGCAAAAAAATAAAAAAATCAAAAAATTCAAAAAAATCAAAAAAATCCTGGATCCCCCGGTCCCGGGGAGGCGATGCCTGGCCGTTGCGCCCATCCCCTGAGGGTCTCCGGCCTGGAGCGCTTGATCCTCTCTGTGGGAGCACCCTGGATTTTTTTGATTTTTTTCATTTTTTTGAGTTGTTTGAAAAAGGCAAAAAAATCAAAAAACTCAAAAAAACTTTTTTGATTTTTTTGAATTTTTTCAAAAAGGCAAAAAAATCAAAAAACTCAAAAAATTCAAAAAAATCAAAAAAATCCTGGATCCCCAGGTCCCTGGGAGGCGATGCCTGGCCGTTGCGCCCCTCCCCTGAGGGTCTCCGGCCTGAAGCGCTTGATCCTCCCTGTGGGAGCACCCTGGATTTTTTTGATTTGTTTGATTTTTTTCATTTTTTTGAGTTTTTTGAAAAAGGCAAAAAAATCAAAAAACTCAAAAAAACTTTTTTGATTTTTTTGAATTTTTTCAAAAAGGCAAAAAAATCAAAAAAATCAAAAAATTCAATCAAATCAAAAAAATCCTGGATCCCCAGGTCCCGGGGAGGCGATGCCTGGCCGTTGCGCCCATCCCCTGAGGGTCTCCGGCCTGGAGCGCTTGATCCTCTCTGTGGGAGCACCCTGGTTTTTTTTTCTTCCCTAAACCCTCCCCTGAGGGTCTCCGGCCTGGAGCGCTTGATCCTATCTGTGGGAGCACCCTGGATGTTTTTGATTTTTTTGATTTTTTCATTTTCCCCCTGGTCTCTGGGACAAGACCGACCAGGTCTATTTGGAAGATGCTTTCTTCTTTTCGTAATTACATTTAAGTGTACATTCCCCTTATTAAAGACGTAAGAAGGAGCTTCCAAATAGACCCGGTTTTGCTCACACACCCCCCCCCCCCCCCCCCCCAGAGTCCCTGGCCCCTATATCTCCGTTGGAAGGGAAACCAGCAGCAATAGATTCCATCTTCAATGTTTTGCGAAACTAGGCTGGGAGCTTTGGTGAGGACGTAGTACCAGAGCGGCTGCCCAGCAAACTCCTTCAAATTCAGATTTGAGACGCATGCACAGGCATGCCTGACGGCATTTCACCGACGGGTTGTTTAGCCAGGGCTCTGGGTTGCTGTGAGCTTCTTCGCGAAGTGTGACGAAGATTGCCTGCGCAGATATAATCAAGCCGATATAGGAAGCAATGAAGCAGTGCAAATGTCCGTCGTGCTGTTTAGTGCAGCTTCTGCCCTGTGCAGAGCTTCCAAATGTTCCAGAGTTGGATTCACCTCGACACTGCTGTCTCCGTGCATGCCTTCAGGATGAACAGAACAGATATCTGTAAATGGAGATGCCTCTGCACACCACATGCATACACGCATGCTGTGCATGCTGTGCATGCTGAAGACTTGGGTACCGAATTACACACGCCTTTGCAGGAACCAGTTGTTCACGTGAGCCCGTGCATTTAAGTGAGGCCCCTCCTGTCTGGACATGGGAGTAAGCCGCTCGATGCTAGGCAAAGGAAAGTACTACTGTGCAAAGGGCTGCCGTTCCTTGCAGTCATGCATCCGGAGCCCTCAGCAAAGACAACGGCAAACGCCAGCTGGGTATAGTAGATTATATAGTACCTTATCTAGTATCTTAGAGTTTCTTGTAGTATTATACGATAGTATATTACAGTATCTTGCAGTGTATTATAAAGTATACAATAGTAAGTAAGGACAAAAAGGCGGTTGACCAAGTCCCATAATCCGGCTGACAGTGCAGCGGCGCACTAAAGAACACCCGTGTACTATACACTACCCTATGCGATACTATGTTGGATACTATACTGTAACAGACTAGAATATACTAGAGTATATTCTCATATACATTTAAGATACAATGCAAGATGCATATTGCATACCATATTCATCTGCTTTCCGAGCCTGGAGGTCAGAAAGTCTCTGTGCATCTGCATCTTTCGCAATTGCATGGGCACCTGCAGATGGGCGACTTTCACTTGGGCATTAGATAGAAACCTGTTCTGGCATGTTCTGGCTGCCTCGGCGCTTCTCCGGAGCAACCTGGAGGCGCAGCAAAGGGAAGCTCCTTCTAAGATTGCCTACGGCAGCTGGCCTGGAAGCATCAGATTTTGCAACGAGCACGCATGACAGAAAACTACATTCCCTGTCAGCATGATTAGCTTAAGCGAGCCACAGAAGTGGATTGCATGTACTGCACATCTATGCACAACCTTCGAACGTAACTCCGCTGTAAGTTGCTGAGTGCGCAACATTTGCCAAACTTAGGAGCTCGTAGAACCCCTGTGCCACAAGGGTGCTGCTTCTTGATTCCCACTGTTCAGGGAGACAGTCGCTACCAGATCTGAGCAGCCAGGGCCCGTGCGAATGTCTGTTCCAGGAAGAGCAGGAACTGTCCCGCCAAGATGCTTTGACGGCGGACTGCCTGCGACCAGACATCTTGACAAGTCTCGATGCTGCAACTCCGTGTAAGCTGTGCCTCCACGGTGCAGTCCTGCTGTCGCCCCACTTCTGCCTGCACCTGCCCCCAATCAGATCGTTCTGCCATGTGGTGGGGTCGATGGGGTAGGGGAAGCAGCGGCGGAGGGCATGGCTTGTGTGTAAGTGTATATACTGTTCAAGTCGTCGGATGCCTTGGCCCAGTGAGCCTTGGCTCTTTCGATCGGCTCCTTGGATCTCACGCAAACAACGCAACAAGGCAAACGACCTACATGGAGTGCGCAGAATGCCCTCGCGGGCACCCGGTAAGAAGCTTACGGTTCTGCCGGATGCCACCCAATCCGGAAGAGAAGTGAGATTCTCAATCCTTGGAAGCAATGCTCGCAGACAGGATGATCGGGTCTGCAGCGGACAAGAGGGGCGGCACAGTACTCGCCCGCTAGATATATTGAGGCCCTCGCAGCACCTTCGGATTGTTCATCATCCGCTGGCACGTCCTGAAGCACTGCGCAAACAAACAATCAGCCCCTGAAGTAATCTTCTGTGACTTGGCGTGGCTCTTGGAATGTCTTGTGACCAAGTGATGTCAGACGCAGAAGCAGGCTGTCCCCTCAGTGTATGTGAAAAGAGCTCCTCCAGCCAGTGTCCCGAGGTGGGTCACGCACAACCGGGTGAATACCAGCGACGCAATGACAGATCGTCTCCATGATGCCATGGACCACCCTGGAAAGTAACACAACTCGTCGAAACACAGCCATGATGTCACACCTCGCCATCAAATCGTGCCGGCCTTGGAGGTTTCGAGGCCGCACGAAGGGTGGGGATGCGACCTGCCTCGAAACAGCGAAGGGTGGGGACTGTCTGATGGCTCGCGTTTTCAGGGTGAGTGGAGCTCTGTGGGAGCCTGCCTCGACGCAGGACACTGCCATGCGGACGAGTCTGGCCTGCGGGTTCCATCTATCCATCTACCTACCCATCTGTATATGTATATATGTGCGTGCTTTGTATCGAATCTTATACTGCACCATCTAATATGTTGTTACATCATGTTGCCAAACATCGTTCAGCTGTCAATGCATCTCACGGAAGCATGGCGGTGACATGCAGCAAGCAGTTGGCCAGCTACACTGGCCGAGATCTACCTTGTCCGCCAGCTCCTTCGCAAATGCGGAGGCCTTGGCATACAAACAACTCAGGAAAGTAATGAATCATAGAAAAGTGTGGTCACGCAATATATACCATACAACATACCACATCTAGTCTATCACAAAAACATACGCCGAGTGACCTCTAACATCGAAAGTATAACATGTAATGTGCAATTAGTAATGTACCGTATGGAATGTACAACATAGCGTATGCCATGTCTGAAATATTACATATAGAATCGAAGAAGAATGCATATAACATAAAATATGATGTATACACTGTATGTGAACCTATTGTTTGAAGCATAAGTACAATAATAAGACGTATGTTACATGGACTTTGATGTGTCATGTGAAGATGTTCTGTATATGACATGGAACATCCGAACTGTTCGCCATTGACCCATATTTACCTAAACCCCAAACCCCAAACCCAAAACCTCAAACCCAAACCCTAGGCCCTAAACCCTAACCCCAAACCCCAAACCACCAAACCCCAAACCACAAACCCTAAACCCTAACCTAAAAACCCCCAAACCCTAAAGGCCCGGACCATCATCAGGTCATCCGGCTCCACACCTCGGATCTCGCTTCGTAAGTGTTTGCGTCCGGAAGTAAGTGCTCGGTTGCAACAGAAGGGGCTTCAGTTTGGGGCTTGACGTTTCGGGCTTTGGGGGTTTGGGGGTTTAAGGGTTAGTCTCTTCCACCATCTTACTCCTCCTTCACACATCCTCTAGAGACCCATCATGCGAAAAGAGCCACAAAAGCTCTGAAATTAACGATCCACTGGATCCAACCAAGGCACCTAGACTCATGGCACCCACGGCCTGCATCGTGGCCTCTCGCATCAGGGACTCCTCCTGCAGGGGAATATCGAAAAAGAGCATGTGGTGTACTTAAAGGATCATGGGACTTAGTAACTATAAGGTTCTTTAAACGGCTGCTTAAATGGGATCTATAGGGGTTCTGTAAGAGGGGTCTGAGGGTTACTTAAAGGGTCATGGGACTTAGTAAGTAGGGTTACAATTAGGGTAACGATACTTGTAACTACTTACAACCCCAAGTAAGGTACTTATAAAGTAGGGATTCTGCTACGACAAGCCGAAGCCACAAAACAACCCCAAATACAGGCCCTACAGTCCACGTGGAGTTGATACTTAGCACCAAGCGATGCAGTCGCCACCTTGCCACGCACAATGTTCTCAGGAAGCTTGATGAACTTGTGGTAGATCCGAGGAGGTACCTCGGGCACCAGCAAAATGTCTCTCTTTCGGGCTTCGGGAAATCAGCAACACGTCTCTGTTTTGGACACAGAGCTCCAGCAACTAGAGTTTTCGGGTTGATCACCCCTAAGCCCTGAACCCTAACCCCTAAACCCTAACCCCTAAACCCTAAACCTAAACCTAAACCCCTAAACCCCAACCCCTAAACCCCTAACCCCTAACCCCTAAACCCCTAAACCCTAACCCCTAAACCCCTAGCCCTAAACCGGTAATGTGATCACTGCCGGATTGGCGAGGCTCTGGCTGCCACAGCAGATGCCCGGCCCAGTGCCTCTGAAAACACAGGGTGGTCAGCAGATGAAGTGATTGATTTAAGGTTTGGGGTATAAGGCTTAGGGAAATTAAGGGTTTAGGGTTTAAGGTTTAGGGAATTTAAGGGTTCAGGGTTTTAGGTTTAGGGTTTGGGGTTTAGGGAAGTTAAGGGTTTAGCTGTCCACACGCTGGAAGACTACAAGCCTGTAAGCCTCGGGCCTTCGTGATGCTGACCGTGTGCCCTCCGTGGAGCGCGATGTCCAGATACCGGAGCGAGCAGGTCTGACAGCCAGACCAAGGTTCCGGCAGTTCACACGTTTCAAGTATCATCAAGCAGATCTGATCGAGGCCCTACTGCTTCTGTACTTCGCACCTTCAGCAAAGCTCTGGAAGCCACCCAGTGAGAGGCCTCGCAAGAAAGCTCTGCTGAATCCTGAGCTGAGGACCGATTCAGCTGAGCTGAGCCGTCTGCCATCTGCAAAGTGGGGTCGTCGAGACTGAAGGGCCAGTTTTCCACCTGCAAAGGCATGACCCCATTTCTTTTCGAAGGAACCCCCAAAATAATGTAATATAGGTACTTAACTTGATCCACGGCACTACCTGTTGGCCGAAGCACACCCGAGCACTGAGCTTGGCACGAGCGTCCGCAGCTCGTATTCTTTGGGTGGAAGGCCCGTCGTGGAGAACCTTTGGTCACCGCCCAAGCAAGAAGAAGCAGCAATGGCGCACTCACTATATTATGCTATACTATGCTATGCTACACCGTACCGTACTCTTGAATACATTCATCACTGCACCAAGTTCGCTGCCGTGCCAGGCTCATGAGCACGTTCTCCTGCGGAGCCTGCAGAGCGTCCTCATCTCCCGGAACCTGGACCTGCCGAGAAATATGTGGAGTCAGGTGATCATGACAGCAACTGAGACTCTGTATATGTTATAGTAGATTATAGCATATGACGTTCTAGCATACTTTCCTTTGTTATGGTGCTGGTGTATTCATGCTATAGTATCTTCTGTCACAGTGTAGTACGTTTCAGTACAGTTTCTATTATAGTATATTCTAGTCAATCATAGGCTATTATGGAATTACCAAACTAAACCCTAAACCCCAAAAAAGAACCACTTAGGACGCCGGTTCGCGCGAGTTCGCTTCGGCGCTGGGCCTCCTGCAGGGCCTCCGTGCGCATGAATTCCGCTTCCTCCACCGCTGCACGGATCGCTTCGCCTCAGAGCAAAAGAGGCCAAAATAGTACAGTATAACGGAATACATTGATTAATATGTGTGTATAAATATGTGTGTGTATATATATATATATGTATGTATGTATATATATATATATATGTAGACAAAGTCTCCTGCAGGGAAATGGAAAATGTAGATAAAGACAACAGAGGCCAAACAAAGTGGTTGCGCCCCGAGCCCACAACGATGCTGCACACCCCTCTCCTGCTGTCCGAGCTCAGAACGCAGGGCGTGCGTCGCTTCTCTGTAACGGTTCTTCGCCACCTGCTCCCAAAGCTACGTGACTCTGACATGCAAGGCCAGGGCTCATGCCGAGAGCAGGGCCGTTGCTTTCCACTTGATCCCTGCCATCTGCTGTTGTAGCACGGAAGGGGCTGCTCCTGGCTGCCGTTCTTGGTGCTGCACTATTAAAATATACTACTGAACTATACTACAACATACTATAACATTCTAACACTTAAAACATACTATAGTATAAAGACAGACACTCCAAGAGCGAGTGCGCTGCATCTGTGCAACAACTTTCGACTGCATCTGCGTCTAGTCGGACCGCCAACCCATCTTAACCCTTGACCCTCATCCCTTTACGCCTAGGGCCTACGGCCGCAAGCCTTAAACCCTAAACCCTTAAACCCTAAACCCCTAAACCCTAAACCATAAACCACTAAACCCTTACACCCTAAACCCCTCCACCTCTAAACCCTGAACCCCGACACCCTGCACCCGTAAACCCCAAACCCCAGACCCCCAAACCCGACGCTCCTAAACCCTGAACCCAAACCTAAAACCCTAAACCCTACACTCCTAAACCCTAAACCTTAAACCTTAAACCCTAAGCCCATCTCCTTTCTTCTTGACATCGTTGAACTGCCAGATCTTGGTCGACAGACGGCCAGCGCACGCTTCCCAGGTCCGCGAAAGCCCTACAGTACACCCTAACACCCTAGTGTACTATAGTATACTATAGGTTACTATAACTATAGTATACTATAGTAGGGGGGTATCGTAGCATGTTATGGTGTATTCAAGTAAATACTGTAGAATAGTAAAGTAATCTGTCGTATGTTATAGTAAGAGGCCTGACAAAACACCTAGAAACCCCTGTGCCTAAACCCCTAACGTCTTGGGGACTGCTTCCATCCTGGGATCCGCACGCGCTGCAATTTCCAGCCATCCTTCGGAACTGCTGAAAGGAAACACTGCCAAGCTCAAATAGGGTGTAGGGTTCAGGGCTTGGGGTTTGCAGCGTAGGGCTTTAGAGTCAGCGGTGTTTGAGGGTTTAGGGTTTTAGGGGTAGGGCTATGGAGTCATTAGGGTCTTGGGGTTTAGGGGCTTTAGGGTCTTAGGATTTGTAGGCATGTCTTGGGTTATTCCCCCCCACCTTGGCTTGCAGAGCATTGCGGGCCGCCTCAGCGCGGAAAGGCCAGCTGCTTGCGCTCAAGAGATCTCGTAAAACTGTAGTACCTACATCGTACCAGTATAGCACCCTTATGCTGACCTTGAAGTACCCTTAGAGACTTAGAGCTCGACTTGCCTATTTAGGTGCGTGGCACCAATCCCCGACCCTAGAACAGATCCAACCCCGGTCCAACCCCAACATCCCAACACCAATATGTGCAATATGTTTATCCCAATCTCTAGGTGACATACACCTTAAACGGCAAGGGGCTCCTTGTAGAAGTTGGCTCTGCGGCTCAGGGATTGAGATTGAGGATTCTTCCTGCATTGTGTATCTCAGCGGGATGTTAGGGGCTGAAACCTTAGGTCAGGACAGGTTGTCCTAGTTTGGCGTGTGCGTGGTGCTTTACACCTCAATAGGCCGGGCTAGTTCCAACTAGTATCCACTTGTAGTACCCTGAAAAGGAACCCCTTGAAGAACCCTCAGCCCTAAACCTCAAGTCCACAAACCCTGAGCTCTAGCTCCCAATAAGGAACCCTTATGGACGCTGTAGAGCAGTTGTGTCAAAGCTCGCGGCATTTTCATGCTCTGCGATTTTCTTCTCGGTAGCGAGGTGGACTGGGTCATCTGCGCAGGCCGAAGCAACGAGGAAGGTTTAGGGTTTGGGTTGGTTTAGGAATTTTTGGAGTTTGGGGTTTAGTGGACTTCAAAATCGAAGTGGAAAATGTCAGCTGCATGCTTCAAAGCCCGCAGCTGGCACCTTTGGACCACTCCCAGTTGTCCAGCACATTCCTGTTTTGCAGCAGGAGAACGACATGGGAGGAAGAAGAACTGCCACTTCTCCATCTCGCGCACATTCCTGCTTAGCTCGACCCTGCGCTTCCTTCACCAAGAGCACAGCACTGCTGCAGACAAGCGCACATTAACAAGGGTGTTCTGGTGTGTTTGCTTGAGGCAGCAAAACTCTGCGTCGCACTGTATGCCAGAAACAATCGTGGCAGCAGCACGCCAGAGCAACTATGTCCATTGGTGGTCCCATGAGCCTCGGACACTTTGACCGATGAGCCGGAAGTGCCGCTTCGATCCGATATAAGCAGACGAGTATGAGTACTTTTCAAAGAACTTGCTTGAAAACCCTCCGGAACCGACGAGTGGCCTCTCGACATCTTCCACCAGCTTGTCGTAGCGACGCAAGGCCGCCATAGCCTGCTGGTAGTCCTGCAAGTCTACAGCTTTCGAACGAATCAGCGCCGAGCGGGGCAGCTGAGTCCTCGTCAGTACGGTCAAACTCCCACTCCTGAGTGACCTGCGCTAAGCAAGGATGAAAGCCCCTCTACGTTTACAAGACGAGTTCCCTCGATGCATAAGAAACAATCCTGCTGACCACGCATAGGCGATTACGGTCGATCGCACGAAGCATGATCCACGGAGAGGGGCTTTGGACGTTCGCGCAATGTTGAAGATGCCAGATTCCCCGATCGTCTTCAAGGATGACCGGCAAGCTCCTAGTCTGGAGCCCCGTTGGCTTTCGTGACAAGTTCTCAATTCTGCCGCAGTCGCAGCACTCATTTCTTATACCTTGCACTCGTAAACTGAGACTACGACTAGGATCATTGGAAGACCTGTAGCATCAACATCGAAACATCGCAAGGGAACTAAGCAATCATAATAAAGCCTTCGCGCCACAGGGCACCCCAACCCAAAATATTCTGCGACGTTGTGCCTGCTGCAAGTGAGGACCATCTTTGCGCAGGACCTTATTCACCCAAGTGGCTCTTCACCGTATCTCGCTGCATCCACAAGATTACGACTCAATTAAGACTTCACCCAAGCTGCACGTGAACAGACCTTCTGTATCACGGCGACCGCATGCCGGCCGTGCTAGGTGCCCCAGCGGCAGCCTGCAACTTCTGCTTCTGCTGATCACGCCGGGCAATGGCCTGGCGTGCCTGCATGGTAATTACATGCAGGTCAATGTAGTCAGGGAATCTTGAGATGCGCACCTTGACAGCATGCACATCGTCGCGGCTGAAGTCCCATGTCGCCAATGCAGCCTGTCACACCAGTGGCTCGTCGGAAGACTAGGAAGCCGACCAAAGCACTTACTTGAAGCTGCCTGGATAGAGGAGATCTTCCTTTCCCCGACTGCGTGGTCCAATGCCCGTGCTCGGATCTGGTACCTGGTGCAACAGTACGCACTTGAAAGGCTCCGAGGACGCCTCTGCCTGTTTCGGATAGCGGGAGGTCAGCAGCTGCAGCAGCATGCCCCATAATCGAGCAGATGGCAGTCCCCAGGGCACCTCTTGATCATCTTTTTGGCCTCCTCGGCACCGTCAATGTTCTTCGGACCGTCTTTGCTCATGTCGCTCATGGCCTGGGTAACAAGGGCATCTGCAATCTATCAGCATCCCAATCCGAGGCCACGAACAAGTGGACGGCACTAAGACCCTCTCTGCTTACACAAAATCATCGCGTTGCCGATCTCTCCCTCCTCACCCCCAGAAGCAATAAGGGTTTAGGGTTTAGGGTAAGACAAGTTTGCATCCATAGGTGGATCTCTTCGAACCACTCCGTTCCAATCCCACGACTATTCCTGGATGCACTATCCGTTGGCAGATCTCCGAGAATTTCCGTCGACAGCAGGCAGCCAGGAAGCACTCTTACCGTGTGTACAAATGCGAAACGTCCGCCGGGCCACAGTAAACTTTGGGTAGCCGGGGGGACGTGTCAGTTGCATCGGATCCTCGATTCGTGTCGTGTAGACACGTGATAGATACACGCGTGCTATGAGGATTATGATGGGGATCCCAACATTACGGCCCTGGAAGACAGGGATGTAGTAATCCGGGGTGTACATTGAAAGAAAACCGTCTTATGTTAGTTGTCAAAGTAGCCCTTGCAATAACCCTTTACAGCAGGCAATGACACAAAGACTAGCGCACGGCAACGCAGGCCGCCTCGCGCAGCTTTGGCACGTCGCGGCGCTCCAGAGCGTCCTGTAGTCTCGGCACCCAGAATGAGGGCGACGCGGTTTAGGGTTTAGAGCTTCATAGTTTTAGGGATTTCAGGGTTTGGGGGGTGGCAGCTCCGAGCAAGCAAGCAAGCTGAGAGCATCCGACATCGAATTGAGCAGACATTCGGTATCCGAACAGCAACGATGCCCCAGCGCAGTCCTTGAGCAGCTTCGGCAGCTCCTCTGCCTTATTCAGGACTAGATTACAAGCCTATGTTCTACCTTCCCTCCACTCTAGTGGAGGGCTGGGAACCACAATCCGAAGGCTTCCAAAGTTCCATTGCCCTGAACCCCCCAAAAAGAACTAAAACAAATCTTAGGCCCAGCTCTGATCTCTTGTCCCCTTCTGATTTTTCTTTCGTGCGCGCGGGCGCGGGATCCCTTACCCGAAAACCCGACACCCTAAAGAACAGTCATGGAAACCCTGATATTATCTAACCCTTGTAGCAGAGTTCTGAATACTCTACCGTCACCGCTTCAATAATCAGGGTAACTTAACGTAAACCGCTTAGCAAGAGCCCAGAAGAGGTGCCGAGCCCCGTGCGAGCCGCCGCCAGCGCTCCAGGTCCTGGCGAGCGCCAGACACCTGGCACAAGCACCGCTGGAGGTCGTAACGGTTGATGGAATCACTGAACATGTAGGGGAAGAAACAGTTCTTCCCAAAAAATGTCTAGTGCTGGAGCCAAAACAGGTCGTAATGAGAAGAGGGTCTTGGGGTATGTACATTTTTATGTATGCGTATGTATGTAGGTAGGTAGGTATGTACGACGGAGTTTTTTACGAATTGTTTGGCCCTCTCGCAAGTCCGCCCCTTTGCTCAGAGCCAAGGATTCCCCGAAAGCGACCTCTGCATCCTCTGCCGAGTGCTGGAAGCGGGACAGGGCCTGAGCCAGCCCCGCCACCTTGAAAAGGATGCGGAGGCAGCTTCATCGGAGGGGAAGCGAGACACCGTGGTGTGGATTGATATGGGTAGTTCTCTAGATTAGGGTCCCTTCGAGGATCTCTTTAAACAAAGGTGCAGTACTACAGCAAGTGCAATTTGGGGGACCTCAAAAGGGACCCTAACTTGGAGAACGAATCATGTGGCATGTTCACCACGGGCTGCTCGACCGAGGAGCATCTCTCGCTCGGTGCGCTTTCTTGATCTCCTCTACGCCAGCCTGTAGGAGCAACAGCTTCGGAACTACATCGGATCAAACTTAAACTGTGTCATGTGATACTATGGCCACACCAGGAATCGGACTTGCCACTTGCCCAGCACAGCTCTGGCCTTCACCTGCGATTGCGGACAAAGCTGAACAAGCTCGTAACAGTGAACAACCCAACAACAAACAATAACTACAATACATGTTGTTTCTCATATGCACAATACTATAGGTCATAAGCAAACCTGTTGTTGATTGTCATACTCTAAATTGAAACACATAGTGAGTGTATTAGGGCTCTGGCCAGGCGAGCAGCCATCTCCATCCTCAGAGTACAAAGAGACCAAAACCCAGACAGAGACGCAGCGGTCGTCTTGGGGCCTTAATAGTTAGGATAGTGTTCCTTTAAGGGTCCTTTAAAAGGGGGTCTATAGAGGATCTACAGTCGGGTTCTATAGTCGAGGGGCCTTCATGATTAGATTAAAGTTTTGGGGTATATTATACCTTATTTGAGGAACCCTCGAAACAGATGTCATAGGGATCCTTAGAAGGGTAGGAGGCGGGGGGGGGGGTAGGGGGCCTTGATACCCATGATAAGGACTTAATAAGGCTTAAGGAAGTATAGTCCGCTACCCCCGCTCCCCCCTACCGCCCCAAGGGTTCCTATGATTCCACAGGCCCCTATATGGGTGGTTGTCAAAATTATGGTCCCTTCTTGGGTCCTTATTATAATATGGCACCTTATATTTAGGGTACCCACGTAGGGGCCATAATTTTGACAACTACCCATAGTAGTCCCTCTTGCAGACAGGAGTCTCAACAGAGTGTCTGTGGACCGGATCCAGACCTGGAGAGTGATCTTTCTAGGGGTTTAGGGTTTAAGGCTTTAGGGGTTTAGGGTTTAGGGTTTTAGGGTTCTAGGGGTTTAGGGTTTAGGGTCCTAGGGGTTTAGGGATTTAGGGGTTTAGGACCAGTTTCTGGTGAGGGCTCCTTCCGAGAAAAACAGAGCTTCTGGCTAGCACTGCGCCTGACTGCATAGACCGTCCTCGAGGCAAGTCGCGGCAGCTGAAGATCGACATGATCTGATGTGAGACGGCTCCTGAGGTAGCTTTCGCCATGGGCCTCCTTGAGAGCGCCCTGCGGCGGTTTGCCCCGAATCCCCACGGAACTAACCCTGCTCCAAGTTGATGCAAACTTACGCCATCTGCGCCTGCAAAAGATCCACACGACGGCTTCGGATGGACGCCTTCGTGGATGCTTGAAGCAAAGCACTGTGGTGAGAAAGGCCCAACACCCGGACCAGAAGAAGAAGACCGATGACACTGAAAGCACCGTGGGTTTCCTTACACTTTCATGCAAACATCATGCCGCGCGTCGGCCTCAACAGGTTGCCACCAGAGTCTCACCGCTTTCAGCGCCTGCATCAACGGGCTGCATATGTCGTAGGCCGAGTTCTTGCTCAATCGCATGCCCCATGTCGAGCAATGTGTAGGAGCAAGCCACGAGAACTGCAGTGGATGCAGTCCACATCAGTGCACCAGACTCGCGCGCTGACAGTCTGTCCACCGGAGCCTGACTAATCTGCAACTTGCATCAAACCGAAGCCTCAGAGAACTCTTCGTCGTTTTGGCTCTCCCAGAGGGCCAGCTGCGACCTTGCGATCATGATGCCGGAGCACTGCAGGTCACCGAAATACGATACGATAGAAGCATGTTCAGTCACAGTTGGCCTAGACGGCGAAGTTGGCGGAGACGACGATGGCTTGCGCCTTCAACACATTCGGGAGCCTCCGAGAGCTGGAGCCAAAGGGGCTCCCCCCGGCCCGGGCCTGTCGCTGTCCACGCTGCGCTGCGACGCGCCGAATCCTCGGAGAGCACGAGACTTCGGAGGAATTTGTGGGCTCTGCTTGCGGTGGCGATGTTCGTTTCGTCTCAAAGCTCTTCCGCCACTTTGGACGGAGCGACATCGCAAAGAGTGCTCACGACGCGCATAAGACTTGTCTCCTCGGCGAGCAGGAATATCATGTTGGGCATCCACACAAACCCGCTTGGCCAGATAAAACCATACAAGAGGTCTCATACAGGCTCACTGAGCAAGCGGCAGTCACGTCTTGCAGCTTGACATAAACTGTGTCAGGCGGATCCTGTGTGCGACAGGATACGTCATGGATAAGTTTTCAGACGCATGCTGCTGGCCTCTCTTCTCTCTTGGCGGCAGACTTCCGGTGAAACCTTCCGACTCGCACATGGCATGTCTTTCTGCATGACGGTCGCTTGGAAATATTGATCTTGCAGAGAGAGCGGAGAGCGCTCCGCAGTGGCCTGGGTCTGCCCCTCCAGCGACACGGCCGCGCAGTCCCCAGAAGCCTCTGCCACCAGCGCGGCGGCGAGGAGCGGAGCATCGTCATCCTCCAAAACCCAGCAACACAAAGAGAGGTTGCCTTCCCCAAATACACCCGGGAGCTCTCATAGGGTTGCCCCGCCTGCGGGAAGATTACGCTGACCAAGCCTCGGGGAAAGCAAGCAAAAAGCAACCAGCAGGCTCGAACCTGAGACACAACCATGCGAGACGAAGCCCCCTCGTGCGATTGTTCCATGCCCCCGCCTAAGATGGCGTTAGCTGCGATGGCATTGCTGCTCGTGGCAAACTTTGATGCCGTTGGAGATATCTGCTGCTGGATGGTCGACACGAACGGGGCTGACCAGCAGGGCAGCTGACTTGCAATGCAATCCACATGCCTGCATACCCGTACCTGTCAATAGACTCCAAGATCTTCATGTTCGGGCCTCTTCGATAGTGATGCGCCATCCAGGAACCTCCACATGTCACATCACAGCTACTAAGCTACTAGTAGAGGCTTGAGAGCAGAGGAAGTCAGCAAAAAGCCTCGACATTTGCCAATCTCCTTGTCAAGCGTGGAGTTCCCAGAAACGCGGACCAGTCGCAACCGAGGCGTCACCTGAACGGAGGGCGAAGGGAGCACAGGATGACAGGAGCCGTCGCAGATGGAGATTCGGGCCTCGTTGAGGGAGTCCTGCCAGCTGCGCAACATCAAACCTCCAAGCAGCTCCATGGCAAACAGTCCTGACGGCCTTAAAATCCTAAATCCTTAAGGCCGTAAAAACCCAAACCCTTAAGGCCTTGTATAACCCTAAACCCTGAAGGCCTTATACACCCCTAAACGCAAAAGACGGATTGCACCCTACACAGCGGACGCCTGGAGCCCCCAGGAAGCTGCCGGATTCGGCCCCGAGCCAACGGAGCCCCGGCCCAGCAAAGGCGAACTCGGAGATCCTGCGCCAAGGCCCCAAGGCCCCCAAATAAGAAGGATCCTAGGGTTTAGGGTTTAGGGTACTGCTTGATGGGTACCTTCTTTTGGGGTCCTTATAGTAAGGATCCTACTATTTAGGGTACGTCGCCCCCCCGAATTAACGCACAGTAGGTTTTGATCATTGTTAGACAATCATCATATAATGTACGGTATAATCGTTCTAGGACAACCAGTGCACAAGTAGTATGTAGGATACCGCAATATAGAAGGCCTTATTCGAGAAATAATGTAGGCAGGGCGGAAGCGCCAAGCGGGGGTGGCCTTCTGGAAGTTTTCAGCGACGGCAGTGTCACGGCAGCTGCTGCTGTCCTTGGCTTCAAAAACCGAAAGCAATCTCTCAGAATAATGTACATCTTGCATCTTACAGAGTATACAGTCTAGATCATATAGCATATGTACATGTATATCTATATATATATATATACATGTATATATATATATACATATGTACACTATGCAATTGCGATGTCTTAAACATGCTTCGCCACATGCCTAAACGACTCCGCTCCGTCTGTTGCAGCCAGGGCTCATCGAGTCCAGCACCAGCCAAGTGGCAGGCTCCTCACCCGAGCCTGGGAGAAAAAACGCCTGATGTTCGCTATACTATTTTGGGGGCTCCTTGTTGTAATTATAGTACAATGGGCCCCTAAACCCTAAACCCCAAAATGGCCACTCTTAGTGCTTCCCTCGCCTGCCATCAGCTTGTCGAGCACATCATCAGCCGTGCTGCGCTGTAGAAAAGTTCCTGATGTCAAGCCACAGACCTCAAAAACACGTCAGCGACAGGATGCTCATGGCCCTAAACCCTAAACCCCTAAACCCCCGGGCGGAAGGCTGCCAGGACACAACAGGCACGTCTTGTCGCTGGAGGTCGGCCAGGAACATCTCCGCAGCCTTAGGGTTTAGGACTATGACTCCGGGATGCAAGCTCTGCGAATGATTCTAGCTGTGATTTGGGGCGTGGGGGTTTGCGTCTGGGACTTCAGCGTTTAGGGCCCTGAAGGTCGAGTTGCCGTGCAGGGATGCTTCAGCAGAAGTCGCTGGTACCTGAGATGCAAGCCATGCACATTCGGCAGCCTTAGCCCCAAAGAGGCTCGGGAAGAAATGCCATGAAGGCTGCTTTCCTCTTTGGCCGAGCTGCCAGTTCCGGCTAAGCCCGAAACCAGAAGCCAGGGCCAAGACCTCCGCAAGGCGACACAGAGCCGCGCTTGGTCAGAGCCATTGGTTAAAATCCCCAAAGAGGGCCGCGGTGCCTGCACATTGGGCTCGTGCAAGAGATATGCAACAGCAAGTGCTGTCTTTGGAGCCGCAAACGTGACACGGGAGTAGAATCTGTGGCAAGGCAGGACAGCTCAGGCACAGCCACTATGCATGTCACCGATCGGACAGCCTGGCGAGATCCACGGAAATCACGGCACGCACTTTCTCCTTCAGCTACGACTCTCCAAAGACGCTACAGACAAGTACTCTCTCAGGTCTCGGATCTCCTGGCAGCCGACCACAGCACAGCAGGCCAGCAGGAGGGCGCGGAAGCTCGCCATCAGCGCATCATCATGCTTTCACGCCCATGACTACGCGAGTGTTGGTCCAGTTCGGAAGTTTCCACTACTGTATGCAGAATCTGCCAGGTTTCTACGATGATGTGAACTGGTGGCTGCACTTTACCACCGACTGGCAGGACCTAGCGTGTCAGGACAGCTGCAGTCTCGCTGCATATAGCCGGTACTTAGCATGCCAAAAGCTAGAATGGCTCCGGGCCAAACATACGAAGGAAGTCTTTGTCAAGAAAAGACAAAGCCGTCAGAGCCCAATGGAAAGACTTAAGACCTAGCAGCTTTCCAAGGCCCGAGCTCGTCTCGGTGCGTCCTCCAACAAGGCATTGACGCGCTATGACGTTTTAGGGTTGTTGAGGGCTTAGGGTTATGATCTCCCATGACCGGGGCGCTCCTGAACGCGCTGAGTGAGGAGCAGTGTCAGCCTCAGTGCGCCGGGCTCCCATTCAGAAACCTGCTTGCCTAGTACGGCGTCTGGTGGACACAAGCCGATGGTGCAAGTTCGACTGCAACAGGAGGCTAGCATCTAGCATTCTGCGCAGTTCTGATTTGAGCGAAGCCTTTTCTCGATCACACCACGAACAACCACCGCCACTGGCCGCATGTCGAGAGTCCTGGCTTTAGGGACCCTGAACGCTGGCAAGCCGGTTGCGCTCGAAGCCCCGTTGCGATCCGTCTGAGCAGAAACGCTCCCGAGCTGCCCGATTCAATCTGGCAGCTCTCTCCGACGATCCACATCTAGAGCTAGAGCTAGGGCTCTTAAAAGAATTCGGTATTTGTGTGGGTGACAGCTCAAGGGCAGCTGGACCCTCCTGTGCACCTGAGGAAGACCTGTCTTTGAGCTAGTTTCTTTCAAGACCGGGCTACGCAGTGCTCTTGCTGGCGCCCGGTCACTGTAAAGTAGTGTGCCCATTGTCAAGGAGGTCAATAAACATGGCGAGCCTCACCTGCAGTCACGGTACCAACACAGCGGAGCAACCAGGGAGACCCCTGCTCGTCTTGAATTTACAGTACAGTATCGTATAGTACAGTATAGGTATAGTATAGGTATAGTATAGGTAGGTATAGTATAGGTATAGTATAGGTATAGTATAGGTATAGTACAGGCACAGGTATAGTATAGGTATAGTATAGTATGCCATAGTATGCTATAGTATAGTATCTAGTATATTTGAAGGAACAACTTTGATGGATCATGCAACAGATGCCACAGTCTTCTCAGCCCAGCGACAGTCGCTGATGCACCTCATCCCACACAGTACTTCACTGCCACTTTGCACTCACGCAGCACAAGCAGCAGCAATGCCAAGGCGCATGTCCATGAAGCGGTCGGTTTCGACACTCCTGCCACACCTCTCCTCCACTGTGCTGTGGATGAGCTGCTGGGCGTGCGTCTTCCTTACCGGCAAGGCACTGCCAGCCTATAATCCAACTGGATCCTGGCTCTGACGACTTCCGACCCATACAGCTCTGAAAAGCGAAGAATCGCGAAAGCAATCACCCCCGAAAAGTCTCTGGAGCATCCTCCCGACACTTCAGTCAAGGAGCGCTACGTCGTAAACGAGCTCACCAGCTTGGAGCCAGGCGTCGCTCTCGGCTTGGGCCTGAAAGCGTCTGAAACCGAAGGGAAGCTCTCCACCATCTTCAATGCAAGACATGCGCAGGAATGTCTTTGTCAATCATCTTTCCCAGGGCCTTCGAGACACCCTGCCGACGGATTTTCCAGTGCTGCTTGCCCAGGACGCAGAGAAGCTGACACGGAGCAAAGATCTTTGAGACGGCACGGAAAGACATGATCTGAGGAAGACGGACTTTGAGGGATCCGCCTGCAGTAGGCGTTGGTCCCGGAGGTATCGGAGCTTGGCAGAGCCATGGGGTGCCCCGGACAGCCAGGCCTGAAGCACGAAAGAGCCGAAGATAGTATATGCATGTAAGTGTATGTGTATGCATATACGTGTATGCATGTACATATTTATGTATGTATGTACTTATGTACTTATGCATTTATGTATGTATTCGTGTTTTTACGTATGTGTATGAAATTATGTGTGATAATATATATATATATATATATATATATATATATGTAAATGGTTACCAAGTATGAACATATGCTGTAAACGAACTTCAGCAGATCGAAGAGGGTCACACCGCACGACACATCTGCGAATGCTGGTGGCAGAGCAAAGTCGGCAGTCAGGCCTTCAGCACCCTGTAGAAAAGCCGAAGGACTGCCTCTAAGCTGCCACACTGCAAGTGTCTTCGCGGAAAGTCAGAGTAAAGCTATACAAGTGTTCGACAGCTTGTTGTCTGTATCGTGTACGTACACATGCAGGGATCTTAAAGCAAGGCTGCGGTCATGTTGAGCTTCACCCTGCTCTTCGAAGCCTCTTTCCAAAGCCGAGCTGCCGAAAATCTCGAGTGTGCTCGCACGAGGTCACGGGTCACCATCTGCTGCAAGACCCGGCTGTCGCCTTCTGCAAAGCGGCAGCCTGGTGACACAAACGATCCAATCAGACTGGGACTCCTCTGCACACAGGAGCCAGGTAGCAGAGCAGAATATCGCTGTTAGACCCGAATGGTGAGGATGCCATGAGCCCGAAGGATCCAACCTGCCACGTTCGAAAGCGACGCAGGCCCGGGCGAGTGCACCCCTTCCGGTACCAAGAGCCGCGATGAACTGAAACCCCGGTCGAGTCGCGTCGCGCCGCAGCAGCGCAAGGGACTTGATAGCAAAGTCCACTGCCTCGACCTTCAGGGCCAGAGATCACCGTAAGGATGTCCCTCTTCCGGGGCTTTAGGGGTCATGGCCCAAATCCCAAAATCCCAGAACCCTATACCCCAAACCCTAAACCCTAGGACCCCAAACCCTACAACCCTACGACCCCAGGCCCTACAACCCTATGCCTTAGCGGCGGCGATCTGCGTCACCAGTGCTCGCGAGAGCTCGGAGTTGGACTCGATAGCCTCACGACATAAAGTGGTTGAGGATTGAGGGCGTGTGGGGTTGAAGGTTAAGGGTTGAGGGTTTAGGGTGGTGCGGGGTTTAGGGGTTTTGGGTTAAGCATGCAGGGTTTGGGGTTTCGGGTTTAGGGTTGAGGGTGTAGGTTACAACCCTGAACGGCCTTTTTGAACCCCGTGCCTGGGCAAAATCACTTTGCACGAGCAGTAAGAAGGCCTCACCGGAACAACGATCGAAGGCAATCAGTCTCACCGGCAACACTGCATGAGCGCACCGGAGAATCAGTGGTCTCTCCCACCGCATTGGAATGACATTGACCGCCGAATCTGCTTCTTGAAATCTGAAGGCATGGTCTTATGCTTCACCTCAAGCTTGATCGTCGCTTAGTGAGCCTGTCCCGAATTTCAGACTGCAAAACACCGAGCTGTCACAAGGGGGTCCAAACTGCGAGGGCCCCTTATTCCTTCGGTGGGCTGTGGTGGAAAGCAACTGCGAATGACTAGCACATGTCAAAGACAAGCACACAGCGCCACTCGTCACCTTGTGGACCGTGAGGCCAACCTGCCAACAAAATATTACAAGCGTCTCCATCTCCACATCTGTGAAGATCATGACTACTAGTAGTATTTTATTCCTATTATTATTCTTATTATTATTGTTACTATTATTGTTATATTATTACTATTACTACTATCATTACTATTGTTACTATTGCTATTATTGATATTACTATTATTGCTACTATTATTGTTATGATTATCACTACTAGTACAAGCGTCTCCGCCGTTTCTGCGAAGGGCCCGCGGCCTCAACGCTCTCCAAGCCTTTCGCCATGTAGGGCAGGTCCGCCAAGGGCATCTTGCGCTCCTCGACGAGCGGAGAGCCGAGCCCACTGTTGGAAAATTCAATAATAACAGCAACAACAACAATAATAATTCTAATAGTAATATTCATAATACTAGTAATAGTAATACTACTAGTAATGGTACTACTAATAATACTAATAGTAATCGTAACCATAATCAGAAGAAGTACAATATTAAGGATAAGAAAAAGAATATCAAAGGTAAGTCTCGCAGCCCTCAGTCCCGCGGCCTTGTCTACCCACACCAGGCGACCCTCGGCGTACTTCTTTGTCACGCCCAGGACACCCTCTAAGTAAGTGATCGCCTCGGCTCAACCTAGCTTCCATCATCCATGCACCACGTCTCTGCGTTTACTGTTCAGATGCACATCCCTGAACCACGCTCCGCACTCACAGAAAGGCATGCGTATGAGAACTGCAGACCAAGCATCCGAGTCGGAAATGCACATACGGCCGGACAACAAGCGCTGTGCAATCTGAATAAATGTCGGCGGCCGTTTTCCTGCCGGTACACGAAATGACAGTGCACCGCTGAACTGTGTCGACAGAGGTGCAGAACTTCCAGCAGCTGAAGGGGCCTGCGAAGACATACTCAGCGTGCCAGCTGTTTCCGCTCAAGTGGGGCTGTACATGGCAGAGTCTTGACAACAGGGCTGTCGCCGGCAGCTGTACGTGATTAAAAGACCTGAGTGCAGGAAGGATCCCTTTGACAACCTCTTGAAACTCGGGCGGTTTTGAGCACTCTCTTTAGCACCCCTGGTTAGGATCCCAGGCTCTGTTCCCTGTGCATGTTTCCAGTTGAGTTGCGGCGGTCCTGTCTCACGGGACCCCAGAGCACCAATCACAAATTCGCGTTGCGAAGTGAGTTGAAAAGTACTTTTGGAAAAGGACGGGCCCTGCGTACCCCTACTCAAAACTCGACGGGCAAGACGACGGCGGCACGATGCCGGGACGGGAGGCAGAGGCTTGGACTGCTTTGGCTGAGCGGCACTCGAGCATTGTCAAGCGCGTTGAAGGTGGTCTTCTCTCCCATGCACTCCCGCGAGATTCCTTCGGAGCGCATGTCCTTAAGCCGGGATTCGTGTTGAAACAAAACTCGCATGGCCTTAAGACATATTACCAAGGCTCTACAAGGAAGACGTGGGCACCCAGTGACCTGGCAGGAAGATATAATACTATACTATAATAATACTATACTATACTATATAATGATACTATACTATACTAACATTGTACTATGCTAATACTATACTATAATAATACTATACTATAATAATGCTACGCTATAAAGAAAACTCCTCGAAGGCCGCTCTTCTGGTGGGGGCCTCTGGTCGATGACGAGCTGAGCGACGACCAGGCCGTAGTCGGCAGCCAAGCCCTGCGAGATCCTCCGGAGTGCCGGTTGCCTACTTTAGGGGCCTTGGTAATTCAAAAGGGTTCCTTTAAAGGGGTATATGAGGGTTCTTATAAGGGATCTAGAAGGGTACTAGAATATAGCACCTAGCCAAGAGATCCCCAAGGGAACTTTGCTGAGGACACGGCCAGGTCTTCTCTGCCGACGTGCTTGGCGTATGGAGCTCAAAGCCTCCTGAGGAGCAAAGGGCAGTCTTACTTGGAGGTTCATGGAACTTAGCAAGTAAGGTTCTAAGTGCCTTAATTGGGGTTATATTACCCTAATTATGACCCTAGTTACTACATCCCATGATCCGCTTTAATTGGGGTTATGTTACCCTAATTATAACCCTAGCTACTATCCTTGGGCAGGTGGGAGGAAGTCATTGCGCCCTGCCCTGGCTCGTATGGCCTTGTCCCTGGTTGTCATGCCAAACCCAGGTGGCCACCGTCTCCACCACCAGTCCGCTGAGAACACCTGCAACACTTCATACAGGGTCTCGGGTTCAGGGGTTTAGGGGTTGTAGGGGTTTAGGGGTTTAGGGTTTATAGGACCAGTGACCTGCAAAACTGGCTCTCATGCTACAGTAGCATCTGGACCTGCGCCAGTCTCCGTCAGCATGAAGCAGCCCAGCAGTCCCGCGCTCTGGGCATCTTTCAGCCAACCTCAGAGGTCAATCCGCCAACATTTCCATCCAAAAGGGCATCGTCTCCTGTCTGTGACAAGTCACTTTTCTGCTCCTCGCTCCCGAGGGCGAGGATGGTTCCACAGAACAAGTTGTAGTGCACCTGTCTTCTCTCTCAAGTCGGAAGAAATCACGCCTGGCTCCAAGCTTAGACTGTTAAGGTTGCTGTCGGGATGCCGTCATGCGAATACCCAGGCAGCAGGAAAGGCACTCCTGCATGGAAGCTTGGTCAAAACATGCCCATTGAAGCACAAAGGGGCCAGCGTCCTGGCGCGCCATGACCCGATGGCTGGCAAAGAAATCCAGCATCCCCTCTCCTGGAACTGAAGTCCGAGGCGCAGCCCCCAGACCGTGGCTCTGAAGAAGCGAAGCAGAGGCAAGAGCAACAAAACGTCCATGCTCCAAGCGGCTCGTGGTGATGCTGTCCAGACTGAGATATCCACCTGCAAAGGCAGTAGAAACCACATCACAGCGATCCTTGCCGATTGCCACAACACTTTGAAGGGCCTCGGAGAAGAGTGCGCAACTGCTCGGCATGCTCAGCCCAAGGGGCGTTCTCCTTCAAAGCTTGACAGTGCACAAGGGGTGCGGGCTCCGAGAAGATGCAAATCAAATATCACTCTTGACAGTCAACCGGTGATTTCTCTGCAGGCAAGGGTCATTAACTTGCGCGGGGTCCAAGAGCGACTGAAACTTCTTCTGCAAGCAATTCTCGCGGCCTCGCGCGTCCGGTTTTAGGTGCTCTGATCTGATACATACAGTGTTTAAGAGAAGTGCACAGATCAGCCAAGGGACGGCGAAGGTCATTGCTCCTTCAAGCAGCCATGGTTCGAAGCGCTGAGTCTGTTCGATGATGGTCCAGCTCCAACAAAAATCAAAAAATCGGGCAAGCTGCTGCAGTCTGCCATAGGCATCCGTTGCCGGGTCCTCGGCTGAATCCTACATCCGGTCTCAGCTTGCGTACCACGGTGTCACGACACCTCTACCCGGAGGATCATGGGACTTAGTAAGTAAGGTTATAAGTACCTTAATTGGGATTATAAGTATAGTTACCCTAACTATACCCCTAGTTACTAAGTCCCATGATCCCGATACGTACTCCTAAGATCCTGTTATAGCTCCCTTTTTGGAACCCTAGTTCCTTTGTCCCATGATCCTCCAAGTAAGCCTATCTCAGTCGCCAGCTCGCAAGGAAGGCAGCCCGCCTTTCCCGCGCTGTAGCACCCGAGACCATGGCCAGTGGATGGTGTCCCAGGTCAGCAGGGCCTTTTGGGGTTTAGGGTTTAGGGTTTAGGGAATAGGGTTTAGGGTTTAGGGAATAGGGTTTAGGGTTTAGGCTTTAGGGAGGGCCTCTTTTCCAAGTGCAGACCGGGCAAAGGGGCAGAGTCTGCGCTGTCCACGATACGGCCGGAAAAAAAACATGAACTTGCCATGATCATGAACATTCTCGTTGTTGTGATTACGATCAACATTTCCATGAATTATTAAGCATTATTGCTGCTAGTATTGGAGGGAGAGCGCGGTCCGAAGGTAGTGCCTGCGTCGAGGCCACAATGGCAAAGGCCTCAAGCAGAAGCAGTCACAGCCACCCTGCGTGCCTTGCTGTCTACAAGGTCCCCACGTATTATGCCAGCCACGTCTTACACAAGTGTCGAAATGGAGCCGGTGAAGTTGCTCATTCAGCCAAAGTGTCCGTGACAAAGGTGCCGAAGGCCAAGGTTGCAGTTGCCCATGGAGGCAGCACTGCCTGATCCACCGGGAAGTTTGGCTGCACCATTTTCACTTGAAGCACAGCTCCATCGAAGCTCCGGCAAACAAGAAACGGCATCACATTGCCGAGGCACAAGGACGGCGGACAGAGTTGCCTCATCTGCTCAAGAGCACAACAAATTGAAGAACTGCGCTTCTGTAACCTTGGCCCTGCGACCTGTGCGCCCTTGGCCGTGTAGTGTTCCCAATAGCTAGCTGAAGACTTCGTTGCGACATACATATATTTATATATTTAATGTTACTGTATGTACGTATATATGTATGTATGTGTGTCTGTGTATGTGTATGTCTGTATGTATGTGTGTATGTGTGTATGCGTGCATGTGTATGCGTATGGCGTGTCTATTCACATGCGTATGCGTATGCATATGCATATGCGTATATGTATATGTATATTTGCATGTACGTATGTACGCATGCATGTACGTGTGTATGCAAGTGTGTATGCACGCATGTATGTATGTATGTATGTATGTATGTATGTATGTATGTATGTATGTGTGTATGTATTTGTGTATGCATGCATGCATGCATGTATGTATGTATGGAAAGTCTGTATGTACATACGCATGGTACGTATACATACATACATACATATGTATATAGTACTACACGTGATGTTACATGTTTACATATCTATGTGTATACACATATACATCTTATATACATATAGGATAGGTCTGTGTATATAACTATAGATATATCTATAGAATATTGCCTATAATACTGCATGTCTTATTATATATTGTGTAGTGTATATTGGACTCAGATGATCGTCCTTCTCAGGCTTCCAGCTTACAGTTCATCACAGTGGCCTCTTCCATGGGCAGAGCGGTCCAGCCATGGGATGCGAGACCAGTCTCCATTTCCCACAGTAGTAGTAATAGTGAAAGTAATAAGATGTGAAGATGTTTTTCAGAAATCATAGCAATGGCAAGTAAGTGCGGTGGATGAGGCAAGACAGCTGATCTTGGTGCTCCTGTTGCAGTACAGCTTTGCATTTTGGCACTGCACTAACATCTGCCGAAAGAACTTCGTATTCTCAAGCAATGTCGCGCAGCGCAGCCTTCCATGCAATGCAATCTTGATCACAACTGCTGCGGTGCACTGTGCCATCTCCGAAAACATGATCACGAATGACAAGCCAGTGGGATAGACCACGACTGTTGTTGGGCTGTGCATTACACAAGCTTGGCAAGCGACATTGTCGATCCACGGCAGGCTTCGCGATTCCTTCGATCCCTTAGTGCGCACGGAGCGCTGCTCACGTCCGTGTGATTCCTGCAGAAGCTAACGTTTCAGAACCGTGTTCTGCAAAAGCTCTGCGAAGGCAGCTGTTTGTCTTGAGATCCGCACCACCCTGCCCGACTCAGGAAGAACCTGGTTGGGGCTCAGGGTTTCCTTCGTAGGCTTTAGGGTTGAGGATTTTTCTGGCTTGGAATCTGCAGAGTAGGATGCGAGCTACTGCTGAGCCGCTTGCTGGGAAGGGTGGTGCACGAGTGAAGCAGTCGCCCGAAAGCCGAGGAAGGATCTCAGCGAGAGCTGAGACCGGGGGCTTCTTAAGTTTCGAGGTGCCTTCTGCGAACTTGTCATAAGGATCCTATACCCTCTCTGGTTCATATTCAAGAGCCCCCGATTCTGAAGCCTACAACTCTCACAACTTTGTCGACTGATCTGCACAGCTTTGGGCTCAACCATGGCAGTGAGGTTCTCAGGACGATGCCGGCACCGCATTACCAGCTCGATCTGACATGACCTCCGAGCACAAGCAGGATTCTCTGCTATCATAGTATAATGAGACTATATAATATGAACTATAGGAATATTCAGTTATATCGAAAGTATTGGGGGTGTAGGCCCCAGCAAAGGCACAGCAGACGGCTCACCTGCTTGCCGCCTTCCCATGGCTGTGGGAAGAAGCAAACAGCAGCGCATTGAGCCACGACTTTGCGAAGGTTCAACGGGCTGCCACAAAATTCATGTCAAATGTTGATACAACTTTTCTGTGCCACGTCACTCCTGCAATGGCCGAGGGCGACCGCTTTGTCGCGCTTTTCATATGCAAGTGCTGCATGGACGGGTTCATTAATGGCAATTCGCGCAGCCAAACCTCCAGAGTTCGCCCGGCCGACACTACTGACAGTTGCAGCTGTCTTACATGTCACCGAAACGCACAAGCCCCCAAGAACCGTAGTACTATTATAGTATAGTATTATTATAGCATAGTATGATTATTATAGCATGGTACTACCCAAAAACCCTAAAACCAAAAAAGGCCGATAAGCACCCAACTCGGAGGCCGAGCACACGCTTGTGCTCTACTCTCGGGACCCTTGGGAAGCGCCGAATTTCATGTAAGGGAAACCTAAACCCTAAACCCGAAACCCTAAACCCTGAGCCCTAGAGAAGCCATAATTGTGCGTCTGTGTGTGTGTGTGTGCTTCTTGACAAGGACGCTTTATCTCGATGTCTTTCTGCCGCTTTCATGTCTTGCGGCACTCCCTCTGGTCCACCACTTCCGGACATGATGTCTACGGTAGCTGATTGCAGAGGCCAGAATTTCAGGAGAGACTTTCGTGGTTGGAATCCTACAACATCCTACAACGGAAGGGTACATCACCCAGTCGGTAGCATTTCAGAAATTCCAGCTTGTGAGATTTTGGCGATCGCTACGCTGCCACAAGCTCGACCACCAAATCTTGGCCATGCAAGAGGACAGGCTCGAGCCCCGATAGCCGAAGATATCAAACCGCTACCGAGTCGTGCTTACACAGGCAGTCTACGGCCCTAGGAGACCACCGAAGTCAGCGTTGTCCTCGCTAGCCCTCCTACTGGGCACAGCCAGCTGCCAGCCTTTTGGCACAGATGGCAATGCGTGAGGTTGAACGTCTGCAATGCTGGGCAACACCAGCACGACCCAAACCAATCTGCAACTTGAACGTGGTTCGTGAAATAGCTCCTGCTGCTTTTGTTCAGTACACGAACAAATTACACGAAGATTAAGCAAGCCATGCCTATGATCCACAGCTATGGCTGCTACAAGAGCATCGAGATTGGTGTGAGTTAATTGTCAAGCAATGTCAAGCCCCTTGTCGCCTCACATCAGTTCTTGACTTAGCGTTCCGGCATACTGACTTCTCTGTGACATCTGAAAGTGTGGGGCCACAGGGTTTACTCGACCTACATGGCGCACGGCCTCGCAAGGCAAGAAAATTAAATGCCCCGGCAGGGCCTGCAGAAAGGTTCGTTTGCTCCAAAAGAGATCACTGCGACACTTGCCGAGAAAGTCCGGCAAGGAAGCAGGTCTTGCACGCGCGGCTGCTGGAAGTCACATCAGCCCTGCGATGAGAGCAGGCTCTTGTCACTGCGAAAAACCGAAAAGCTCAAGCACGGATGCACAGTCGTGCCTCCCTGAATGGGCTGCTGTGAGCCGAATCTCTAAGGGGCCTCTAGGGGCCTTAAGGCCCACCCACCCACCCTACACAAGCCTCCCCATGCCCGCCTGATCACTGGGCTCGCGACTCGGATGGCTGAAATGGGCATGGCAAGTCCTACGAAAGAGGCAAGAGCTGGCACATTATGCTGGCACCAAGCGATGCGGATTTAGGCGGAGGCCTCGGCCTTCGGTGAGAGCCACGGAGAGACCGTCGGCGACAGGTCTGCGGCAGGCCTTGGCCCCCGATTCCACTCATTTCCACTCTCACACACTCCGCAGCACCGCAAAATGGGATGCGGACGCTTTGGCCCAGGGTCCTGCAGCAAGTTTCTGCTCTGCACGTGACTTGGATCTTGGCGCCGGGTTGTGGTGAGGTCAGCTATCTTGATCTGACCCCCCTGTTCCCAGGCAAAGTCCGCTACAGCTCCAACTCTCAGGAGGTATTCTGGTGCTTTATTGCGCTTGGAAGGTTCCTGCTGGTTCCTTGCCCTTTTCGCGAATCGATTTGTCGAATTCGGATGGTGTTCCGACGACCGCCGGTGTTCTGCCTCCCCCGAGCCGCTGTCTGCTTCTTTGGGGTTCGGTTTGTGACCAATAGGCTGTGGTGCTTGAAGGATCATGGGACTTAGTAACTATGGGGTTATAATTAGGCTAAGTATACTTATAACCCCAATTAAAGTACTTATAACCTTACTTACTAAGTCCCATGATCCTCCAAGCACTCAGGATCCGTGCAGCTGGCTCCTGGGTTTCTGCGCTACACTTCACCTCTTGGCGCAGACCTCGACTTACTGGTACCAGCTTAGCACGCACCGACGGTTTTCCGACTCTCTGGCTCCTGGAATTATCTGCCTCGAGGGTATCGGAGTGTGCACCTTTCGAGCAATGGGGCGCAATGCAAGTCCGGCACGTGACCACCATAACCCCAGCAGACGGCGCACCGCCGCACGACTCCAAGAACAGACGGCCGGGACATCAGAAACCTGCGTGCGACGGGTTGACGGGCCACAAAAAGATACAAAAAGCAGGCGCGATTCTGCTCTTTCGGAGGCTGACCTCTCCTAAAAAAGGGTCCTAAATATTTATAGTATAAAGGCCCCTTAAACTCTATTATAACTATTCAGGCCCCTATATTAGTGGCAAAGTCACGCTATTTTTTGTCCGCAGGCTGGCTCTCGGCGCTCTGGACAAGCGAGCTGAAGTCACTTGGCCTAAAGGCTCAAGAGCGGGAGCCCCGAGCATCGCTGTGCGCCACGTGTCTGGGGACCTGGGTACCCAAATCGAAAATCTTAAAACACAAAAAGTGTGTGAGTATGTGTGTATATATATACATATATAACAATATTGACAATATCTATATATACACACGACACTCCGTCTAAGCTCTGTTGACAGAGCATAGGAACGGTGCCAAATCATCTTCGACTCGAGAAGTCTACACTGCAATATTCTGTGTATTATGCAGGTAAGTTATTTGGACTCTTTGGGTTACAGGCCCCAGTGTGCAAGGTGTGCAAAGAGCCGTGGCAAGCCGAGAGAGCCACTTAGAGGCTGCAAGCTGCTACGCCAAGGTCTCGCAGTCTGTTTCAAATCATCGAATTCCACCCCTAGAATCCTCTGCCCTGTCATGGGTGAGGAAAAAGGGCTGTGCAAACCATCCGCTAGGTCTATGGCCGCGCCTGTACAACTTCTTGCGAGATTTTCGAGGCCGGACAAAATAGTCCCGCAGCACTTCCCTAAACCCTTGTCAAACACTAAGAGCGGGTAACAAGAAAAGAGCCGCCCCTGGCCAGGCTCAAGGCCAACGCCATTTGCGGGCGGGAGGGACAGAAGGCACAGGGCTGTCTGCAGGCACTTCTGAGAATGGGTCTTTCCACTGACCTTATCTCGAGATGTCAAACCCCGAAGGCAACAAAGGCATCTTGTCAGGACGAGGGACGCTCCTCTTCAAAGACACTTGTCCATTGTATATCATCCAGAATTGCCTTCACGGCATCGTTGAACTTTGCCAGATCTCCAAAAGCAGTCTGGATGATGTCCAGCATTTTCTCCTCCGTACTCTGTGAGTTTGACTACTACTCAAGTGCCGTGTCTTGAATCTGGGTGGGCATCAATGCTGCGTTCATGCTACGTTCATAGAGCCTGCAAGCAAGAGAGCAGCTTCCGGGGAATACACGTTAGAAACTCAATAACAATAGTAGCAGTAGTAGTAGTCGTCGTCGTAGTAGTACTACTAGTAGTAGTAGTAGTAGTAGTAGTAGTAGTAGTAGCAGTAGTAGTAGTAGAAGAAGAAGTAGCAGCAGCAGCAGCAACCATAGTAACAATAATAGTTATAATAAATATACTAGCAACTGTAGCAATAGTAAGAATGACAATATTAACGACAGCAATGACAATACTGTAACAAAGAACTAGTGATAATAAGCAGAACAACTTTGAACAACAGTCATTAGCAAACTACAAATAGCGATACTAGCAATAATGACAACAATAACAATGATAATGATAACAACAGAACTGAGAATAGTGGATATAAAACAGTAGCAAAACCGATAGCAACAATGGTCAGAATAAGAATAACAATAAAACTCACAGTAATAACAATAGTAATATGAATGATGTAACACGGCGCGTATTTTGTAGCAATGAAACAACTCAAGAATACTCCTCATCATGGTATTAACAATGTCAAAAGATAAAGATGTAAGCCACAATACCAGTGACACTCATAACAATAAGAATGGCAGTGATGATAATTAACAACGACAATTCAACAACAAAACCATGACATAGCTCGTGATGATGATGACGCTGATGATGAATTCTGGAGTCCACTTCGGCCCTGGTCTCCTTGTCTTCCTGGTTGAAGCAGTCCTGGGAAGGAAATGAATCAGTTTGTGTGGGTTTTCATGCCTGGATTAAGGTTCAGGGGTTTAAGTTAGGGGTTTAGGGGAATATCTACGCCGAAGGCGCGCAATCCATGACGTCAAAGTTCAAGAATGACGCTTTGAGCTTCTGCCGATCTTCGTGCTCATGGCCTGCAGAGCCATCAAGAGCACGGCAACGGTAACCCGACATGCAAAGTGATGAAGGGCAACTCGTCAAATGTAAAACGAAAGATCAGTTGAGGGACCACGTCGCAAGACAGGGATGATGTTGATCTCGTGAAGATTGCCTCCAATATGAACCTTGCAAAGAGCTCAGTAAGGCGGCTTCGGGGCGACAAGGCAGCCGAGAAGCAAAAGTGAAGAGCTCGACGATACACCACAAGCGACCTCATACAGAGCAAGATCCAGAGAATAAGATGGAAAGAGAAGTCATGAGCCCTCTTTTTGCCTTTCGGAGTAGCGTTCCCTCTCTTTCAGCCCAGGCTCTTAGATACGTAGGGCCGCAAAAGACGACCAGCTCGGAACAGCCGCTCAAGAAGATGGGCAGACCTAGAGCTGAGGCGCAGAAGCCTAGCGCCTTTTTTGTCGCCTCTAAGGTGGGAACTTATATTTCTAACAGAAAAACCTCTGGGGTGTCTCCCCCTTTGTCCAAGTGACACCGCAAGTCTGCCTCAATGTCGTTCTGGTCCTTGCATTTGAAAGCCACGCTTGCAGGCCCTTTACAGCTTTAGAGCAACTGAGAGCAGGTCAATGCAGCACTTGTCGAACCAAATATTGGGAGCACGCTGCCTTTGCCGAGAAAGGGTGGGATAAGCTCGGTGCTTAGGAATCGAACTCGATGGTGATGAGTCCAATGCCTGCTCTCCTCGAACTTGGACTTCCACCAGCTCAGCGCTTCCTGATGCACTTTTATCGGACACGCTGAACAGCTTTGTGGCACAGTGCCAAAAACGATGCCCGGTCACGGCTACAGCTTGCGAAACCTCTGTTGGCATGTATGGTCACTCGTAGCAGTCAATGGCGAAGCACCCACTTAGCAGGAGCATCATCATGCCAAGAGTGGGAGACGAAGGCATCACCTTGCATCGAGCAGATGTTGCAGGCATGCAACTCCGCAGAAGAAGCTGAGGAAGCTTATGCAGGGCTGCACAGTTCCGAGGCACATGTTCCAAGCTTGAAGCCGCGCGAGAGCTGGAAGACTTGTGGACCTAGGAAACTTGTTCTGCATCTCCGCTCCCGCATAAAACCGAGGGCCTTGGGTTCCGACTTGGCTTGTTGTTTGCCAGCTCGTCTTGACTAAGCCTGGCAGATTGAAGCGAGGAAACCGTGTTGGGAGCACAGCAGACTTGTCATGACGCCTGGAGAAGTCCACACAGCGAAACCGCTTTTTGGCTTGAGTCATGACCTGAAGGGGAGATATTATGCATCAAGTACGCTCCAGTGCGCAGGAGCAGCCACTGCAGATGTACCTCGTGGATGGAGCAGTTGCCCACTAGACCGGCAATCCCCGCCGCTGCAGCGCGGTTCTCCCGGTAAGAGAAGAAGTTGGCAACAGAGCCCTGCCCGTGGTTCTGCCGATGCTCTCATATTCATGAAGAATTAATGAAGAATTTGGGGATCTTCATCTCCAACACACATGATCGGCGAGCAAGAACACAGGCAGAGAGGTGCTTGCGATTCCGCGAAAAAACCGTCAATGATGCTTGAGGTCTCACGTCTCAGGCCTCACACACACCAGCATCATGACGCTACATCCGGCCTGAATGCTGCTGCGGAGCTGTCTCGTGCGCGCGATGGCCATTGATGGAATCATACCGACCAGGCGCATGCTTATCGGGTCGATTCTCTGGATAAGTACACCGACCTTCTGAAAAGCACTCATGAAAAGGGGCGGAAAATCATCCAAGGAATGCTGCTGAGACTATGCCAAGTCACTGCAATGCATTTGACAAGCACAGCCAGGATTTCCTAGGCATACAAGCACGGATTAAGCTGGATTCAATGAAGGATCTGTGGGCACCCGCACTGCAGAATAGTTGTTGATTGTAGGCCCTCTAGCTGCACACGATGTCACTTTGCAACACTGCCGCTCTTCCGAAGCCGCTCTTCCCGCAAACCGGACCTAGCCGTTCATGTTCCAACGAAACCGCTTCCCAAGCATTCTCACAAATCATCGTCCCAACCAAGTCTCAATCGACAGAAACAGCGAAATGATAAACCACATCATCCTGACAGAGTCAGGGGCTGGAGAAGGCTGGAATGTGGTTTCAATCTCTTGCCAGTGTGCGACCTGGTGGTGTCCCAATTCCATCGGGCTAGCACGCAGGTTAGCTGTACCCATGCGCCTGAATTAAGAATTCCCTGCAGGCTACAGCGTGCAATCATGGCTCCTCTGCATACGTGTTACATCATGAAGCAAACCAACAAGGAAGTTCGCCACGACGACGAATGCCAGTGCTGCCATTCGCCTAAGGCTCCGCACGCTGCAGTCTCTAAGCGGTCGACTAGCTGCGCCTGCACCATCACAGCAAGATCACTGCATCCACGGCACAAGCAGACCTGAACGAGGCTCATTTCGCAGCCAATAGTTGGCATTTCAAAACCGTACCTTGCACCACCAGGGCTCTACTACTGCGTGGCCAAGGACGTCAGCTTTCGACAAGCAGCATACTGCATTCACCAGTTCTCCGCTTCTCATTGGTTTGCCACAGTGTCGGTCCCACGAGGAAGACAGCCTCAAAAGCCCAGATCCCCGCCGCACGCCCTTGCTCTGCTAGCGGCTCGCGTCAAAGAGACAAAGGGAGTAGCTAATCAGCTACTAAGCAGTACTGTGTCTGGACGACGAGCCTCAGCCCGATTGAACTGGGTTATGCGGATCACCTACACCCGATGATACGCGCGCTGATCTTGTCCAAGCTTCGGCCAGCATCGCAACCAGACCAAGTTGCATCAATGCCTTACCACTTCAGCGTGTCAACAGAGCAACTCAACTACCCGCAACAATAAGAGTAATTCGCAAAAGCAAAGCGTACCGGCGGAAAGCCTTAGAAATAGTAACCAGTTTGCAACAGCAACAGCAAGTAGCAATTACTGTAGACCCTAGTAATCAGCAATCGTAAACAAGCTATCAAAATGCTGGGGTGGCTGAGGCGCAAGTCGCGTCAGGGTAATGTCATCCGCGAGGGGAGCAAGGCATACGAAGCCGATTTGAAAGAGATACAGGAGGACTCCGAAGATTGCCTCAACGTGGAAGAAACTCGCATCTCACGTGCCAGGCTTTATGGTTTACACTCTAGGGTTTGGGGTTTACTGTTTAGGGTTTAGGTTTCAGGGTTTAGGGAACCCTAATCCCTAAACCGCTATCTCAGGCTTCTCCCTTGCCTGGTCGAAGTATTTCGCCGCGGTCAGTTCCTTCGCCTCCTCCAGGATCTCTTGGCGGCTGAACTCGAAGATCACACACGCCTTTTGAAACTCATGACTCAGCACGAGAGAACGTAGGGTGTCAAGCAAGAAAAGCTTGGTTTGCTCGACAAGAGGCGGAACAAATCAGCCCCAACAGCAGTAGAGAACCCGACACTCGGCAGCGCGTCTTGCCCAACACACGCCGACCTGGGAAGCTCTCGAATTTGGCAGTTTCCGACAATTGGGGGTACCAGTACCTTACTTAGTTTAGGGTCCTTATAGTAAGGATCCTACTATTTGGGGCACTATTATTAGGGTCCCCTATTTTCGGAAACTCCCATTTAGCATCATGCTGCGATTGTGCTGTGGCTATCTGCTGCTCTCAAGGCTACCTGGGGACAACACGGCATGAAGATCTTCTTCAGACGACTTTTTGCGGTGCTTTCTCGAACACTCGGCCAACCCGGCAGGGGCCCTTTGCCGCGAACAGCTTTCTGATCTGTCATTTCACGTTTAGCAGGCCCTTCATGTCAGGATTACTAAATGCAACACCCGCACATGTACAGAGGCCCGCGCCGTTGGTAAGATTGTGCCTCATAAGAGCTAGTTTCGTTGCACTTCGCGTCATCACCGTCCGTGTCGCGCTGACTGCCATTTCCTCATGCCCCAGCAGAAGAAAATCAAACTCTGAACCCTAAACCCTAAGCGCTGAACCCTAAACCCTGAACCCCACATGAACCCCTAAAACAGAACCCTAAACCCGGGGCCTAAAGAGCTTTCTTGGACGTCTCGACCAAGACACGGAGCTGCTGGAGTCTGACACTTCGCTATCCGAGATCTCAGACGTCGAGGCATCCTCCATGCCACTCCCAGACTCATCAGAAGAAGAAACGGTCCTCGGGACTTGAGGGGGTTTGAGGGTTTTTAAGGAGTCTTGGGCTTTGTTTAGGCAAGGCTGAATATCGTGGAGCTGAGGTCATGGCCCACACTTCCCATGCGCAAACGCCATCGGGCCACCAGTCGCCAGGAGGCCCAGCGCGGGGAGCGCAGGCATGGCCAACTGCTGCGATGTCTGCGACTGCACGTGGAAAGGTGTGAGGCTTACTGCTGCGTTGCCACCGTTTAGGTGCACGAACAGGTGGACTGGCTCGACTGCAACAGATCAATCGCATGAACGGTTGAGCCAGACTCTCCCACGCATCTGCTTGAGCTATATTGGCAAAAGCCCTATGGTGCTCGAAGCTGCAGGCAGTTCGCACCACTGCTCGGCACGGTGTGGTCGCGGACTCCTGCGAGAAATGTCACGCTGTGGAGCCAAGACAAACCACCCGGCCCAACCGCGAATTCGAATTCCCCATACGGAACCAGAAGAGAAGCTCCTGCATCATTGAGAAAGCTTCAGCAGTCTGGGCAGGTCTCGCAGCTAAGGTCGGCGGAACCTGAGAAAAAAGAATCCGTGCAATAGACAGGAGTTGCCGAAAATACGGGAACCGAATATAGTACCCTAAACCCCTAAATCCTAATATAGTACCCTACATAGTGGGATCTTTAAGGACTCCAAAATAAAGTACCCCTAGTTTTCGGAAACTCCCAGATAGCTTTGCACAAAGCGGAACGGGGCCCGTGCTGCCAGAACTGTGGGCGCGGTGGCCTGCTTTGGAGCAAGGGCTTGGGCCAGCTGAGTTGTCTTCTATCGAATATACTGTAACATAATACAGTATATGATAATATATTATATGACATATTATAGCATATTATATGATATCTCTGCCTAATCATCTTGGGCACATGCTTGCTGCTGAGCCCCGCACCAGCGGAGCAACCCATGCTGGTGGTGGAACCGAGGTAAGTGGCAGATCCTGAGAAACTTCCACCATGGCCAGTCAAACTAGTCAGAAGCGTGTCCTCAAGCTCCCTGCCTCCCCGCGAATGCGCTGGACCGAAAGAGCCGCACTGCGAGTGCCAGCCGTTGGACGCCTACAGGACGTGGTGCGAGTTTGTTCTTCAGAATCCCCGAAGATGCAAATGCAAACCCCCATCAAGACTCCAAAAGCGCAGACGTCAAGCTTCTAAGTGGCTACCCAAGCTCCGGGCCGATCTTCCATCAGAGCAGCCGCCTGCCAAACATATCGACACAGCACGCAAAGTTCATTGCAGCACTACGCGTCAGTCTACCGAAGTGTAGGACAACGCGTCCCTGTTCATGTACGCAAAAAGAATTGCAAAGATGGCCCGCCAAGCTACACAAGCCAAGGATGACGTGCAGCCTCTGCTGTGTAGAACGCCGGCGTGACTGCAGTTCCTGCTTCTAGACCGAAGTGTGCAGAAAGGCACGCCGTGAAGAAATGCTAACATGCTGCGAGGCCCACCTGCAGTAGCCACCTGTGGTGCCGGACCTTGAACACTCAATTTAGGGCGAGTCCACGCTTTTCTGGCTCTGCAAAACTCACCACAGGCCTAAGTAAGATGCCGCTGAGGCAACGACTCGTGACTCGAGGGGTCGGCGGGGAGGTGGGCGAAGCCTCGTGGCTTTGCAGGAAGAGCGAAAAAAGACTTGCGAGCGTACGCAGGATGTTGCCTACATGGATGCATTGGCCCTCGGAAGCACAGGGAACTGAGGCTGGGACAGCTTGGATGAAAGGCCTCATGTGCACCATAGGAGTCGCCTGGGCCGAGAAAGCTTGTGCTTGTGCGGTGCCTGAGTGGCGCCCTTTGGGCCCCTTCGGCGAGGTGCAGGACTCGAAGGTGGAGGGCTCAAAGTGCGAACCAGAGGAGCGACTTGAGTGCCTGCACGAGGCTATCTGTCTTAAAGCCAGGAATCGCCGCACGAGCCGCCGCACCAGCCGCACTTCGACTTGCCTCTGTTGCCGGATCTCGGAGTTTGCGGTGCCGTCCGCATCAGCCGTGCCGAAGCTGTGGCTGGTGTCACCGCCGTGACTGCCGCGACAGCAGCTGCACCTGGCGCCGCATCTTCGTGCGACCACATGCGGTGCGCAGCGGTGCGGTCATCTTGCAGTGTCAATGCCGAGCCTGAGGGTGATGTGGCCCGGCGCACACGAGTTGCGGCCTCATTGCGGCTCTTGGCAGTTTCCGCATGCGCTGGTCTGACTACGCAGTCGGCTCGATGCAATTTTGGTGTCCAAGCACGCGCATGTCCTGCGTGGTTTCGATGGTCTGCAATGCGCACCAAGCTCGAGGTGCGGAAAATGAATAACAAACGATGCGCGGCATATCGGCGCCCGAGTTTAGAAAACCGACGGGCCCTGGAGAACACTCATAATCCAGCTCCTCAGGGCATGCTTTGATCAAATTTTCAAAGGGATACGCCTCACCGAGTGCTAACAATCAATTAACTACCTGGAATTCCTCAGGCTGCAGTAGCCACTTCAGCGGGCTCCGACTCAGTCATGTCGACTTCTTCCTCAAATTGGTTTCGTTTCGGCTGCAGGGAACCTTTAACCGCTCCTTGAAGCGAACCGCTTGCAGGAGAGCGTCTTGGCTCGAATGACGTAGACTGGATCTTGAAATCCAAGGCGGCACAAGGGACTTGACAAGTCCTTAGACCACGGCTCCGGCTCGCTTCTCGTCATTGAAGGCCCTCAAAGCCTCACCCTCTCTGACGCCCTCAAAGCCCTCCGCCTCTGCCCTGGCAATCAAGGAGCCAAAGCTTCAGGCTCCTCGAAGGAGCCGGCATAGTGCCTCAGGTCCAGTATTTGGCGCACGGTCCGGTCGGCCAACTGCAGCGGCTTCACTCCAATAGCTTGCCCAAACAGCCGGGGGGCATGTAGCTACCGTAGATGAGCACCTTGTCAGTCACAAGCCCAACGATTATGGACATGCTGATTTTTGGTCATGTTTCAAAGCCCCAAGAAACTCTGAATCCCAGCAGCCCAGGGCCCAGCATGTCTAACATATGCGACAGCATGTGATGTTCTGTAGATATCATCACAAATTAACTCGTAGCCCCGCCGACCCTCTGAGATCCTCACGTGCTCCAAATCACCAGTCTGCAGCCAGATATTCACTGCCTACCGTTGCCACAGCAGTCATGGCTTTGCGCTGAGAACACCCATCCTATAGCCTACGATTCGGCTTTCAGATGCATCGAGGGACGAACTGCTTCGTCTTCTGTCTCATGAACAACTCCCTACTTCCAGCTTGCCCCCGAAGTAAAGCAACCGACAAGCGTGTCCGCCTTGGTGGGGAAACATCGATTGCTGGTGGAGAGGATGACCATTCCACCCGGCTTCAGGACTCGGCCGACCTCCTTCATCACCTCCCGGAATCCGACGTGGAAGCGGAACAAACTCTACGTGATCTGCCTCTAGGGGCTTGTTCAGGTAATCGAACGACACCGTGCAGGTCACAATGTCGAAACTCCTACAGAGGGTGACCAAGCCGGGCTTGCAGGACGCGACGAGTCATGTTGACTGCTTGGCTGAATCTGAGCGCTTTTCGAGTCATCGTAAGGCAGCTTGGGATTGTCGTTCAGGTCCCGGACCTGGACAGTCACTGAACCGGGAAACGGAAGAGGTCTGCTTGGAGTGCTTTTACGCTCTGGTGGCACGCGCCAAGTCGTTCAACCTCATTCAGGCCAGCTGCCGTGTAGTCGTCCGCCTGCTTGTTCTGAGCCAGCTCATACTCCTCGATCGCATCTGCGACTGACACATAAGAGAACAGAATGTGCTGGCCGAGTTGCATTCATGCCAGTGATGGACACCTGGGATTGTGCAAGCAGACCTGCCTGAAAAGTAGGAACACCTCGACTCCGGCATGCTTCCCTTTCCGTCACACTTGGCCCAGCGGCATGTGACCATGTCTTCTCCGTCGGATAGTGGCTAATCCAGCTAGAGCAAATATCCTGAGATACGAAATGCAATGCACTTAGCACGATCCATCGCAGCTTTCTGAATACGAAAGCTGTGCACTGAATAACTCGTCAGGAGCCGGTCTTGATCGAAGTTCATTATGGACGGTTGCCTGCTGAATCTTGTAAGTAGCTCCGTTCAGTCAGTGCCTCTGGCCCGGTGACTGCTTGCAGTTGCGCTTGAGAAGCTGCAGTCCATGCACGCCCGAGTGCAGCTGGGAGTCAAGAATTCGTGCCTTAGTGGTTGAAACTGCTGAAAGAAGTGAAGGTGGCTGAGCAAAGCGTAGCTCCATATTTGTGCAAGCTGCATTTGGAAATAGAGGAAAGACTTCCGCATAATGCTTCGTCAGCGTTGCGATGAAATTGTCCTTGGCATCGGCACAACAAGGCTGAAAAAAAGCTGCCGCACCTTCAAGGCTCTCAGCTGCTGCATCACGAATGCACTTGGTCTCTGCACAGTAGACTCGACCGCGATGAACTCACCCGGATTTCGAGCTCTGAGACGCACCGTCCCAATTCAGCAAAACGTCATCAACATGTGTACAAATTCGGGGCTGCGAGTAGAACCCGTTGTCGGACGACTCATCTTGACGGGCGAAGTCTGCCTGATCATGCTCACAGAATATCAACAAGATGAATCAACAAGCCCAGCAGAGCGGCATAAGTGTCTTAGGATCTCCTGGCCTCCGTGTAAGGCCACTCTGCAGGCCACTGAACCTTTCAGGAGTCGTACCCGAAACCCTAAACCTTCAACCCCTAAACCCTAAACCTTTAACCCCCTAAACCCTCAACTCACATTCTGACGTGTCTTTGCTTCTTCCTGCCTTCCTGAGCAGCTCCGGAGCATCGCCCGCCATGACGAAGGACCCTGGCCAGCCGCCCTGGCGGGCGTGGAAGGACGACAAATCTTAGGGTCCCAGTCGGGCCGCACGACATACAAACGCAAAAACATATCCGTGAAGACGTCAACATGTACGAGCGTATACGTTTCTGCATACGTCGAACCAGCAGTATAGGTATCATGTTTTGCGACTATACGTCACAATACGTAAGATAGATGCGTCATCCGGCTCCATGGCTTTCTAGAAATCATCGCGACATGCTTGTGGATCCTGGTAACATCTAATACCATACACCAGAAAATTATGTGCAATAGGATGTCTATCTTAGTCTATCAATCTCCATAGAAGTATATATTATATTATATTATATTATCTGATCTTATATTGCATTCTATTATATCATATTATATCATAGTATACTATATTCTTATGCTCTGTTATATTATATTTATATATGTACACATATATATATATATATGTACAGAGTGTATCTCCCCGACCACCGGCCTTGGCCTTCGTGGCCGTCGTTGCGGACCCTGGCCTCGGCCTCGGATTCGAAGCAGAGGCCGAGGCAGGGCCCAAATGGGTAGGATCCTACAATTTGGGGTACTACTAGTAGATTACAGCGGAAGAGTTTCCGAAATCAGGGGTACCTTATTTTGGGCTCCTTATAATAAGGATCCTACTACTTGGGGTAGTAGATTAGGGTCCCCTATCATCGGAAACCCCCACTTGGGTAGTTCTCAAAAGTATGGGCCCTTTTTGGGTACCCTAAATAATAGGTGCCGTAAAATAATAAGGACCCAAAAAAGGACCCTAATTTTGACAACCGCCCAAAAGCAAAAAGAAGGCTTAGGGCGTTTCGGGCTTTTCGGATTGAGAGGGTTTTTGGGAGGTTTAAGGCTTTTTCCTGGATTTTGGGGGTTTGGGCTATTGGTGTTTTCTGGCTTTAAGTTTAATCAAGGACTTCGGGTTTAAGGGCCGCAAGGCTCGAGCGACCTCTTCGAGTCTCTCGCGGTCCAGTACCCCACACCCATCGCCGCCACACAGAGACCTTTCACAAGTTTCACAAGAAGTACAACAGTTCGGGGTCCTTAGAAAAAGCATCCTACTATTTAGGGTGCTATCTTCGGGTAGTTTACTTCCTACGTGCTTCCCACATCCCAGCCCATCCCACAGCCACGCAGGCCTTGCTGCCAGCTGTCCGCAGCCCTGGAGCGCGGCGCAGGTGTCGCTGATGCTCGGGGGGCGTACAGCCGTTGCCTTGTCGCAAGTCTCACCTATGACACACAAGAAACCTTCTGAACGACGGGCAACGTAAGCGGTGCACGCGCTTGGGCTGCTGGGGCCGCTAGGCAGCAAAGCCATGGCACGTTGAGGTCAAACGGCTGCCATCACAAACAACAGCAGGTACAAGTAGTATACATTCCATGGACCTCACCTTGATCTCCAGAGTCCTCTGTGGCCCCTGCCGTCGAAGCGTTGATATCAAGCAGCTGTGACCTGCTATCGCGGAGACTGCAAACACTTCGAGATCCGGCGTCGCTACAGGCCAGCTATGGTCGGCTCGAAGTATTCCATTCTATTCTATTATATAGTATAGTAGTAGGAATACATAATATTATATCATATTATGTTATATTATATTATATTATATTATATTATAGGCGTGCCTCAGGTGCCGAAGAGTCACGGCCAGCTCCTGTTTCCTGGATGCTCGACATATCTCCAGCATGCGGCAATGGAGATGGTGTTGGCAGTGTGGCGTCTACATGCTTGCTAGAAATCATCAAGACGCGACGCCTCACCGGCCAGCTAACGAAGGAAGGCACGAGACTCGACAGACTTTACAACTGTGCTCATGTTCGATTTTGTCTGAAATCGCATCTTGCACACGCAATCGTTGTCATGAGGCATAGCTTGCATTGAGAATCACATCCTTTCCGTCCTCCAGTCATTAGACCTCTCGGCTTCTGCCAGCCTGCAAAATCAAGAATCAAGATCTGAACACGCAGCGCTGCTCATTCCACACGACTTGCGAAGGTGAAGGCTTTTGAGACAGGGCACGACTGCTCGCAGGCTCGCATGAGCTCATTCTCTGCCGGCACCGGCGCAGGCACACTATGCACCTGGCACCTGGCACGAGCCACTCCGTGTCTCATGCGCTCCGACCCTGCTTGGAGGATCATGGGACTTAACAAGGTTATAAGCACCTTAAACGGGATATAAATAGCTAGAAATATAGCTACCCCCATTGTAACCCTAGTTACCAAGTCCCATGATCCTTTAAGTACGGATGGTGCACCCGGACAGCTCGGCAGGCGCCGATGATGCGAGAAGCCGCGACACCTCGGAAAGGGCCAAAAGGGGTATCCGTTTACACAACAGTTTAGGGGTTTAGTGGTTCGCGGCTTAGGGTTTCATTCTGTAAAGCGACAAAGGGGGTTCTGACGGAAACTCAACTAAGGACCTCACGACCTGCGGAGCGTAGCTGTCCTTGGCCACACTGAGGAATCCACGCTCTGTCGACAAACAACCAGGCTGCAAGCACGTGCAGCATCCGAAGCAGAGCCCCCGGTACGAAGGCTTCCAGCATGACTTTGCAACACGACAACATTAGGCACAAAGAAAGCAGAGACTCACTTTCCGGCATCAACTGACACGCAATTTTCCAGAAGCCCTGTGCTTAGGTTCCGCACCGTGAGGCCGTAAACCACAGAAGGGCGAGGCAGGCCTCTGGCACCTAATGTCTTACAAGATGGCATCTCCCTCGACACACAAACAGACAACAGCGAGATGAGCTTGCGGCCAGGAAGAGCCGTGGACGAGGAAGGATGAGCTGGCAGGAACATGCACAGCACGCACCGTCCCCGCATCATCACTGAAAACGAACTCGGTGCTCGGGAATATTTTCCGTGCGAGTGTCCGAAGGCTGCGTTTTTTTGGCGGTCAAGCAACGTCAAGAAGGCAAAGACTGGGCCAAGACGGCCGCTGCTTCAACACCGCAGCGGTAAACGCGGATCCGTAGTGAAACTTCGTGAAGCTGCCTTAAGAACTTAGCCGTGGCTTTGTGCCACTACAGTGGACATGCTGGACCTCGTCTGGTATTACGTGTCTCCTTTGCGAGGTCTGAGGCGGGAGGTTCTGGAACGGATCTCGCGAGTCTGGACGTCGAAACTTCACTCCACGGTGCACGGAAAAACCGACCGAACGCCCGGCAAGGCCAGCCTGCAGCGCCGCTGCGCAAGAGAAGCCTGAGGAAGAGGCATCAAAACAGGAGACAGCATCAGCAACTACCGCTTCAGCTTATCCTATGCTTCTTGGGCAGCTCACTGCCCGTGCTACATTTGTTTAAAAAGCCTTTCCCAGCTTTCATCGAAGAGGGCTCATGTCAGAACTCCCGACGATCAGCCTTGGCTGCTGTAGCTGCTGAAAGCCAATATGCCGCGTCCTGGGCAGGAGCGCTCAGCTCAGCTATATACTACTAGTCGCAGTAATAAAACATGGCAATAACAATCTTAGTAGTAACAATCTTAGAAATAATCTTAGAAATAATACTAAGAATATCTGGAACCTTGAACCTTCACACAGCGGCTCGCAGCTGAGCGTCTGCAGGCGCGGTGTGCTCGGCAGGCTCGAGAGGCTCGGAGTGTCGGGCCTCGGCTCAGCCAGCTGTGCCGGTGGGTCAGCAGTGAATCGATGATGCTTCCTCAAAATCTGAACAGCTTGCTGGCATCGTGGGTTGTTTGCCCTGCCAGATCTTTGACTTTGTCATATTCGCTGAAGCCTAGGGCGAATGCTGTGGGGACCAGAAGGCGCGGTCCACGTCGCACAGAGCATTCTGAGAGTCCCTCCTGGTCGCTGTCAGATCGAGATCAGGTCAAAAATGCGCCCACGAAGATGGATTGGGCGGCTGTGCGCGGCGTCTCGTGAAGTTTTCTGGCATGTTGCTACTACGGTGCAAATGCCATGCAACAAAGGACTCACAGGATGTACATTGCAATCATAGTATCGTGGCATCGTGCAGCTTTTAAGCCCATGGCCCTGTGGGCGAATCCACCGAGCGAAACCTCCTTGGCAAAGCTTAGAGAGCGGGGGAGGGGCATGCCATGTTCTTGCTAGAACACTGCTAGAACGCTACCCTGCAGTGTGGGGTGCAGGTGTCATTCGCATCAGAGGCGCAATTGCAGTCGAGGCATGCGGACAAACAGAAAGGATCCAAACAACTTCGCATCTGGGAGAATTTCTTTGGGGCAGTGTGCCTAACTACTGCTCAGCATCTTCACCTGCTCATCGGATCGACTCGGCTCAACTTGAGCACCCCGGCGACAACACAGAGCGTGTTGGTGAGCAAGGCGACGGCCGCCCACCTGAAGTAGTGCAAGCAACGTCCAAGCAATCCGATGTCACAGCGCGGGGCCGATCAGACCAAGGCAATAGCGTCTCCCCTGAACTGAGTGCAGGGCTGCTCGCATCGCTACAGACACTCGGCAGCCTTGCAGCAGAAGCCTGGCAGCAGAAGTTACAGTTTTCCCTACCCGGCAAGTCTCGAAAGACAGGCGCCTCTGATTGCTTTGCCACTGGGGCCTCACGGGTCACGAAGAGGTGCCGGTGCCGCAGTCCCATATGCACGCAGCAGCACAGACAACACATGGGGGGATAGCATTGCCATGGATACAGTTGCAGGCGGCATTGGGAACTTTGGCAAACCGGATACTTAAAGGATCATGGGACTTAGTAACTAGGGTTATTTCTAGGGTAACTATACTATAACCCCAATTAAGGTACTTATAACCAAACTTACCAAGTCCCACGATCCTCCAAGTACTCTTGCAATCATCCCGATCCCCGCGCCTCAACCAAGCTGAGAGGAAGCGGTGGTACATTCCTCGCTCACTCTGAATACTGGAGCAAGGCCAGTTCTCAAGCTTGCTCAGCGTGTCAGGCTTCTCAAAACCAGGAAGCAACTGTGAAAGTTATATAGAACAAGATAAAATGATACATAACATGATAATATAGAACATAACAGAACATGTTGTAACAGAACAGAATAATGAGAGTAGAACATTGCATAGTGTAGCGCAGTGTTTACAATACAACAGATTACATAAACGTGAAATGATGGATTTTTGATATCGTAGTCAATAGTATATAACAGCAAAGCACAGAGAAATCGCAAAACTGAAAACATGATAACGAAATACATGAAAGAACAATGCTTTACAGAATAGAACAACGGATATTATTGCAGGCATGTAAAAAACACATATTTATATATATATATATAGAAAAATCTGATATACTACTAGAACAGTATAAGTTTAAACACATAGAACACAACCATATAACATACCGTGTAGAATAAAGAGTATGGAAAAGGCGTATGTTGTCAATAGGTATAGTGTGGAGTATGTAATATTGAAATCGAATTTCGAATGTACAACATATCGCATACAACCTACATGAAAGACATAGAATATGGAATGAAGCATGCGGGAATACATGCATGCACATATATATATATATATATATATAAATACAGGGCACCCGGGGGCGGGGGGGCTTGAAACGACCTGAAGCCGAAGCCGAATTGGTGAAGCTGCATTGCTGTTGGTGACGCCGCATTGTGACGCCGCCTCGTCTGACGCCGGATTGCACAGTGACGCCGAATTGCCCCCTGACGCCGAATTACGGCATGAAGCCGAATTACCCCCTGACGCCGTGCAATGGGGTTCTGTGCACATTTTCAAGTTAGCACGTCTCTTAGCATCTTCCGTGCTGAAGCAAAAATGTGTGTCGGAATGGGGTTCTGTGCACATTTTCAAGTTAGCATGTCTCTTAGCATCTTCCGTGCTTAAGCAAAACGTAAGGCTTAGCAGGAATATGCGCGACTGCGCCTTCAGCTTTACTATAGTATGTGCCGAAAGCCTACTCTGACTCTAATTAAAACAGACCTTCCTTTCAGAAAACTGTCTAATTACCTGGGCTCCTTCGGCTCTAGAAATACTGGAGTCTCCAGGATTTAGGAGCCGCTGTGTCGTAAGCGTTGGGCCGAACACATAGACATCGCACAAACCTGACTGTGGAACGCTAGCCCGGCAAACTTCCAAACCCCAAAACCCCAAGCTTTCAACCCTTGCAGAACACTCCTTGCACCCATCTGGAACCCTTCAATAACCAAATTTTCAAAGATGGACTTTACACAGCCTGGTACCTGACGCCGAATTGTGAAGCCGAATTGCCCCGTGACGCCGAATTACCCCCTGACGCCGAATTGTGACATCGGTAGATTTTGCCGCATAATGTCCCACAAGCAAACACACAAGCCAAGTCGTGCCAGAAACAGCAACTTGCAGCGATAACGCAGATTCCGCGCAAATGCTTCTTTGTCTATACTGCTACTACACAATCAGCGTTGCCCGGCAGACCAACCCTCGACGGTGAAAGTTACTGGTTTGCCACTGTACACGCCTATGTACAAAACCCAAGAACGCTGGAAGGCAAGAAGTCATTCTAACCGAGATGACATGACAAGAACCCTTTCTGCGGCGGTTCGCTCCGTAGCTAAGGCCCCTGACAAAGTAATACTTTCGTGTGTAGCTTCGGAAGCAAAGTCAGGGAGCCGATGTGATGAACACCGAAGGTGCAGTTTCTACTGGAAGCCTCGTTAGCCCTGGAAGCTGGGGTATAAAGAAATATCTGAACTTGCCGCGATGAGATAAGTTTGCTCTGCGAAACAGCCGAGCGCATGACCCCCCAAGAGCTTGAGCCGGGGGCAGCATCCGGGTTGCTGCACCAGAGATTATTTTTTTAGCACTCGCACTCGACAGGCAGGCGAGGATCTCGGTTGAGAGTCCGTAGTGTGCACATTGTCCCTGCACATTAGCCGTGATACTAGTCTCATCAAAGTTCGCAGTCCATCTATCTTTACACGTTGAGCCTGCTCACATCCAGCATCATGGTCTCATGATCCCTCCGAGCAAAGCGCGCCCATGCAGCTTACCAGATTGCTCTCCGCAGACAAGGATTGCCGATCTCACCAGAGATTATAAATTACACCGGTTACTGTAACCTGTTCTCCGAGTTTGAAGCAAGCCTCTCAGTCCGTGGAAGCCCTAGCGGAGCACCCCTTAGGGGAGCGCCCCTTCTGGGAATCTCCGAGAGGACAGGTGGGTAAGTAGATATTCTCCACGCGGCTTGGGGATTCGCAAAGCGTCTTCGCGTCCTATAATTCGACTTCGCAAAGCGTCTTCGCGTACTAATTCGGCTTCGCAAAGCGTCTTCGCGTACTAATTCGGCTTCGCAAAGCGTCTTCGCGTACTAATTCGGCTTCGCAAAGCGTCTTCGCGTACTAATTCGGCTTCGCAAAGCGTCTTCGCGTACTAATTCGGCTTCGCGTCCCAATGCGTCTTCGCCCAATGCGGCTTCGCAATGCGTCTTCGCCTCCTAATTCGGCTTCGCCTACTGGGCCCTTTAAGTAGCAATTCGGCTTCGCAAAGCGTCTTCGGCTTCAGGTCGTTTCAAGCCCCCCCCCCTCCGGCTGCAATGTATATATATATATATATATATGTGTGTGTACACATACATATATATATATATACATAGAATGCACGCGTGCGTGTATATGCATATATGTACATGAAAACACTGACAGATGGATGTTAATTCAATATACTGCAGAAAATTCAGTTTAAAGTATGGATATACAACCGAAAGTACAAAATGTACAACTTCAAACATACGACACATAACACTAGTGAGCGCTCGCATAGTAAACACAGAAGACTGTATAATGAAGAATCATACAATATAGTATAGTCCTGCATAATACACTGCAGAAAAGACAGTACAGTATGATGAAGATACGGTAAATAAAGAATATACTACGATGCTATAGAATACAATTTACTAAACAATAATGCAATGTGTGTATACATATACACATAAACTATCAAGTTGTGTGTCTGTGTGCCTGTCTGTATGCATATATATATATATATATATATATACATAAATAAATAAATATATCCACCCACATACTTTGCACTCGAAAAGATACACAGCGAACTACAGTTGACAGCAAAGCACGGAAATACAAACTCTATACATATATATATATATGTACATATATCTACATCTACATATGTATGTATGTAGGTAGGTAGGTATGTACATGCTACCACGTAAAAATTCTATTCAAGTTAAAACAGTGGAGACTATATAGCAATGTTCTTCCAGCGAGTGCAGTGAGCTCCCAACAGAACCTGGCACTTTGAGTAGTGAACAAACATTTTCTAAAATGTACACTATGTAATGCAGTATAATGTAGCAAGCAACACAAACAGTGGATCAATCCACTGAAAAATGATTCAGTATGAAAGCGTACAGTAGACCGTGTAACAGATAATCTGATATGTTACAATATGTACTAGAATAGGTTTTTGTAGCAAGGACCTCCAAGGAGATGTGACATCCTTGCCTCGGCTCGGCTGATGTGGATCTACTGAGATGTCCTGGTCTGGCTGGAGAGCAAGGGGGTTGGGCCAAGGGCATACGGGAAGCTGTTTAGGGTTTAGGGCTACTTCGCAAAGCTGTGCTTCACCTGCCTGCAGAGCCGGCAGACGGGCTGACATCTCCATCTCCTGCAGCAAGAATGTTTGCAGAAAGGGGTGAACCTACTCAAACGGCAAGACAGGCTGGGGTCTCAGTCGGGGTTTCTCGAAAAATACATCTGGCGGCCTGCTTCGGCCGTCTCCGCAGTCTCTTCCCTGTGGAAGGCCGGCGGACCACCGGTGCCGGCCTGGACGGGCAAAGAGGGAGGCGACCCCCACCCCGACTCTTCTGGCCTCAGCAAGCCGCCAGAGGCGGGAAGCCGGAGACGCAGGGACAGAGCCGCTCCCTGCGGATTCTTCCAGAATCTACAGCAAGAGCAGCTGGCATACACGAAGAGTCGGAATAGTCACTCATGGCCCCGTCTTCGGCCTGTTGCCGAAGCCACCGGGACCTGCGGCGCATTTTCTGGCTCTTCGCACAGACACTGAGTGCAAGGCATCAAAGTGATCAAAAGCAGTCGGCCTCGGCACTGCCAGGTGTACCCGAGCAGGGCGACCAGTTGCCTTGTGAAGTGCGGTAGGCTTTCATCTCTGCAACCGGTCCGTTCGATTTCAACAATGCGTCTGTGAAGATCTCATGAGGACATCTGCCCTCCAGCCTGATCCGCTTGCTGCAAATGATGGCACGCCCTTGGCATCAGGCGGAGGAAGCTGGCTTAAAGAATGAACCCTAAACCCCTAAACCCTAAACCCCTAAACCCCTAAACCCTAAACCCCTAAACCCTGAAGCGCACACCTTGCGAGATCGGAGAGAACCCTCGTCGCTAGTCTAAGCGCGCAGCAGGCAGTTGAACTGCATCTTGGGCCTCCGAACTCACCCGCTTGAAGCTCCCACCATCGAAAAAATCGAGGATGCTGGGTTTAGGGGCTTAGGGTTTAGGGGCTTAGGGCTGTTTGTTTTAATTGTGTGATGGCCAGGATCGAGTCCCTCGTCTGGGGTTTAGGGTTTAGGGTTTAGGGTTTCGGGCTTAGGGTTTAGGGTTTCGGGTTTAGGGTTTAGGGTTGAGGGCAGGAATAAATTCGGGACAACACAGCTTCCCACGATATCGCAATCTGCAGCTAAAGGCACCTCTCGTCTCACCTTTGCCAACTCCGCATGCCCAGACATCTCCAGGGCCTCCACACAAGAAACACTCCTACTCCTACTCCTACTCCTACTACTACTACTACTACTACTACTACTACTACTACTACTACTACTACTACTACTTCCACTGCTACTAAACAAGCAATAAACAAAGGAAAACTGATAGAAGCACTGAGCATAACAAGAGCAGTAGCATCTAGTAAGTAGGACCTACAGTAGTACCTAGTACCCAGTGACCTAGTACCAGTACTACTACCAGTACCTGTAGTAGTAGTAGTAGTAGTAGTAGTAGTTGTAGTAGTAGTTGTTGTTGTTGTAGTAGTAGTAGCAGTAGTAGCAGTAGTAGTAGTAGTAGTTGTTGTTGTTGTTGTAGCAGTAGTAGTAGTAGTAGCGGTGGAAGTAGTAGTAGTAGTAGTAGTAGTAGTAGTAGTAGTAGTAGTAGTAGTAGTAGTAGTAGTAGTAGTAGTAGTAGTAGTACTAGTAGTAGGAGTAGGAGTAGGAGTAGGAGTAGGAGTAGGAGTAGGAGTAGGAGTATCAGCGAGATACTAAAACCAAAAATACTGAGAGCACTGCCAATGAGGGGCCCTGCCCCCGTCGAGGCATTCAGGCAGCAATGCTGGGACACGCCTGCTTCCACGAGCATCGGTAGTGCTCCATCATTGCCTGCACGGAGTTGAACTCGACATCAAAGAAGCCGGCAAAAGTGGACAGCTTATCAGATGCGTTCGAGGAGATTAGGCAAGAAAAGCGTTCGAGCAATGCACCTACAAAGTCAGCAAGGAGATCTTTTTGGCTGCGTCACTGCACGGGAAACAGCTGTGATAAATCTCTCAGGCACGCCGGCACATCCAATCCCCTTGGCTCGAACTCCTGCGCATGCGTTTTGCCGAAAGCCAAGACGGTTCACAAGCCCTCCTAGTCGCACACCTGCAGCAGAATGCTCGAAAAGCTGAACAGCGAGGTTTGTTGACAAGGCCATCTTGAGCATGCTCCGAACCTCGTAGTCGTCCTGGCCAAGTACCCCTTTGTTCGGCAGAGCTTTGCTGCTGAAGCCTCTCCCGCGAAAAAACAGTCGGACGACTGTCTCATCACCATCAGCTAGCCGACTGCACGCTGCTACCGCAATCGGGATTCGTGCCTTGAGCTTGCCAGAACTTCACCTGCAGAGAACTGGCCCAGGCTGAAACAAGGCAACCTGTTGAATTGGCCTGGTGCTGGATGTGGGTTCCTCCCGCATAGAGCACCAGGATGAGCTGGGACTCCTCTGGCGCCCTGAGGATGGCCTCCGGGCATCTAGGGGCAGGTCTCTCGAACCGTCATGGCACATCTTTTCTGGCTTTGGTTTGGTGACCTTGCTGTTTTCAATGTCGCCGTGTTTCTGGATTTCGGGCGGAGCTCCACCGTCCGGCCTCAGCTGTCCTGAGGACAGCCGCCACATCCACTATGCCTCGGGTCAGGTCTCTTGCCAGCTGGCAATTCTGTAGCACGACTCAACTCACTCACGATAAATCGAACAGCTGAGCTCTGCAAGGCACACAAGAGGAAGGCGTCGATCAGGATCTTTGCAAGCACCCGCTCCCGACGAGTAGATATTCGTTGGTCTGGATCAAACCTCACAAAGATCAGCTTTTGCCCCAAAGCGCACCGCCAGTGTCAGGGGCGGAGCTTCAGAGTCAAGTCATGTGCCCGTAGAACGAAAGACGCAAGTGCTGCCTCTTTAACTCCGCGAAGGCGTCTGCAAAGTTCGGGATCGTGATGTCCTTCAGCCTTGAGGTATGGTGCTCGCTGAAGGAGCTGCTCTCCACTCGTCTGTCGGCTAGGTTTGTTAGGCAGGACGCTTGTGCCGGTGCTTCTTGCTGTTTGGCCTCTTCTCGCTCGGGGCAAAGTCCTGCAAAGCTGGCGAATTCCGGGGTGCCAGAGGCAGGCATGAAAACATGACACGGTCCAGCTTGCGCAACTCGGCAGGGTCACTGGTATCCACATCAGCATAGATGTCCGGGAACACTTCTCGGAGCCAAGCCTTCACAGATCTTCGCACGAGCTTCGGGGGCGATGAGTGAGCACAGGCACACGGTCACACGCATGTCCTCGAAGTAGTCACCGTCTTCGTCAGCGTTCTTCGGGTCGGCCAGCAGCTGCTCTACCTGAAACTGCAACCTGCTCTACCGCTCTACCATCTCCCACTCACCCCTTCCCCGGTCCCGCCGGACCTGCCTGCATGCCGTAAGCAGCTTGAGCTGCCGACGCAAAGGCCTCCCCACCTGCTCGAGAGACTCGCTCGGCCAGCCCGGAGACCCAGGTGCGTGCCGGGCTGGACCTCAGGGTGTCCGTCTGAGCAGGGAACATATATACTTAAAGGATCAAGGGACATAGCAACTAGGGCTATAATTAGGGTAACTATACTTATAACCCCAATTCAGGTACTTATAACCATACTTACTAAGTCCCATGATCCTCCAAGTACAGTCGCTTCAGGAAGCACAGAGTTCTTGCAGAGCCACCCGCAAGCTTTCAAGTAGCAGTCGACCGGCAAGGCCTCCACGAAGCGATCAAAGCCTAGAGCCCTAAAGCCTAAACCCTCGAACCCTAAACCCCCAAACCCCTAGAACCCGAAACCTCAAACTTGAACCCCAGAACCCTAAACCCACAGAAACCTTCACGGCAATCGCTGGTCTCTCACGTGGCCGACGCTGCAAAGTCGTGCCCGGAGACTCCTGGCTTCAGTGTCGGGGGCGGATCTGTAGAAGATTCTATAGGGCTTAGGGGTTTTGGGGTGTAGGGTTTAGGGTTTAGGGGTTTAGGGTCCAGTATGGTACGCTGTTAGGGTTCTAGGGTTGTGGGGGCTTAGGAGTCTAGTATGGTAGGATTTTGGCATGTAACAGTAGATTAATGTCTTAGATGTTCTAGGTCATGATGCGTTATGATTATGGCATACTATATATGGTATACCATCGGAGATTATGGCCTAATATATGGTATACTCTTGATCGGCTTGCCTCATAGGCCAGGGATCGAATGCGCGCCAGGGGCCTCAGTGACACAACGGCATCCAGCGGATTCTGTCGCGTGGGGAGATGGCAGGGCACAGGACCGGGTCTGCTCGTCCAGCTGGAGCTCTTCGCAGGCTTCCTGCACGGGCTGTGTTGCCAGTGCCCTGGGCTGTCTATGCTCTTGGCTTTGGGGACTCTCCTGTACCGTGCCGAAGAAGAGCCGATCGAAGAAGCTCCGCAGCTTCTCCGGGGATTTCACACACCTCACAAGGAAGGGCGCATAGTCGGCCTTCACCTGAAAGGCAGCAGTGAAGCAACACGGGTTGGTCCCCCCGGTCTTGCGCGCATCCGCCCCCACACCTCCGGATGGTAGTAGAGCAGGTCGGCGGCAGCGCCGAAGAAGGACTCGAAGGACGGCAAAGCCGGAGATCTCGTCTCGTCTTCGTCTTCGTCACAGGGACTCTTCTAGCGATGGGCTCTCAGATTCGGTAACGGCCGGCCAACCTCGCTTTGCCTTCGGTGCGGCCTTGCTGAGCTCCACCTGCCAAGCCATTCCGAATCAGTTAAACGGTGTTGCGCTCCCATCGCTGGCCTCCTCTGCATCTTTCGTCAGAGGATCAATGCGCAGCCTCCGGAAGGACTCCCGGAGGTCAAGGTCTTCGCTGCCCTCAGGGGTGCTTCGGACATCTTCTCACTTGTGCGAGCGGCTAGCGGCTAGCGGCAGCCAGCCTCGCCGAGCTCACGCGGATCCATGCAGTGCCTCGTGGCGAGAGAATGAGAGAAGAGAGAAGTCAGCAATGAGATCCTTCAGCCCGGCCACAGTCGTTCTCGAGGAAGGATGCTCTGCAGACGTCGGCGAAGGTAGTCGATGTAGGCATCGCTCCTTGGGCCCCGTGGGACTTGGGCCCCGTCACAGAAAAAAGTGAAGCCAAGCTGCCCTCCGTCGTTCTCGTCCTCGCTGTCTGAGTCTGAATCCAACTCCAGGCGCCGAAGGCTCTGGTGTGCCAACGGAGCAGATGGCACCCCTTCCTGACAAGTTCTGCGAAACTGGCGCTCGCCGAAAAGGGCGGAAGCTGGTTTCTTTTTCCGTGAGTGCATTGTCCGTCTGGATGCAGCGTTCTACTTCATACTGTAGTGTCTGCTTCGACTTTCTCAGGAGGTATTGGTGCCTGATGACTGAACTGTTGGTGGTGCAAGCCACGGCGGTAAGCGAGAAGCTGCCTCGACGTGGAGCTCCACCTCATCAGCTGGGATCGGTGCTTCCAGGACCACTTCGATCGGAATGTCGCACGACCTGAGAGCCCCAAAAGTCCGGTTCCAGGCCTCGTCACGAAATCTGATCAGGTCGAGTCTCTCGATGTGCCGAACCAGCCAATCGTCGAAGATCTCCAAGCCTGTCACCCCGGCACAGCGGAAGAGTTTCCGAAATTAGGGGTACCTTATTTTGGCCTCCCTGTAACAAGGATCCTACTATTTGGGGCACTAGATTAGGGTCCCCTATCATGGGAAACGCCCACTTGGGTAGTTGTCAAAATTATGGTCCCTGTTGGGGTACCCAACATATATAAGGTGCCGTACTCAAATAAGGACCTAAAAAGGGACCCTAATTTTTGACAACCACCCACTTGGGTTTAGGGCCTTTAATAGAACCCTTATAGATCCCTTAAAGAAACCCTTAAAGATCCCTTAAAGGAGCTAAAGGGTCCCCTATTGGGTTTAGGGGTTTTGGGGGCCTTATCCAGCCTTCCGCTCGCCGCTGTGCCTTGCGCCTTGCGAGGAGGGCGTCCAGCTCATCCACGGGCATGTCCTCTATTTAGTAACTATAGGGTTCTTTTTCAAGGGCTCCTTTAAAGGGATCTATAAGGGTTCTATAATAGTTGGGGTTAGGGTTACTTAAGGGATCATCGGACTTAGTAACTAGGGTTATAATTCAGGTAACTATACTTATAACCCCAATTAAGGTAATTATAACCTCACTTACTAAGTCCCATGATCCTCCAAGTAGGCTCAGGCTCAGTCAACCGCTCTGAATCTGAGGCTGTGAGAGGCAAGCAGAGCTTTGCACGTGTTCACCGAGCACGAAGGACGAGCAGGCTAGTGTTGTCACGTTTTCGCCGCTCCTGACCATCTTTCCGGCGACGGCAGAAGTGGCGCGCCTCCTCCCGGATGTGATGAGCTAGGCCGAGGTCTTAAAGCAGAACACGACCGGATCCTCGTCCAGGTCGCCCCATTCGAAGGCCACCTGAGCTCCACAGTCTTGTTCGAGAAGTCTGTCGAGGCAGTCTGAACTCCGCAAAGCTGCGCAGCTCGGCGGAAGGGCGTAGCGAGGATGTCGTTCCGTGCCACGCAGGAAGATGTACGCCGAGCCTTTTCCTTTCTTCTTGCCACCGTCAGCCTGGAAGGGAGAGGGAAGGGGTTTGACCTAGCTTGCGGGCACTAGCAGCACGGAAGATCGTGTTGCGTGCTGCATGCTCGTCAAGCTGATAGGCTGCGAACGATGAAGACGAGAATGGCGCCATCCTTCTCGACCTTGTTCTCTGGAGTCAGGTCGTCCTCTTCTTCAGATTCTGCCTCGCTGTCGCTGTCGTCCTGCACTTTAAAGCTGCTCACTCAAGCATCTGTCGTCAACTGCGGAGCATGTTCGTCTATAGACAAAGAGCCTCCTCGCTTTCTTCAGCTTCGTCCAATGTCTCCTCTGCCCACTGCTTTGCTTTCTCCAAGGTGACGCCTGTCAGGAGGCAGCTTCTTCACTTACAGTTGGCAGTTTGCCATGCACCCATAGCAAAGTCTTACGTGTTCGCAGATGTTCCAATTGCACACGTATCACTGACCAAACACAACAGCAATCGAAACCAAAGTGTTCTTTATTTCCCTCCCCCCGATTGCCTACCTTAGACTTCCAGGCATTCGCGATGTTGAAGCCACTTGCATCAGCGCCGACAAGTTGGATCCAGTCTTCGTACCTGCACATATAGAAAAGCACAGTACACATGCCCCCAAGGCCTCTCCTAAGGTGCGCGCTTGTCAACAATGCCATCCTTCCGAGTGATGTCAATCGCATCCTTCGCAGAAGCTGTGCACCGCTGCACGTCGCGGCTCAGACCCCTAAACCCTAAACCCCAAACCCTAAACCCTCATCAGCAACTCCCACATGCTCCAGACGGCCTCATGGGCCTCGCTGCAACAGATCATGGCGACCTTTCGGCCACGAAGCTGACCTCGCAGCACCTGTTGCTAGAGGAAAGCTAGTAGAGAGCTTTACCTTTGGCAGGTAAGAAGGGCTCATGGACAACCTCGATACCATAGTGGGAGCATGCCTGGATCTTGCTCGGGCCGCATAGCTTGAGTGATTTCACCTGTGCTGCGGTGAGAGGCTTCGTGCTTCGTGCCGAATAGAACCACATCGTGGACCACATCGTCTACCCCCGATGGCATCAACTCGCAACTACATGCGGCGCGGATCCCTGACGCTGTCGTGAACTGACGCAACTGAACTTCAGAGCAAAGTCATTCCAGCCTTTCCCTTCCCGGAGCTTGTGCTCGCTGCGCTTGGACAGCTGCCCACGTCGGCAGCACCTGAATCAAAGACAAAGTCGTTTCACTCAAAGGAACTCCATGAGCTCGCGCAAGCGCACACAGGCACGCATGCTCATACACCGCTGCACCACCGTTCCGAATGCATGCTTAATGTACGGACCCTTCAGCTATCCAACTAGTAATTGGCACACATCCGCTGCTGTAAGCTCAAACAGCTTGCAGGTCTGTCGCCCAACCTCCCGCCTGCCATCAGTGGCTCGGCTGCGCCCCCAGTCCGGGAACGGGAAGGGCACAGGCCCATGCAGTCCCACTTGGCCCCAGAACTACGGCTGAGCCGAGCTGGCCTAGATACTCCGCACAGAGGCGAGAGGCTAAAACGATTCGGTGTTGACCTCTCTAACCTGTGTCTTTTGTGACTTTTCGTGCTCAAACAGCTGCGGCACACGAGGTACTGTCGAGGTTGGCAGGCACAGAAAATCAAATGGCTATGTCATCCACCGAGTAGCTGCAAACACAACGTTTGCTTGCTAAATACCTGAACGAGAAGCGCTGCACCTTGCACGCTTGCCCCCCTCCCTGAGCCCGAAACCCGCAAACCCGAAACTCTGAACCCTGCACCCTCAACTCAAATAATCCGAAACCCCCGAAAAACCCCTTAATCCGAAACCCTGAACCCAAAAGCCTCAACCTTGAACCCTACTATAAGCCTCTTCCCGGGCAACGCTGGAATTTCCGGAAGGCCACTCCCATTCGCCTGCGCCTCACCAAGCTGCCTTTCGACAATGGCGCGGCCCTCGGGTGCCCAAGATCACCAAGACTCCTACAATATCGATAAAGATAATAACAATATTAATTGCCATAACAAGAATCACAACGGTAATAGTAATAACAGTCATGGTAATTACAATAACAAGAATAATACAACCAATACTAACACACTAACGCAATGATACGCCTCTACAGTACTACACTACTACACTAATACTCGATAATGAGACTCGAATAGCCGAATACTCTCATACTCTAACACTCTAACTCTCCAACACGCTAGCCGATGCTCGAGTAGCCTAGTGCTCTAATACTCTAATGCTCGTACTGATACTAACACAAATAATCGTAATAATACTGGCATACAGATGAATACAATGCAATGTAATACAATACAATACAAAATGTAATAGAATATGATGAAACATGAAACAACACATAATATTATACTCTACTACAATACAAAGAAGTACTACATGATGTTGTACTTCTTTGTATCGTAGTAGAGTATAATAGAATGTGCTGTTTCGTGTTCTATCATAGTCTATTAGATTTTGTATTTCATGTAATGTCATGTAAAGAATGTTATAACGTGTACTATACCGTAACATACTGTAATAAAATGTGGTGTCATTAAACCGATATGATATAATGTAATATAGTAGTCTTAATTTTCAACAAATGTGTTATCACCTAACATTGTATCATAAGATATGTTAGTTTCTACCATGTAATATAATATCACATGATGTATTTGAATACACGCTGATACAATGTAGTGTATATACTAATATGTCTAACAACAAGAATATAACATAATAACATATGTGCCAAAACATAATATCATGCAATGAAACATATCGTTAGATAGCACAGCATAAGATAATAAAACAGGTACTCATTATGATAAGATAGGAACAGCAATAGAAATTAATAGCAAGCAACAGTACTAGCATCAGCAACAGCAATAGCAAGAGTATGGGACTTTCAAAAGCAATACGACCAAGAAAACTAATTCAGAAAATGCTCATAACTAAAGACCACAACGACGATAATAATTAGCCATACCAACTACCAATAACAGAAACAATAACAACACTCAGATTAATCACAACAATAACAATAGCAATGGCAATAACAAAAATAATAACCAAAAGAAATGACAATAACAATACCAATGATCATAAAACAAGTCGTCATGCTCGTCATCCTGATAGTCCTCGAAGCTATCGTGATTGTAAATATAACAGCAATATCGGTGCTAGTTTGTAACTTTATAATAATGACAATGACAAGTGACAATGCTGATACTGCCTAGCACTGATAGAAACCCTCATACTAGTGCTCACACCAATGCCAATACAGATACTCATGTAGTAGTACTAGTAATCATAGTAGTACTAGCAATTGTAATGGCAACAGCAACCGCAATCGCAGTAGTAACATTAACAACGATCGCAATGATACTGACAGCAATGACAATTACAATCATAACCATAGCAATACTTTGGAATCACAGGAAAACCCCAAGGGCAAGACATGTCTGAGGCCAAGGGGCAGAGCGCGCACGGAGGAGTTCTAGCTCCAGTCGTCGGACTTCATCCTCGCAGACACCACGACCGGAGACTCGAGACATCAAAGCTAAGTACCATTATTATTCCCTTGGGTATCGTCCGAAAGCTGCTTGTATGAGATACCCCAAAAACCCTGCTGTAAATATGAAGGCCCCTACATTCCTGACGGCAGCCAGGGCAATTAAATCACAGAATCTATTGCCAAACGGAGACGATGATGCTGACAGCAGCAGAACCCTAGAAGCAGCCCTGGCCTGCAACTCCATGACTACATCCTCTCTGTGGGAGACGGGCAGCGCAGGCTTTGTTCGAACCTCACGAGAGAGGTCATATGGGAGGTTCTGAAATTAGGGGCACCTTATTTCGGGGTCGTTGAAATAGGGATCCCACCATTTCGGGTACTATATTAATTAGGGTCCTCTATTCGCGGAAACTCCCAAATCTGAGTCAAGCTGTGACAGAGGTCGAACTGATAGACCTCCGACTTCAGTTTCGCTTGGCGTGGCATGAAATATGGCAAGTCGCCTGCTTGACCGACTCGCAGAATCTCAGCGTAGCCAAAGAGTCCTGAGAGCCGTTCGCAGACATCGGAACTAAAATTGCCGTGAATTGTCGTCGGGCACAGCTCACATCTCCTCAAAGGAGATCTGCGCAGGCGAGATAGTCCCGACCACGGCAGTGTGCGAATTCCTGAGAACGCGATGCCAGTTGCGTTCGAAAAATCACACAGTTGAAGCTCGCTCAATGTCTCAGCTTCTCTTCATGTCGGGTCGGCTTGCGAACGTGCACATAGAGTCATGCCGCATGCCGTCATGATCTCTTGCTGGGAGTTTCTCGAGATCAGGGTTAGGGCTGCCACCCGGCCAAGGCATGCCCCAAGACCATCGTCAGCTTGGAGTTCCTGCGAAGCTGTGTGGAGCTCGACTCTCGATGTACTCCCATTTTTCAAGCAAGTTGAAAACTCCAACTCCCGGCGCGTTGTTACTGACTGAGGCGTCCTGAAATGATGCCATTGAGCACTGTCTTTGCCTCAGGAAGCATTTCTCGCTCTTGCTGCTCTCTGAACTTCAGGTCCAGGTGCTCTGGTGGCACAGGGTCCCTTTGCATACGAAGCGGCCGTGTTGCTGCGCGCTGTTGGCAGTTCCGGCACCAACCTCTTCACAAACACACTCCTGCTGGCTACACAGTAAATGTGCTACCAGAGTCACCAGAGTCTCGATACTGGGAAAACGCCGACGATCAGCAGCGCATAACTAGCACAGGCTCTACAAGCTGGCCTGAGATGCCGCCAGTTCCCGGACGCAGTGGGCCTCGAGCAGGGTGCATTCAACTGTTCAGCAGCCGGCCGCCGATTCCAACTGCAGCCACGAGCTTTGCACAAACAGATGCCAAGATGCCAAATGGAACAGTGACCGGTTGATCAGCGTCAACTCCTGACAAACGCTGCAACTGCTACAAGAGGATCTCACGTCATTCCTGACGCTATAGGTGCCTTGAACCGCTCTGTGCGACACATGGATAGCCGTTCCTGACATCTCGTGATATTGGACTTTTCAGCTTCAACACTTCGTGATGTGACCTTTTCTGAGCAGAGCGCCTGCTCACGGCCAGCCAAGTCCACCAGCATGATACTGGCGAGAGTCGATAGGGGGTACACAGTCTATGTGATGCAACCTCGTTCTACCTCTGGTTTTGAATGGCACAGTGATTCCTGTTCCAATGTTTGAAGAATCCCCAGCCGTCTTGCTGATCCCAACCTGTTGCTGGATGTAGACCGCTCCATTCGCAGAGAAAAAATTGCATGTGACCTTGGATGCCACATGCCGACTACACAAGACACCGGACTTGGGTAGGGGGTAGGGGGGGAAGAGGCAGGGCAGGGGTGTGGGTTTCACCTCCAGGTCATCTTGGCTCCGGCCACGGAATTCTTGTCAAGTCACCGAGACGAACGATCGTTCAGCATGGTGGCGGCAGTTGTTCTGACCTGCGCACAGCTTGCATGACAGATATGAATCGCACCCAAAAATGAAGTGCTTTGCAGCTCTCACATCACTGCATGGCTCGTCTCGCCTGCAACCCGAAGCTGACGAGACGAAGCGCCTGGCAGATCTAAGCACATGCCTTCAGCAAGCACATCGAACAGAAGCACGCCAAACGTAAACGGCTGGGTCACTGCGGACTTTGCTCAAATAACTTCGGCGCCTCTTGCACGTCGTCGCACGGTACTTCCTCGACCTCAGGAGTCTGCCGATTTGTTGAAGTTGGTTGTCTAAGACGAGTTACAAGCATGATATTGGACTCCACTTGGTTCGTCCTGAGTGCTGGACACCCGCCACGAAAGCACCGAAACGAGGATGAAAATGCACCTCAAATTTCGGTGTGCAGCGCCACAACCTGGCTACCTACAGTGCCAATAGTCCCGCAACCCAGTCACTAGTTGTGGTACCGCACCAAGCTTGTACTTGCAGGCAATACAAATACTCGACCATGGCTGTAGAACGCCATCAACAAACCTCATAGAGAGCGTCTGAGTCTGTTGCTGTTGTCTTGCCATGCACGCGACCGTTTCGCGGCCTGAGCATCCCAAGAAAGAGTCTGTGCCCAGAAGCTCAGCTATCATCGACAACTCAAGACTTCAAACGAAGATATATCGCCAGGGGTATGTTCAGTAGCACATGACAAGCAGTTCCGGCAAGGCTTTCAGATTTCAGAGCCCTTCTTTCTCTCGAACGCTCCTACAGTAGGCTCTTGGGAGTGGGCTGTCCGCCGCTGCCGCCATCCTCGCACACACACACACAAACATGCACCCACATAATCCCACATAGAGACTGGCTGAGGGTTTTTAGGGCTTAGAGCTTTGTTATTTACGGGCCTTTTTGGTGTCTCAACCCCTCGCTCCGGGCCTAAACCCCTCGCTCCGGGCCCTGTCCGGATGGACTTCCAGGAACATCTGAATAGACCAGCTGACCTCTCTTCCTTCTTTCACTAGGCCCAAGGGAGCTATGGGGACACTTGGCCCGTCTGTTTTAGAAGAGAGCGGGCTCTGGAGCTATTTCGGAGTGCAGCTCCGTCCGCAGACTCGAATTCTTTGTGAACGGATACCTTCGCTCGTGAAACAAGGTGGTCACGCCCCCCTCAACAACTTCCCGCTTAGCCTACAGACGTCATGAACCGCAGAAGCAAGTCCCAGCGGCTGGCCTATGCCACGCCGACCTTACTCTGTCTCCTCTCTCCGTCGCTCGATCTCTCTCTTCTTCCTCAGGGCCTGAGGGACTGCTTAGGTCCCCGGGCCTCCAGGGCCCTCTATACTTTCTGGGCTTTGGGAGAACGTGATAAGTTTATTGAGTCTTCTCGATGGTACGATCCCGTCTGAGCTTCAACGATGCGATCACAGCCGAGGACTCAATAAGACAAGGACACATGCAGCTTCGAAGCAGCCTCACTATCCAAGTATACTCCAGCTTGCCGTGCTCCCTGCTTCCCTCCCTTTGCTTTGCTTGGGGCTTGGGGCGGGAGCAGTCCTCCCGTCCCGCGCGGGTGCGCTGCCCCATCCATTCTTTTGAGTGAATGGGCTCGGTTTTTACAGGCACGTGTGCCTCCCTGTTGAAGGCGTGTTCCTCTTGAGTGGCGTTGAGGCCCACCGACTTTGCCACCAATCAAGAAGGTTAAAGGAAGAATGCTCGAAAACAAAAGCGTGTGCACGAGGGCTTGCAAAAACCATGCTGTAATTAACGGCCCCACAAGCCGCGTCCTTGCTGCGGGCACTCCACTTTGAGGTTCGCGAAAGGTTTGTGGCGTGTGCCCCCCGCACTCTAATTAGTTCAAGAGGTAAGGTGCAGCGGTATGGTGCACTTCTTTTTTGTTTGAAGCGCCTGCTTGTATTGTACACTGATTGCCGGGTATCCCGGCGGCATTACAAAAACTAAGGCGTCGAGAAACAGAAAACTACACTGCCTCACTGCTCCTCTGGTGTCACTGCCGTCGTGCTTTGTCCATTCGGATGGCCGTAAAGGGGTGCTGGCTTGTGCACTCGGGGGATGGTGTCCCCTTCTCTCCATCGTACAAGTAGGGTGTGGTTCTGACTCTTGGCGTTCCTGCCATTTGCTCAGTCATCCGCGCGTTCTTGTCCCCCTCCCATTCAGCGGGTAGTTTTGCGTCTGCACTGGGTCGGCGAGGGAGGGTGCTCGTAAGTCGTCTTCTCCTGGTGCACGGCTGGCTTGTCCACGTAGTTCTCGAGGGGCCAGGTTCAAGGAAGGTTTTGCTCAAAGCAGTCCCTCTCTCCCGCTCTCGCTCGCTCGCTCGCTGCTGGGGCAAGGTCCGCAAGGACCTGGGCCCAGGCCCCCCCTTTCCTTCCTTGTTTGTGGAAGAGGGGCATTGGGTCAGTGACGAGAGTAGTTTCCCCCCGGTGGATTGTGTGACATGTGGAGATCGCCTGGTGAGGATCCCCCCAGACCCTGACCTCATCCCCGCGCCCACTGAGGCTGTGAAGGCCCCCCGGCCACATGGGCCCCCCATGTGTTATGGGGTTTTTGGCGGGGCGTGAAAAGACGAGTGAGATCCCCCTGAAAAAAAACGAGGTAATGTATTGGACTGTGAACCTTCAGGGTGTCTCAACAAGCTACACACACGTGCATAGGGATCAACAGTTCTGGTCCCCCGTCACTTGGCAACAGTTGTACAACAACGCCATATAATATGATTCGTCCTACACACTGAATAAAAGTGACTGGGTGCCACAGTGACCGCTCCACGGTCACAAAGGTCGGCTTACATCGTCACGTTTTCAACACTATCTCTCTCTCTGTCTCTCTCTCTCTCTCTCTTTCTTTCGCCAGGGTTAAGGTGTAGAGCTCTCTCTCTCTCTCTCTCTCCCCCTGTGTTGCGAGCGGCATATTCTCAAAGTGGGATGGTTTGTGGTCCTGCCAAGCAGGTGCTTCCTTCGGTGTCGCAGGTGCAAGGAGATCTCGGATCCGCTCGTTGTGGATCTGCAGGCGGCACACTTGCACAGATCTGGCACCAAAGGTTCGCGTGGGCTTTGCGATGGCAGACAGGGGAGCCTCGTAGAAAGAGGCAACACAAACTGTATCAGGCTCCTGAGCCACGCTCCAGTCTGAGACTATGCGCTGGGCATGCCGCAGAACCGCAAACCTACGGCGGAGTACGCCGGGGAGAATCATCCAACGCATGCTTTCCTCGCTCAGCGCGTGGAAGATGGCTTCCAGGGTTCGTGGAACCAGGCCGGAGCCAAAGCCCACCTGAGAAGAGGGGACATCTGATCGCCGAGCCGAAAACACCGGCTGAAGGGACCACGGCTTTGGCAGCCAGTCTCTCCGGCTGAAGTCCAAGGGGCATCCATGTCAAAGCTGCTGTCTGTGGGACCCTCCAAACAAACATTTGAGTGAGAGAGCAGTAGCCAAAGCGGAGCCATGCCGCGGCCCAGGCCCCGGCCCCGGCCTTCTCAAGCGGCGAGGCACTGACCTTCTCCCGAACAGAAGTGCGAGGCGTGCCTCAGATGCCGCAGTCCTACGCAGAGCGCTCTCTGGCATCGCATGCCCTCCAGGTCAGAGACCAGTTCCTTTGACTGGCTTGGCATCCTCGGCTGCCCAACTACTTGTAGACTGGGGCATCCTACGGCTCCGTGGCACGGAACATCTACGAAAGAGAGCCATCATTCACAAAAGCAAGCCCTGCAATGTCTCCGCAACCTGTTCTTGAGCAAGTCTCGCATTGGAGCGGAGACAGGTCATCTGGCTCCAGGTCCCTGGTGAACCTCAGCCCGCGCTCTCTCTTAGAAACATGAAGGTCTTCTGCCTTTTCGGCCGTACTACTAATACAGATATATGTGTGTGTGTATATATATATATATATATACAATGGAGATTCTGCTTGCTCTACTAAAACATTAAACTTCGGAGAGCAGAGGCCCCTGCTCAGAGCCCATCACGGTGTAGGTCTTGCCAGACCCTCCAGTGAGCAACCGTTTCAAGAAATCCCATTACACACCGGCACATCGGAAAACGCCGATTGAAGACTTGGAAGACTCAGACGGATCACTTCGATTCACGTGGGGGAAGGCCTGTGTGGCCATACGCCAACATGCAGGCATTGTAGCCTGGCAGGCGAGCAACGCACATCGATGGAAGCCAAATCGTAGCATGAACACGGCACGTTGACCAATATGCTCGAGGACGCCTTCGACAGCTTTTCGCACAATCTCTGCTCCAACAGCCTTGTATGCGGCAAGGTGCAACACGGCATGGCCACAGCAACTGCATGTATTGCTGTGCATCTGAAGATGTTCTTGGGGCCTCGTAGACGGCCTCTTGCGAGCCATCCATCCGGAAGCTATCCCTGGCATGGCATCGCTGGCTCGTCTCCAATTAGCAGAATGATTAGAGGACAGCACCTGAACCCAAGTTTCTATATGCTCTTTCGCACGGTCGCTGCAAAGAAGCACCCAGGGGCCTAGAAGTTGTGCTGCTGCCTGGGAAGCAGTGTGTGGTTCATCGTGACTCCATGCCATAACTGAGGCTGTTCATCAAGATACCATCCCCTTGGCAGCATGAGAGGCTGACCTGTTTGCCCACCGCTGCTCCTCCAGGCAGAAGGTACAAGCAGCACATGGGCTCCGATTAGAAAGTGACACCACGAAGTTGAAGGTCGACACACCCTGGCACTGGCACCTTTCCATCGGCGGCCGGCTGTCAAGGATCGAATCTACTATGAAGCATTTCTCCTGCACGGGTGGCGACGGACTCCACACACAGTGTCATTGCTTGCTAGAGACCCCCCCCTTCACCGCTCACTGTCATGGTAGACTTCTTCATTCCCTTCGGGGCACTATGGTTTGGACTCGGCTGCAGAGCTCCTGGCCACGATCCAAGCCAGTCAAGACAATCTTGCTCTGCGACGGATAGCTGCGAACGCCCTGGCGCTGTCCCGCCTGAAGCACCGCAGAAAAAGCGGGGTCACCAGAGTTTCATGCTAACCTGCGCACCTCGCGCGCCAGGAGCGGCCTGATGCGCACCGCAACGCGGACGCCGGTGGGCACCGCCATGCGTCCCTCGATGCTGCATTCTAGCAACTGCAGGTTCTGCGGCACAACTGCACAGCCAAAAAGAAAGCCTCGCAAGAGCTGCCACTGCAGGTGGTCACAGAGGAAAGGGCCCCTGCACAAAACCGGATCTTTAGTCTTTTCTTGTGCAGCGGCAACACGCACGGCTTCCTCTGGCCTTGCCTGAGACGTTTGCAGATGGGACCTTTGGGCGGAGCAGATGGAGGGTTACAGCATACTGGTTCATACATGCAGCCTGTTCCGATGTAAACTGAGTCAAGCACGCTCCGCGGCGTGGGCGTCTTAGCCAATTAGAATTAGAAGTGGAGCAGGTATACTGCGAAGATGCTTTTGGGCTTTTGGGCTGCGGCACCCCGACAGTAGTCTCTTGAGAAGCAGGAATTACAACCCGTTGCCTCAGAACATCTAGGTTGCCGACTTTGCACCATCTGGCTGAAAGAGTGCCTGCAAGGTATGCTGCTCCGGTCCGCTTTCTAAGCCCTCAATGCCGACTAGCGTGCAAAGGTGCAGAAAGGCAGGAGCAGTACAGAATGCTTGGGCCATGGTGCCTCTCTATGAGTCTTGGCTAACAATCCCTCGTGCTCCGCAGACCTGGCGAGGCTGCCGGCATTGCTGCCTTCAAGCAGCTTTAGCTGGCCATCAGAGGCTCTCTATGCTCTACTTGCACCAACGGGATGTGAGCTGTCTGCTGCCGCGCATGGGCACCAAATAGGTTCTGCGCCCATGCACCCGAAACAGCTCTGACGATGTTTGTTGAATCCTCCTCCTGTGGAAAACGTACAGGTTGGGTAGGCGCTGTGACAGACTCCAGCTGTTGGCATTGTAACTGCTGCCGTAGAGCCATAATGCTTCGAATGGATGTTTCTGGGTATTGATCCACAAGAATACGCTGCAGATACCGCATGACTTGCTGATCTGGTTCATAACTTAGAAATTAGAAACGTACCCTAATTCCTAAACCCCCAAACCCTAAACCCTAAACCCTAAACCCCTAAACCCTAAACCCCTAAACCCTAAACCCTAAACCCTAAACCCTAAACCCCTAAACCCTAAACCCCTGAACCCTAAACCCTAAACCCCTAAACCCTAAACCCGAAACCCGAAGTCCTATTGCGCAACTTACTGGCTCTTGCCAGACTGGCCTCACACTTCCTGAATGGAATATTGACTTTCCGAAAATAGGGGACCCTAATATAGTACCCTAAATAGCAGGATCCTTATTATAAGGACCCCAAGATAAGGTATCCCCAATTTCCGGAAACTCCCAATATCGGGCGAAGCTTCCTCCATACCTCGGAGTTAAAGTAGCTTTCACAGCCAGGATGGTCCGTGCCCAGAAAACAAACCACGGCCTTTAAAGAAAGTAACTGGCCGGAAATCAACATGAACACCAGCGAACCCTAGAAAACGTCTTGAAAAAATCGACACCGGTTTCAGCACGAAGCTCAACAACTACTCAGAGTGTGCTGCGGGCAGCTCTAGAGTGGTCCAGAAGAAATCAGCAGTCACGAGTCCGTGCAGTCAGCGTGAAACAGGAGATTCAAATCGCCATAGCGGCAGAAACGCGCATTTTCTTGTTACCTGGCTGTTGTCTGCATGGCGCTCTGCAGATAAATCGATCACTCGGTGGAAGTCGCACACGACCAGAAATGCCTCCCAGCGTTCAAGAGCTCCACTCGAAGCTCTGAGGCAGAAAAGCCTATTCTAACTACCAAGGCCCCTATTTTATATAGTACCCTTATAGAGTTAGCATATACCATTTCCATTTTCCATGCCCCACCCCCTAGCACCCAAACCATAACAACCTATGCCTCAACCTTCAACCCACCCAAGACCCATAGGTAAACCCCAGGAAAGACCCACCTGAAGACCCAAAACCATAACAACCTTTACCTCAACCCTAACCTCACCAAAAAACCCAACCTAAGACCCACATAATGGAACCACTAACAGACCCATACACCACCACATAGAAAAACCCCAACCCAAACTCCAGACACCCACACCCCCATAGAAAAACCCGATAGCATCAACCCGAAATCCCGAACCCTTAAAAACGGAAATGGTAATCTCTAATAAAACATTGATAATAGGAATAAGGTTTAGGGAAAAGGTAGGAATGCGAAACAAAAATATTTCTATTTCAACAAATAATATTTTTATTGGTTTATGATTTAGGCTTGACTAGTTCGTTGTAGTCTTCTTCAATGTCCTGAATACTTTTATTCAACCACTTAACTCCGTTCTTCGGTTTCCCATCTAAATATCTAGCGTCTCCTCTTCCCGCATTCTGACAAAGTATTTCAAACATGTGTTCAACTAGATCCGAATATTAAACCTTTATCTTCTGAAATTTTACCTTCTAAAAGAGACATATCGCGCTTAACATTCAAGACATCTTCTTGATCAAAAACACTTTCATAAACTTTAAGCAACTTACATAACTCCTTATTTTTAAATGATCTTTTTCAATTAGTTTCATTTCATATACCGTCTTGATATACTTCGCTTGTATTTTATATGTATTTACGTGTGTATAACCCGGTTTCCGCTGAATACATATAGTCATATAGTTGTCATGTCTTCAGATGCTTTTTCTTTAGAAACTACCTTCTTTGACCGAAACAATACTCTAATGGTTTGAATTCTTGAATTAAATCATTAAAACATTGCGTAGGGACTACAAGGGTTTTCTTCTCCTTCTTCCAAAACCACGAAACACACTAACCAGACCGCTACCACATTCTGTTGATGCTTGAAAGCAAACGGGGCACTGGCATGGGGGCACTGTCATAACACAATAAAGATACACCTTTAGGTTATGTCAGTAATTCTTCTAACTGATAAAACTCAAACAACAATTATGTTGGAGCCCTAAGAAATATCTCAATGTATATTTATGAACTTGGTGATAATATCAAAAATTCGTTGTATATAAGAAGGCAAAACTAGATTTTGAATTTGACACTGAAAACAACTTATTGAACATTACTACACCAGAAAACTTGCCTAAAAATATGTTGATAAGTATGAAACCCAAGGCATAACACACAAGGAAATCATGTGTTTTGAAGGAGATGATAAATGTATTTCTCGTTTGAGAACGTATAGAACAACAACAGGTGGTAATATTAATGATTGGACATATTCTATGACTAATGGTTCTGAACATAAGTATAATTTTTTTTCTTATGACTTTGCTTGATTTTGTTGTAAAGTTGCTTCATTGGGATGACTTGTTACACCCACTGCATTATCCTCGCCGACTCTAAATGTTCCTTGTGCTTTAAAATTATGAAATCCATGTGCTTCTATAGGATTACTAGTTCCTGTATCTATCTTAATGGCATCTCCATCCAAAGCACTAACCACATCTCCCCTTTTTGAAAATCTTAAGTGTTGTGGGTTTTTTACCACCACGATTACCAAACGCTATAAAAGGGACGCTACAGATAGCTGTTGTATACTTTTGATTGTTACGACGGTTTATTTCCTGAAGAACTGACGAACCAAGGGAATGGCCAACAAGACGCGTAACATCTGAGTTTTTCTCTAATTCATTCATAGCATCTCTATATTTATCTGAAAACCGTGAAATATGTGAAGGTATTAAAATATGTCACTAAAGACATTAGCACCAGTGCCACTTTTACCAACAGTCCCAGAAATATATAATGTATTGCCCGACCTGAAGAAGCCAGCATCATTAGTGTATGCGGTTGTCAATCCTTCTACATCATCAATGTAATTTTTATTTTCAGCATTAACAACTTCTCTATATTGGGGGTTTTGTAGTCCTTGCCTGCTGTTAAAGTGAGCATTAAAATCGTCTGCCCTTGACATTAACTCTTTCTTCTCCTTGTCATTATTATCCAACTGTTTTTGAATAAATTCTCTTGCTGGGTTAAACTGAATGTTGTTCCTTGCTCTCCTCTGTAATGATTGTACAAAGTCGTCGGCTTGATTTATTCTACCCGTTCGCGCTAAACTTTGTAAAACTTCGGCCACTCTTATTCCTGCCATTAATATAATTTAGTGTATAAAAACTCTCAATATATTAATAATGTTAAGCAAGCGTACCTTAACGTATAATAAAGTTTATGTTGATAGTCAAAGGCGAATAGCTGAAAGCGAAAGCAGTAGCGACTTTAAAATTCAAATGAACGAAGACTTAGAAGCGTACCCAAATACCGTTATGTATGTAATGGACGAAGTTATACCCCGATCTTATTATACAACCCCTGAAGGCTTTTATCAGTTTATGTATGTTATAGTTTATAACAGAAGCGATGGTAGTGTTCAAGCATATTTAAAAATTGATTTGGAAAACCAAGTCTTCTTCGCATCTCAGTTCGTAGGTAGAATGCCTAATTTATTAGGTCAAGAAGCGGTTAATCAAAGTCTTACTTCAAATCTCTTCACTTCAAGTTATGACAGCGACCAACGACGAATGATATCAAATATTACTGATAACGCCTACAGTTTCACAGTGCCTCCCGAAAGGAATTACAAGAAAGCACCATCTGGAGCGGTAATATACTAGAAGACCCGACGAGTGTAAATAATTTAACAGGTAACTATGAAGCAACAGTGCCAACAAATGCAGGGCTGATGAACTTAATTCCAACTCACTATTTGTAGTAAGCACCGAGTTAAGCGACTTTTATTATTCGGCACCTGATGGCTACAGTAACAGTAAAATAACAAAATGAATATGATGTTTAATGTCGCAGGCATAACTGCTTCATCATCGAAACCTTTAGTGAATGATTGGATTGATGTTTCAAACAGGTCATTAAAACGCTTAAGATTCAGAGTTACCGACGCGCGAGGTAAAACTATTAATCTTCACAACGCCCCTGTTTAATTTACATTGTTATTTGCGGATCTGTGATGATTTTTACTACGTCTTTGAGTGTCTATTTTTATTTGACTTATTTACAACAAGAAAAATGTAGAATAATATATTTGTATATGATCAGTGATGAAAACATTAAACCTGAAGTGGGCAACGGTAGTATAAATGAACAAGTAACCGAACAACCACCAGAGACCAAGATTGAAGCAACACCTGAAGAACCAATTGAAAATGAAGTTAAAAGACGAAGAAGTAGCAAAGGAACCAGAGTTCAAAAACAAAACGGATAGCATTAAAAAAAAGTAAATTGTAAAGACTGCGGGGCAAATCTTACACTGCAGACACTAAGATACAGTGATAAATGTAGTAGAATTGAAGATAAAGCAGTTAAACCAAAACCAAGAGCAAAGCCTAAAGCAATATCAATTTAACCACCGATTAGTAATGAAGTTATAACAAATGAAGAACCCGTATATATAAAACAAGTTAAACAACAAGTAAGGGCACCAGAACCACCACCAATTGTAAAAACACTGTAAGAAATTATTAATGATAATTTTATGTTGATACAACAACAACATATAAACCAGAGAAGAGAGAAACCCAATAATTTAGTTCAATGTATGTTTTCAGGTGGATTAAAAAAAGGCTGTAATAAGAAATCTAATATATTGTAAAAATGTTTTCTAGTAAGTATAACAAAAAGTTGAAAAGAACCAACATCCGGAAGATATGAAAGGATTTCAGATAAGCACCCCGACTAAACAATATAGTCCTTTTGAAATGAAGGATACACGATATTTACAACATTTAAGAGAAAATCAATATTAAGAGAAGCTTACGAGGGTAGTATTCTTAAAAGAAACGAACGAACTACTAGAAAGCTACAAACGAAAAAACTATCAGAATGACTCAGACCGTTTAATGAATGAGTTACACCACCCTCATCTACCACATTCAAGTATAGAGCATATGAAAAAGCGCATTGAAGAACTTAAAAAATCAACGTTTGCTCGGTTGCTTAATTATATTCGTTTAATCTGAATATAGCTATATACACTAATGGCAACTAAAATAGCAAAATTTGAAATAGTTAACCCTTATCAAAAACACGGGTGAAAACGAAAACCTACATTCAATGAAATTTTTGGACTACTAAGTGAATTCCAAAAACTATTAAGACCATTCCCAGACAGAACAGCTACACAATTTAGAAACTCACCACAAAGTAGTATCTTTGATGGAAGCGACCACGTTGAATGATTAAAGGGAACAGCAAAACAGAGTGTTTGACCGACAGATGAGAGAACTGATATTAAGAAGACAAGCACAAAGAAACGGAGGGACTTTTCATATAAATAGACATAATGACAGTTTTACATCTGAACAAAGCGTCTCGGACTCTGGAATGATGACACCATCGGATGTAAGTTCGTCACAAACAGATTATCACGCAGACGCACAAAGAGAATTGGAGCAACGAGCAAGGGGTTTAGCACAGAGACAACAAGAAGAAGGGCAAAGACACGGGGAAGCAGTTAATGGATTGAATGACACACTGACTAGAAATATGTTAGGATCGGGCTTGAACGATTTACGAGGAATGCCCGAAACAGAACCATGACAAGATGATGTACCAGAAGAAGAGTTAATACCAGCAGGAGACGACCAACTAACAACATATCCAAGGGGGTGGTGTTCAGTTTTGATAACTAAAATTATGTTAAACAACGATACTACGTTTGATGATTTGTTGTTTCAAGTGTTTTATGGAGACTTATTGACAGACGCAACCAAAAGAACAAGTAAAAGGCAGATGGTCAGTATTAGCAAATCCTAACAAAACAGACTGAATGCAAAAGCATGAAAAGAAACAAAGGAAGTAGTAGCAGTGATTGCGTTGTTCGACAGTTCTTGGCAAGCACGGGGTCATCGGTATTGGAAGCAGGTAAAGAAGTGGCAAAAGAAGTAGCGATAAGAGGCGCCAGAAGTGCTTTAGGTGTACAGAATATTCTACTTTGTTATGAATAGACGAATAAGCCTACATAAAGCAAAGCTACCAAAAAAGGAAAAGTAGATCCGATGATGATGTTTATACCAGAGGTATGTATAACCCATTTGTAGATACTACAGGTTATGATGTTGAAGTAATACAGGAAGAAGACAAAGCAACAGCCGAAAAAGGAGTATTGGCAGATTACCCAGATTTTGAAGGTATAGGGTGGACATTCGATAGTGATATTAAAGATTATGAAAACTAAAGATTATGAAAACTTGCTAAAGGATAGAAGAAACAAAATGACACAAACTTTTAGGTGTATGTTGAGACAGACCAGTATCTCATTGTCATCGGAACCATCGGAACCATCTTTATCACGTAGCTTGCCTAATAACATAAGTAGAAGCACTTCTCAAACGTCTGATACCCCACAGCAAAAATCGCAGATGATGCAGGATTCAAGAAGATTAAGAGAGTTTTTCAGTTTTGGTAGGGAAGTTGCTAAAGAAAGTAAGGAAAGCATAGAAGAAGAAAGCGAAGAAGTAGAAGCAGTAGGCAAGAAGGATTCAACACCTAAACCATCCGATAGCAGTTCATCGTCAAGACCTTCAAGTAATCCAAGATTTATCCTAGCGTTACACCACCCGAAAGCATCGCAAGTTCTAAACCTCTGAGCATAAATAGTTCATTACCGCAAAGTGTAAGCAGTGCAAGAAGAAGCAGTAACAGCGCGCGACCATCAACAATATTAAGCAGTTCAGGTAGCGTAGCATCAACCATAGATTTTGGCTTTAACCAGTAAAATACATAATTACTGAAACATAATCTTTAGTAATTAATTCGCAGAGCAGTTACACAACTTCCACCAAGCCTCGAGGTTGTCTTTGTAATGCGGGACTTCGTTGTTTAATCGCTGGGCAGCTATGTTATTCGTTAAATGGCCGTTCTGGACATCGAACCCGGCTACGCCGGTTGGAAGCGTGTCGAACTTGGCTTTGCCAGTTCGACAAACATCGATTCAAAGCGCCAACCGCAGTTCTGGCAATTTCCGGATATCTTCTTCATAAACCATTCCACATCAACACATTTAGTCTCATCTGTCTTTCTATTCTTCGCTTCATCCTGTAACTTATTATAGTTCATAGTTCTATTTGCTAAATATCGGTGTAGATGTTCTTCGTTTAGCTCTCCGTTGTTAGTAGCACCTTCATAAAACAAAACATTATTGAAATCAGTGCTTCTCGTTACGGCGCACCATATCCACTCACGAATTACTAAATATGACTTCTCCCATTCGTGGATAGTGATCTTACATTTGATTGATGCCCCTTGCGCCGAATGGCAAGTGGTGCAGTAATCGTATCTAAGATGATTATCTAAAGTGTAGATGTCGGTGGTGCATCTGTCTTTTGATTTTATGTTCTCTAATGTAACTACATTGCCTGATATATTAACGACTCTAAACCGATAATTAACATTAAACTTTGTGTTCCCGACCTTCTTATACTTCCTACAAATTAATGTCTCTCCTACTTCGTATTTTTCAGTTTACCTAGGTTGCTTCTTATGTAATTGGGTACATATTTACACCTTATGTTGGCATGTGCTATGTTCTTCTCGGATGTCATTAAGTCGCCAGTCGTTTTAAATTTTTTCCTGACAAACTCTGCTATAGGAACGCGGTGTATCCACACGTCGTCATACATACGGTTTAAGGTGTTGCGGTTCTCATTCGCTTTTGTGTCGTCCTTCGCCCCTAACCTCTTACAAATCTTAAGCATCATATTATATCTAATTACTTGGTTGATACAGTCGTCGGCATATTCATCGGGCTTTCTGGTATTGGTTAGGTCTTCAATCGGGGGAAGTTGTTTAACATCTCCCGCGCCAACTCTCGCATTCTATTCGAGATATGCAAACTATTCAGAAAAAATTTAGTCAAACACTATACAATTATATGTGCCATGGTCAAACTCTGGCAGTTTCTCCCCGTCGCCATAGGTATTGCGAAAAAACTGTCAGCTGTAATAGCTTCATCATCTATTTTTTGTGATAAGCTGTTCTGCTGAAATGCTTCGCTATATGCGATTTGCCGCCACCTGCGTATTTACTTCTTATAATGAGTGGGCTCTTTTGAGTTATTTGTTTTGCGATGCTTTCGGTGTCCCACTCGTCTTTAACTTCGAGTGCTTCACTGGTATATTCTGGTATTAATAGATTATCGATCATTTTGTATTGCTCTGTCGGCAGGATTATTGATTTTCCTCTCTCGTGTCGACATCCTCCGATGTTACCGTTGAAGGTTATTGATTTCTTTGCCTTGCTTAAGTGATCGTGCCTAATTACAAAGGCATCTGTTTTGATACTCCATACATCAACGCAATTATTTAATAATTTCTTAGAACCATCTTGTATTTTATGATTATGGATTTGAAGCAATAACTCCTCGATGCAAGTGTATCCGTTTCTCAAAGCAACGCGGTCGGAAACAGTTCAGCAGTAATAGTTTCTGTCCGACTCCTGGTCGTCTTCGTCGTACCCGGTGATTTTGTTAATCTTGCCTCCCACTTCTTGTTGATAATACAATGCTTCCCGAAGGCTGTCAAAGGCAAAGCTTTTAGAAGATTTGTGCGTGCCCTTCTCTAACAATCCAATATTTACATGTGCTATAAGCTTCTTGATCTTAGCATCTTCTGGGAAGTGGTCTGATATTTCGGTTGCCCATAGTTGTTAAATAAGCTTCGTGTAATTCACCTTATACACTCTAGAAGTCTCTTTATAATGTAGAATTTCGCATTTATCGGCGTAGTGCTTTAACAACTTACCATATACTAAACAGTGTGTCTTGTGAAAATGACGCTTGTTCTTTAGGTTTCACTAAAAACAAAGTCAGTTCGTGAAACTTGCTGTAATCGTGGGCTTTGTAACTAAACTGGTTCCATATATCAAACTGGTTAAGGACGCGGATTTCGGCAATTTGGTTGAAGGCGTGGGTGCAAGCTTTTATTACATCTATTTCGGTTGTTGTTTCGGTCATGAATGCGTATTTTCGTGATTTTCTGTTCTTTGGTTAAACACCTTGTAGAAGCTATTTAGTTCTCCTACGAGAGGTATTGTTCGGCACTTCTTCAGAACTTGTATACGGCTTTGTCATAATGAGATTTGTGTAAGGGATTCAACAATGCCTTGTTGAACTCATACATTGCTTTAGACTTTAGACACATTATTATAAATCTGTTCCGTTCTTACTGTTATAGTTCCATCAACAGAACTTGTCACTAAATTTTATGTCTTTATCCTGAATCGTATGCTCTTCTTCTTAATGTGAAGTTTAAAGTATAAATCGGAAACGATACAACCAGTAAATCTCACGTGTGGCTCGTAGCCCGCCATCTTGCTTTCACAAAACTAATGGACTAAATCATTACCATCATAAATTAGTGTGTATTCGTCTTTGTCTCTGACTTGTTTAAGATAGTTTAAGGACTGCATCATCTTACATTCAGTAGGTTCGGGTTCGTCTTTCTCGTTTATGTGATAATCTGGCGATGCCTTAACTGATACATCTTGATTTTCGCGGATTGCCACCATCTGCCGTAACATCTGTAGGTTGTCGTTTGCTGTGTAGATGTGGTTGTTTTTAGCTAAGGCATATAATGATGTTGGTATATGGTGGTTGTATTTGGTAGGTGAATATTTGACAATGGGCTTGATGAAGGAATTAACTACCCTTACTTGAATGCCGTACTGCTTAAACACCGGCACCATATCTTGTATTGATGCCCCGTTCGTCTTAAAATCATCTTCGGTGTTATTCATCAGTTTTAACATACTGTTTTTTGTTAATCTGTTCTTTTCCCTTCCATTAGCGTATCCTTATACCAATCGGTTATGGTGTTAAACCAACACTCGTTTTCTTTGTAATGTTTTGCATGTGTTGCTTCCTTGAAGGTTTCAAACTCGGGATCTTAAGGTGTTTAAATGTAGATATTATACATACTTACATTAGCGGTATTTGTTAGTTTTTACCTTTTAGGGTCAAAAATGACATTGTCATCAACGCGTTCTACACTCAGTAATAACATACAATCAATGTAGTCCTTATGTTGTTCTAACTCGTCCCTCGCTTCTGGGTCGGTTTGTAACAATTGAAACAACTCTTTTAAAATAATCATAGTGTCCTTCTCGGTGCGAAATACCCTTTTTCTAACTATGTCTTCTATATAACTAGTAGATTTTGCATTTAAGGGTTTCGGCTCTTTCCAACAAATAACATATGGTCTGCCTTTGCTGTCTTTAAACGCTGTCTTGAGTTCCTTGTCATGTTTTTCGTCCTTCAGTCTGTAAAACAGTGCATCTACTGTGTAAATGTTGGTGCTATTTCGTTTTGTTTTCGTTTTTTTTTGCTTCCTGCATTCGTCGCCCCAGTTGTTCTTTGTCGTGGTGTTTGTCGTAGACTTTGTCGTATGCGTTGTTTGCCGTCGTCTTCTGTTTGTCGGTTTTTGCGGTGATAAACTGTCTGATTAGATTATCTGCGGTGGTGGGTTGCGCTATTTTACGGCCTTCACGAAAAACTAATTAGATTCTGGATTTTTGTTCTGACCGGTTGTGTTAAGCGATTTTTGTAGTTGCCGAAGTGTGTTTGTAGTGGTTGTTTGTATTGCTCTCGTGTTACGCTTAATATTTTTGCTCACATACAAAATAAGTACTATATAAGTTAAGTTTCTTCTTAAATGTTTTTTTCTAAAGATTTGCGTAATAGATTTAGGAACTCCTTTAAGGAAACAGTATAAATTTTTAGTATAGTTAAATGACACATCTCAAAAGTTCCGAGGATATAACAATGGACGAGATTAAGCAACAGCTGGCTTTGTATCAACGGCTTTATTATAACAAGAGGAAAGACGACGAGCAGCTTATGCAGAAGAAGCGCGAAGCAAGCATAAGGCACAACCAAAAGAATAAACTTAAGTAGTACATAGAAGAAACGAATATAAGCAAAGAAGATTTGACACCGACACAAATTACCGAAACCATTTCTGATAAGAAACCCAGCAGAAAGAAACGCGGAGCGTCCAAATACGGTATGAATGAATGCAAAGTGATTATGCCTAATTCTTTACAATGATGACTTAACTGTTTATATTAAACCAGAAACTTTGTTACTTATTTATATGAGTGAGAAACAGAAAATAATTCATGACCGGCTTCGGGAGTAAATCCAGAACACTAGCGGAAGCACGGGAGAAGGACAAAACTATAACAATGGGCGATATTCGCGATTTTTTGGAAAAAAATGCTGAGCAAAAAAGAAAGCCGGTAGGTCGAAAAGGCTTTATCGCCCCTCATTCCGCTTATGAATATCAGATGGATTTGTTTTTTATAAAGGATTTGTAAGAACAAAAGTTTAGCGCAGGTGCTTTGATGATTGCTGCTTTTGATAAGTTTATGTATGTCGTGCCGATAAAAGGAAAAGAAGGAAGAGGATTTGTCAAGTGGAATGACTGAGTGTTTAAACAAGATGGGAAAGAAACCCAAGATAATTTATACAGACGACGAGGGAGCAATGAACAAGGAAGCAATACACAAATATTTGAAGGATGAGAAAATAGAACGACATGTTGTATAGGAGAGTTGAGCGGATGAGAAGAAAGGAAAACAGAACAGCCAATGGCCAGATTACATACTAGAAATATTACTAACCTATAATAATCAAATTAAGCACTCGGCAACGGGATTTACGCCAAAACAAGCCCGAAAACCCAGTAATCAATACAAAGTGAAAACAAACTTAACGATGAAGGGAAAAAAGAACCGCGTTTATCCTGAACTAGATGTAGGGGACGAAGTTCAGATATTTAGGAAGAGAAAACCAAATGAAAAAGAAAGAGTTAGCAACTGGTCACCGAATGTTTATACAATAGAAAATATTCAAAACAAGTTAGAGCAAACATATTCTGGAGTTGAAGGTAATGCTAGGCAGTATTTGTGATTCGAGCTGCTGAACGTTTCAGGGCTGCTTGACCATTATTCCGACGCCTCCGGACTTTTGTTCGCGTGGATCTGCCGCTTGTTCTGCAGAGGCTTATCACACTCATTGCCATCTCTATAAACGGCCTCATCATCTGCCCACACTGCACAAGTGCAAAAACCAGCCTGGCCAAACTTGTCAGGCATTCGCCGGCACATCACACTCCCAGCGACGTTGTTTCCAAAGCACATGAGCTCACCCATCTGTCGGAACAACTCGTCCCAAATCTGCTGGCACATCACATTGCCCATCGGAGTTGCGTCCAAAGCACACGAGCTGACCATCTGTCCGCACTGCACAGGTATGACCGAAGCCCGCTGAGACTGCCAAAACTGGTCCCAAATCTGCTGGCACATCACATTGCCCATCGGAGCTGCTTCCAAAGCACACGAGCTGACCATCTGACCGCACTGCACAGGTATGAAAACAGCCGGCTGAGATTGCAACAACTCGTCCCAAATCTGCTGGCGCATGACGCTGCTCAATGGGCATCTTTCCAAAGAGACGAGGCTGACCATCTGAGGACACTGCACAGGTATGACCGTAGCCCGCTAAGACCGGCAAAACTGGTCCCAAATCTGCTGGCAAATCACACTGCATCTGCCCGCTGAATACACTGCAGGCCGACAGGCCATTCTTCTTCACTACACGGTTGCCGAAACCGGCGCCGGATACTCGCAAGCCTGCGGCACGTGGTGAGAGTGCGGAAGTCCCTCTCCCTCTATGCATGTGCGAGCCCAGAAGTTGAAGCCGTGGCCACGCCAGGGTGGACTGCATGCAATGCCATCCTGATGGCATCCCGGAGAATATGGCAAGTGCCAGGCCAGCTTTCATATTGTCGTGAAGAAATGCAGACATGTTCTACAGAGGGAGCGGCTCAAAGGCTAAGTCTCGACAAGCAGTTCTCGACTATGCCGTTTGAGAGAAGACCGCTGAAACATCCCCGCAGGCGTGATGAAGTTACCCTGTAGTGGGCATTGCTTATGACTTATGACTACCTTATGGTTTTACCTTCTTCCTTAACCTTATTCCTATTATAGGTGTTTTATTAGAGAATACCATTTCCATTTTCAAGGGTTAGGGATTTCAGGTTGGCGAATATGGTTTTTCTACGGGGGTCTTGGTCTGTGGGTTTGAGGTAGGGGTTTTGCTATGAGGGTCTTGAGGGCTATTCCCATGGTATATATTGGTGAGTTTATGGTTGAGGCATAGGTTGTTATGGTTTTGGGTCTTCTAGTGAGTCATTCCAGGGTTCTACCTATGAGTTTTGGGTGAGTTTAGGGATGAGGTATAGGTTGTTATGGTTTGGGTGCTAGGGGGTGGGGCATGGTTGAAAATGGAAACGGTAAATGCTAACTACTTAAAGGATCATGGGACTTAGTAACTGGGGTTATAATTCGGGTAACTGTACTTGTAACTACTTATAATCCCAACTAAGGTACTTAGAACCTGACTTACTAAGTCCCATGATCCTCCAAGTAATAGATCCCCCTACAGTCAGTAAGCCTTATAGAACGCCTCCAGAACTCCCAGCTGTGGTAGAATTGCTCCGAATCTGCCAGCAGCACACCTGCCCGCTTTAGGGTTTAGGGTCTAGGGATGTTTGGGGTAATTTGGGAGTTTCCGAAAATAGGGGACCCTAATCTAGTAGGATCCTTATTATAAGGACTCCAAACTAAGGTACCCCTATTTTTTGGAAACTCCCATTTCAACAAACTGCATCTACTTGCCCGAGCTTGAGACTGATCTGGGATGGGCGCTCCCCTTGAATTGCTTCTGCTGCTGCGGAAACCTTTCGGCTGACCGCTGCAAGTTCCGACAAACCCGCAGCTTGTGCCTCTGAGATCCGAACCTCCTGAAGCAGCTTCCTGGGCGTTCAGAGGCATTTCCTCTCCAAGAACGAGTCGAGTAGCAGCAGTATGAAAGAACCCCTGTATTAGATATGGTTGTACATATCTTATTGAATATCAGCATTAAGATTCCCTAAACCCTAAGCCCTAAACCCCATAATTAGTATTCTGAATACGACTGTTACTACTACCTGTACCCGAAAACACCTACCTTTTGAAGGAACTTTGTATAACACCAAAGGAACCCTAAAAAGGTAGGGCTAAACCCTAAACCCTACACCCTAAACCCTAAACCCTAAACCACTGAGGCAGTGACTCTCGGAGGAAGGCTCGGCGCTGCTGCGCTACCTGGGGTCTTCTCTCTCCCAGGAACGAGCATCGGCCCCGTGAGGGTTTTAGCGGTTTAAGGGGTTTAGGGGGTTAGGGTTTAGGATTTCGGGTTTAGGGTTGAAGTTTTTAGGGGTTTTAATAGCGTGTAGGATTTAGGGCTGAGGAAAGCTGGGCATCCGGACGAAGGGCAGGACGTAAAATTGGTGCAGGAACCTGCGTCAGCATGTGAAGTGCTGGGATTGGAGGGAGGCCATTCAGCACGATCTTAACGTTCAGGCCCTGACTCTCTACAGAACCGAAATATCGGGGCAAGAGTCTTACAAGCGAGGCATAAAACTTGCATGAACAAACTTCCCGTCAACGTGCCCGCTCCGATGTTTGACATACAGAAGCAAGCTTTCAAAGGTGTTAATTTAAGCCTGCTTGGAGTTTCCAAGTTTCGGGGATTTGGCGAACACTCGGAGAGCTGCCTTTCGGATTGATAGACCTTTGCTGACGGCGGGTCCTGGGTGCTCTTGTCGGTTGGGCTAGAAAGGGGGTGAGGTTTCCACGGCTGTAATCCGAAGGCGCTGTGTCGGCAGAGCTGATTGTCATAGGGTGCACATATCGTCAGTACATCGAAACCTTGCAAAGACCATCTGATCGGCTGCGCTGATCGTACCTCACGGACTGTCCTGCGAACTACATGATTGCAGGGTGGTATCTGCTTCTTCTGAAGAGTTGCCCTTCGCTTAGGTTGGCGGCTGAGGGCGCCTTCGCGATCCCCCCAGGCTCAGCTGCGCGCAATCCGCCACGACCAGCACCTCGCCGCAAGAATCGCAGCCGCTGCAGCTCCAGCTATGGCCCTGGCCCGTAAAGAGAGCTAAGACTGAGGCATAGCGCTTCGGGCGGGCACCTCGATGGTTGGAAGGGCGGAACTCCTAGCTGGAGCCTCCGCCTCCCAGCTGCGTCACCGAGGCCCAGGCGCAGGGCGGCGGCCTGGACAAGACGATCCTGCCGAGGAAACCGACAAGGAAGAGTCAATTCGTTTCAGTGGAGATACAGTAACTGTCGCCAGGCTGACATCAGCCGGGAGCCATGGGCTCTTGGATGCCAGGAGGGTCTCCAACCTCTTCACCGAGACGATGGGACTATGACCGCTGAGCTGCACGTACGACTTCACCTAATTGCAAGAATCATCCCAGGCACAAAACCAACAGATCGGCGATTCCTTGGAACTGGGCATACCTTGATACAATACTGTGAGCTTCCCGCGCGCCTTCGCTGGATGAAGACCTCCTCACCCGGTCTGCAGTGGCTCGGGACCTGCACTTCTCCCCCGACGACTGGCAATGATCCACCTTGCGATGCGAACGGGGCTGCCTCGGCGCTCAGCTTCTGCGCCTAGACGAAGATAGATTTTTTGGACCACAAGTTAAGAGACGCAGACTCAGAAACATGGACCACGCAAGCCAAGCATCCAGGTCATGCATATTACACGTTGTACTTGGAGGATCACTACTAAGTCCCATGATCCTTTTTTCGTAGAGCTTCCAGGGGCTCCCACGCCCAACAGACCGAGGGTCCCACGAAGTCTCGGGCATCCACGACATGAAAAACACCTGGCCCCCCAGTCTTGCAAAGCTGAACCTTCTCTTCCCAAGCTGATAGGCGCGGTTGTGTCTTTTTGAAAGCAAGAGATCCCCTGATCCCCCTACTTCCCTCAGTTTTCCCCTCCCTCCTCCCAGAAGAGCTGCGCACGGCCCGGAGAGGTAGTTGCAGACCTGAGGAAATTGGGGGGTGGAGGGTTTAGGGTTTAGGGTTTAGGGTTTCTGCCCAAGATTCAAGAAGGCTTGCTGGAGGGCTAGCTTTGGACGAATGGCCCTCGCAGGGAGCTGAGGAGTCCACGCCGTCGCGCCATGCAGCGGCTTCCGACTTCACTTCTTCCTCGGCCTCCCCAAAGGATTTCTGCAGAATTGATGCTTTGTCTAAGGTTATTTCCGCAGCCACATCTTAGATGAAGTTGTGTAGACATGCGACTTTCAAGCGAAGCAGGGAGTTTCCGATCACTTTCGGCCGCGAAGGCACTGCAAGTGCTTCGGATGACAATTACTTCCTGAAACCCAAGCCCAAGCCCCCAGGTCAAGGAGAAGCGAGTTAGATAGCATTGCCGAGAAAGTGCCGCGGCTGGCGGCAAAGGACATGAAAGCCTCCTCCATCTTCATGCAAAGACTCCAGTGTTCATCAGTACGGACACAGCCCCCTAAACCCTAAACCCTAAACCCTGTGAAATCCCAGGCCTCCAAGGTCGATCCCCAGACCCCACCACGAGCCGCATTCCGCGAGACCCCACCACTGGCGGCAAGCTCCTTGGCCCAGAAGTACTCAAAACCCCTAAACCCTAAAGCCCTGAAGCCCTAAACCCTAAACCCCTCCTTGGCTCAGAGGTACCCCAAAGGGTCCAAGTAATGGTAGAGTATATACTTTTGGGGCTTGAATACCTACTAAGTACCTGCCATAATTTTAGTTGGATCCTTTCGGGTACACCACACAAGCCTTGAAAAGCACGCCGGGGCCTGAGGCACCGGCTTTCTCAACAGTTGGCACCTAAGCTCCGCAAAAACTGCAGACTGTCTCTGCCGAGTCACGTCCTCTGTCTGCCAGCACGCTTGCCGGGTGACGGAACTGTACTCCTTTTTCGTTCAAACGAAGAGTCCTTTCAGCAATCGCGCCACCACATCCGGAGTGGCCTTGCCGGAAACGGCAGGCTATCATATGCTATTAGACGAAAAAACTTTAGTAGTATACTACGCTACATGATACTCTAGCAGGTTATACTCAGTAATGCGATGTTATACTCAATTATCCATAATTTGAGGTTATGCTGGTTCAGAGTGGTGTTGCGGGGTTTTGGTCTTCCCGCCTCGAGGCCGATCATGCCTGGCTGCGCTGCGAGGGCAAGAGCTGCCGACTGCAAGGCCTCTTTGGCATATTATGGGTGTTTCCGAAAATTAGGGGTACCTTATTTTGGGCTTAGGGTTTAGGGTTTAGGGTTTAGGGTTTCCGAAAATTGGGGTTACCTTATTTTGGTGACCTCATTATAAGGATCCTACTATTTAGGGTACTATATTAGGGTCCCCTATGTTCGGAAACTCCCATAGTAATGCTCACTATAGTTCGTACATTCAGGACAGTGTAGTATAATTTAGTACGTTGGATAGTTTCGAGAAGTATACTATAGTACGCTAGATTCTATAGTGTAGTATATTAGTATATTCTGGTACGTTGGATAGTAGAGTGTAGTATATCATTATAGTACGCTAGATTGTATACTGTAGTATATGATTGTGTGTTGTAGCACGCTGTAGTATCGTACTTTTCTTCGTCCAGGCCAAGCAGGCTTGGAACAGTCTCAAGCTTCGCATGTTCTCGGGCCTGCAGGCGGGCAACATCGCCAATGCGGTCCAAGGAGTTCTCCAGGTCTGCAGGGCAGGCATAAGGAGAGAACACCCGTTCACAGCAAAAACCTAAACTCTAATAAACCCTAAACCCCTAAACCACAAACCCACAAACCACTAAACCCCTAAACCCCTAAAACCCCAAACCCCAAAACCCAAAAAACCCTGAAACCCCTAAACCCCTAAACCCCAATACAGTGTGGCACAGTCTCGCCTTGGAGCTGCCGCGAGGCCTCAGCGAGCTCCGAGCGCCAGGCGGCAACGTCACTGGACTCTTCGGGCGCTTCCGGTAGCACCTCAAACCCAAAGGGGTCTAGGGGTTGAGGGGTTGAGGGGGTGAGGGGTTTATAGGGTTTTTGGGGTTTAGGGCCTAGGGGCTTGGGGGTTTAGGGTCTTAGGGTGTTGGGGTTTAGGGTGCACGCACATTGCTCGCTCGGAGAAGGGTCATCAGCTTCACCTGCTCTGAGGGGCCTGGGCAGGTTCGAAGCCCACAGGAGTCCAGGTGAAAGTCACGCCATCGGTGCGGACGCGAACTCGGAGTGCAGAGGCACCGTCCGGAGCATCGTAAGGCCCAATGCCTTCACGAAAGAACGGACTCAGCGAAGAGAAGCAATGATGCCAGACAGCATGACATGAACCAAGCCTGCCAGCGCCTGGACCTGAGGCACACATCAAAGAAAGTGCGCAAACCTCTGCCCTAAGTGCTAGAGCTTTTGTCCTACAATCTCATTTTGGTGTCTAAGAATGGTTCAAAAGTTTAGGTTTAGGGCTTAAAGATTTCATTTAGTCTTCGGGCCGGGATGCCCAGTGCGTGGCACCGCAGTTCGGAGGTCGACACCGGCTCGGAGCACTGGTCAGGTCACAAGCTCCTCACGCAAGGGCTAAGCCTAAGAGGGGCTCTCACGAGCCCTTCGCCAAAAGGCCAATAATCTCGGCTTTCTTGGGCGTTGTGTCCTTCTTCGCCGATTCCCAGATCCTGGGCACATCCAGATATACATCACAGCCATACATGACATTTGATACTTTAGAACCCTAAGACCTAGACCCCTAAGCCCTAAACCCCGTAATATCGGATGCTGGCACGCTGCCGCTTCAAACCACCAGGCCACGGCGTTGATTCGCCGGGTCCCCGACAGCGGAAACCGGAGCTCACGTTCCTCACGGGGCATCCGGGGACTCGGACTCCATGGAAGCCTAAACCCCTCAAACCCTAAAACCCTGAACTCCATAAACCCTAAACACTATAAACCCTATAGACCCTCAAACCCTGAACTCCATAAACCCTATAAACCCTATAAACCCCAAAACCCTGAACTCCGTAAACCCTGCACTCCATAAACCCCATGAACCCTACAAACCCTAAAACCCTGAACTCCATAAACCCCATGAACCCTATAAACCCTGAAACCCTGAACTCCGTAAACCCTAAACCCTATAAACCCTAAACACCCTAAAAACCCTAAAACCCTGAACTCCATAAACCCCATGAACCGTATAAACCCTAAATCCCTGAACTCCATAAACCCTAAACCCTATAAACCCTATAGACTCTCAAACCCTGAACTCCATAAACCCTAAACCCTATAAACCCTAAAAAACCTATAAACCCTAAAACCCTGAACTCCATAAACCCCATGAACCGTACAAACCCTAAAACCCTGAACTCCATAAACCCTAAACCCTATAAACCCTAAAAAACCTATAAACCCTAAAACCCTTAACTCCATAAACTATAAACCCTATAAACCCTAAAACCCTGAACTCCATAAACCCTAAACCCCATGAACCCTACAAACCCTAAAACCCTGAACTCCATAAACCCTAAACCCTAAAACCCCTAAACCCTGCAAACCCTAAACCCTGTAGGCCCTATAAACCCCTAAACCGCAAAAGGTCGAAGAGCTCCGAAGCTTTTCGGTCCTGGAGTGCCTCGATCAACTCTCCCTGGGAGCCCTGGAAGTTCCTTCCATGCAACCGGGGTTGCTTCATGCTTGCTTTGGGTTTAAAGTTTAGGATGGTTTCGGATGGTTTAGGTCTTCATCCTCCGAACAAAAGCTATGATTGTCAGGCGACGAGATGTCTTCTGAGCAAGGCCGGCCGAGGGTTGCCAGGACTGACGTGTTGCTGATGGTTTGCAGCGGGGGCTCGGGCTGAAGGAAACACTCTGTCTCCGATATGTTCGCGGTCTCGGGAATTCGTCTTCGAGTTCCCTAGCCATGTCCTCTGAAACGTTGGGTAGTATGCTAGTCATGTCCTCTAAAGCTGAAACACGACACGAGGGCTTCTGGCTGTGACAGCCAAGGGGCAGCCAGAGCACCTCCACAACATCCGATGCCTGCTCCCAGTCGCAGCCAGCATCCAGGTCGATGCCAAGCCACTCGCTTCGCTCCGCGCGAGCCGGCAGCCAGAAGGGGTCAAAGGCCGAGAGGTCCACTTCCGTGGTGACCCCCGCGGCACGGGCCGTGACTTGAGGAAGACGGGCGTCCACAAGGGAGGCCCGGACACGGAGGCCGCGGGGCACCAAATAGCCACCCGGACGAAGCAGCCTCGCAGGAGGCACACCCACTACCCCATCTTCTTCCTGACTCTCTTTCGCCGCCGCCTGCTTTTGGCATGGCGAAGGAACGGGATGATCTTCTCGCCAAGGCCACCAGCATCTAAGAGTTCTGCCACGACCACGTCAAAGCGGTCCTGCCACGTTCTGGATGTCAGGGCCACGCTGCAACTCTGGTCACTCTGGTGCCATCGAAGTCTGGCTGACCTCCCCCAAACCTCTCAGCCATAACTATAACCCGTGCAGGTCCTCCTCCGCGACAGAGACCGTGCGAATGTCACCACACAACACACTGACCTGCAAATGCAGGTATGCTGCAAGGGATCACGAGGCACAGGACAGTGCTTGCCGCAGGCGGGATGAAGCGGCTCACTGTTGAAAACTTACAGTCATCCACTGGGAGGATATGGATATAGATTATAGATATACACAGCTTGCGACGTCGCAATACGTCGCACAGCCCGAGGAATACACGACCGAGAGAAAAAGAAAAACACGCACACGCATTTCCCCTAGCCCTGGTGCCTTGTCCTCATGGGCTAAAACCCGCCGTGCACATCGCGCCAGGTGCGGCGAGTGGTCCACACCGAGCACTTCCGTGGCACCTGCACTCCCTAGTCAGTGTAAGTCTTTGGAGCGAGCATGCTTCCTGCAGTAGTGAAGCAGATTCGCTGTGAGCTGAACAACATGCCGAGCCTGCTCGCAGCGCGAGCATCGATAGCACCCCAGCGCCGCAGCCAAGGTCAATGACCTTACGCAAATCAGAGTACCAGGCAGAGCTTGAGGGTTCACTGATAACCTCAACCATCAGCCATGTGTCGCGGCAGGCCCCACTTGGCTGGCGGGCTGCGCCGATGACTTTTCGAATGGCGGCCTCAAACGCTGTGTTGCGAGGCACGTCGTTCATCATCTCGGCATACCAGTCCTCGGCTGGAGCTGAACTTGTTCTCGGGGTGCGAAGCAACTCATGATTCTTACGTACATATGAGATTCGAGTAGGAAGACTCGCGGTAGTGGCGGCGAAGAATAAAGTTTGAGGTCGGGCACCTGCACAGCCAGCTTACACAGCCTACACAAATCAGAACTCTGGAGTGCCTCGAACCAAAAGCGTTGAAGATTGCAGCAAGTAGTAACTGCAACTTCACTGCCGGCCGGAAGCTTCTCCAGCCTGCCAGCACCAGGGAAGCATGTCTGGACAACTTGCTGCACAACCATCGCAATCTCATACTGAACGAGCTAACTCGAGCTAACACGTACCTGGCCGGCAGGTGCTGCACGCTTTCTCCCGTCCAGCCTTTTCCACCGTGGAAAGGTGTGAGAGTACAAAGCAAACAGTCAACAGCTGACTGACAGTTTCTTCAGTCATCTGAACTCTTTCATGCGATTCGTTGTACCAGTGTTGCAGACACAGGCTATCACGGTGCCATCTCAGTCGTTGACTTGGAGTCTCCCAAGAAGGGATGCGTCACATGTTCTCTTGTGAAGTTCACTACGTCTCGCAGCGAATCCGCCTACCAGATTGTCCACCAGCCTTCTCCAAGCTCGCCAAAGCTCGCGTGAAATCTGAGCAGGAGGGAGTCCGCCTCGAACATGCAGTTTTGAGCTATTCGACATGTCAAGCTGTACAAGAGCAGAGCGTGTTCAACGCCTAGACATGACTGGACGCTGTTGACGGTCGCCTGCGCCTCCTTCAGCAGTGGCAATCTAATGCTGCCTAAGTCTCACATAGGAAAGCCTTGCAAACTGACGGCTCAGTGCTTTGCCGAGGCTCTCTTTGTGGCGCTCGTGGTAGCATCGCTTTGGAAGGTCCACGCTGGACGGAATTCCGACAGCTGCACCGGCCGGAGTGTTGCAGCACCTCTTCGCTGGCGACAGTGCTGACCACTTCGAAATGACCAGGACCGCTTTCCTTGCCCTAGGACCCGGCTTTGCTGAAGAGCCAGCGGCACTGGTGCGAGCCCTCCATGTGATTCTGCGAAAGGCTCCTTAGCCCGCATGGGATTACATCCTAGAACCACTACTTGGAACAAGCTCGTGGTAGCGCTTCCAATAGCTTTAAGCACCGTTCCGGGAGACTCACACTGAAGCAAAATTCCTTCGGTGCATTGCCAGAGTCCAAGATCGCTCCTTCGGCGATGCCAGCAGCAGTGGCAAGCCGCGACGAGGCTAGGGCCACTTCCAGGTGGAGGCTCGAGGGCAAAACCTGCACATGCTCGACAAGGGAGAAGGCGCAGCTGCTTGCGCATGAGTGAATATGGCGGAACAGGCACGATACATCACAAAACACATTCACAACGCGAGTTGCTAGCCTGTGAACACAAAGCGTGGTTTAATGGTGCATCTACCGGCCTCTTTCTTGATTATGACAAAACTGCGGATGCCATGAACCAACTCTTGGCCTTTCTGGTGCCTCGTGAGAAACCCTCAACAGTCCGCGCCATGATCGTCCTGATCTGCTTCACGCACTTCGGCATGGGATATGTTTGGGCCAGTGCCACTCGCATGCCACTCGTACTGTTCCATTGATCGACCGCTTTCTGCCTTCCTTGTCAGCGTTTGGACGCTTCTAAAGCGCTCTTCGTGGTGAAGCCGTGTAGACGCCAGAGTGTGGGCTCAGTTCGCAGCTCGAACAGGTGCCGCCTCTGAAGATGCCTAGCAAATCCTAGCAAGACGAGCCCTAGAGCCGTATAGTGGCGCGAACCGGAAGGCGCATCAGGCCGCCAAGCATGCCAAGCAACCTGTGCTCCAGCAAGCTTTGGCTGAAGCTGCAGCACCTGTAACTTGCGAAAATTGCGAACACCTCTCCAAATCGTTAACTTGCTGGTCCCCATTGTACTCTTTTCAAAGCCTTGGCACGGCAAGCACGCCGCAGCCTAGAAGGCCATCAGGCTCCAGTCCTGCACTGCTCTGCCAGAGCTGTGGGAGCGTAGGAACATGCAGCGAAACTATCCTTCAATTGCACAGACGTCAAAGGAACTCGCCGCTGCAACGTCAGGTATCACGGTGACCAACTCTGTCACCTTGTTTGCACCTGGGCAAAGACTGGGCATCTGGGGACCTGCAAAAAGGTTTAGAGGGCTCCACTGGGCTCCTCACGAAAGACGTTGCCAAGTGCCGACCTGGCTGTCGGGTTCGGCTCGACCACCTGGACCGAAGCACCACAGCGCGCAGCGGCCACTGCCGAGACCTCAGAGGGTCTGCAGAGGCATCTCGAGGACTCCGCAGGGCCTTTGCCAAGGCTTTGGCTCCGAGACCACCAAGAACTAGCACTTGGGCTTTGCCTGCCAGATGACACATTGCTGCGGATCCCAGTGGAACCCCTGACCCTAAACCCAAAGCCCCTTGTCCCCGACCTTTGTCATCTCGGCCACGAGCGAGGAAGGCGAGTAACGCGGAGGCCAGGCGTCCAGGATATTCCCACCGCTGCTCCTCGCAGAGTTGCCAAAAAGAGCCACTCACACAGTGAAAGAGAGAGAGAGAGAGAGAGAGAGAGAGCGAGCGAGCGAGCGAGCGAGGGAGGGAGGGAGGGAGGGAGGGATGGAGAGGGAGGCGGAGCGAGGGATCCCGAAGGCTTCACTTGTTGTCAAAAGGGCCCTAAACCCTAAACCCTAAAATGTCCTTGAAGTGTATATATATATATATATATATATATATATATTGTGTTATAGTGTATTAAAGTATATTATAGTATATTATAGTATATTATAGTATATTATAGTATATTATAGTATATTATAGTATATTATAGTATATTATAGTATATTATAGTACATTATAGTATACTATAGTATATTATAGTATATTATATTATAGTACGTCTTCTTCAAGTCAAGCACTGGGGCTCGGGCAGCCAGCCGGGCCCGGTGGCCAAGAGCAGCCCCAAACCCCAGCCGCCGGGCGGCTGCCAGCAGCTCCTCTGAGCCCACGGGTTTAGGGTTTAGGGTTTAGTCCACGAAGACCCAGCTTGCTGTGGGGTTTTGGGTTTCGGGCTCAGGTTTGAGGGTTTAGGGCTTTAGAGCTTGAGGGTTCAGCGTTTGAGGGTTCAAGGTTTCGGGGAACGCTTGAATCCGGGTCGCTTTGAGCCTTGTTTGTCACAGAATTTTAGCTGGGAGTTCCCATGAAAGCCCTTGGAGGAGGGTTCCAGAAACTTTGAGGACGAAGCTGCCCTCGCTCAATCTGCAAAAGAACACCTTCAACGAAGTCAGGCGCTGCAGGCGCTGCCTGAATCTCATCAGGGCGACCGTTGCATTCGTCCCGGTGCCAGCAATGCCAGCAAAGGTCTCTGTCATCCATATCCTTGGCAGTTGGGCCATGAAGCAGCTTCGAGCATGCGCGCGAAAACATGCTTGCGAGCTTCTGGATGGCAGTCAACAGTGCAGAGGACCTCTCCGAAACGCAGTCAAGACTTTGGAGTCAGACGAAATGCATTCTCAAGGCCTCTGTGGGTGCATCAGCACTTCTCTTTCGGCACTTCGCATCTGGCGGCTCTGGTGAAGTGTCCTCTTCGAACCTAGCGGCTAGCGCGAACTCCAGCAATTAATGGCAATTAATCTCTTTCTTCATGAACAACGAAACAACTTCGCCTGTGCACGGCATCGGCCACTCTTTGCGGCATCTGCAGCCAGGGTGGGCGCAGAAGATCCTCTCTTGCGGCTACATGAGAAGCACATGGCGAAGCCAGAAACTCACGACCCGAAGTGGCCATTCAACACCAAGAAATGCATTCACAGCCGCCCCTCCCGCCCTGTCCACTGCAAGGGCGGTGAGTGGAGAGCTCTCGCCACACGAACGCACCCGAGCAATCTCATCCATGCTGAAGGACCTGGCGAAGAAAGCACAGAAGAGCACCAGCAGCAGGTTTTGAAGAATTTTCACACCTGGGGCCTACCTAAACATAGGACAAGTCCCGTCCTCGTTTCTCACCTGGAGCCTACCTAAACATAGAACAAGGCGCTTCCCCGATGTAATCCTCCCTTCGAAACCAAACCTACGGGTGCCTCGTGAATCCTCGGACCTAGCCCCCTACCGATGTCTTATCATTACCACTATTGTCATTATTGTTACTACTATTACGATTATTACTATGTTTACTATTATTACTAGTACTACTATTCTTCCGACTATTACTATTTATACTGTTAGTACTGTTTACACTGTTACAACTGTTACTACTAATATTCCTCTTATAACTACTATTACTATTAATAAAACTATTATTGCTGTTATTACGTCACTGTCTCGCCTCAGCTGTGCATCTGCCACGCGCAGTCGCTCCCAGGTCTCGTCACGGAGCTCGCGCCAGAGAGCATTGTCAGCCTGCGCAGGTCCTACAAGGTACCATAATTATAATCCACTATAATCTGCTATAATATACTATAATATACTATAATCTACGCTACGATAATATACTATAATATACGATGAAATACTTTAAAATACTGTAAATCTATCGATATATATATATATATATATATATATATATATGGTATCCCCCCCCCCCCATGGATCTACCTTTTTCGTGTGTTTGTGAGCCACATCACACGAAAATGGAAGATCCTTGAGGGGAGGGCCTGCCCGATGGACCGTTTAGTGGTTGGGTGAACTCAACCCTAGCCCGATTGAGTTCAATCGGGCCGATTGAACTCAGTCGCCCCCCCCCCCCCGATTGAGTTCAATCGGGGCCGATTGAGTTGAATCGGGTGCCGGATTGAAGATTGAAGATTCCCTCGAAAACTTTGCCGGGGAATCTTCAATCTTCAATCCGGCCCCAGATTGAGTTCAATCGGGGCCGATTGAGTTGAATCGGGCGCCGGATTGAAGATTGAAGATTCCCTCGAAAACTTTTGCCGGGGAATCTTCTTCAATCTTCAATCCGGCCCCCGATTGAGTTCAATCGGGGCCGATTGAGTTGAATCAGGGCCGCTTGACTGCAATCGCGCTTCGTCCCAAGTGGGCTTCTCAGATCTTGGGCTCGTTGAAAGGTTATCTATAGGTACTCTTACTTCCCAAATACCTATGGGGGTGTAAGAAGTTTAAACTTTCGCAACAAGATTACCTTATTAGGGGCCAAAAGTTGACAAGTTTGGTTTTGAGCCACTAAATGTTATATGGGTTCATGGTATATATACTGTATACAACGACTGTCAGGAATGGGGCCATATGGGCATCCTGTAAGGTATTCTGTAGGGTATCTTATGTCGTATTTTGTAAGGTATTCTAGATACTCGAAAGATATACGGGCTGTGACTGAAAGTACATGATAAGGTATTCTAGAGGCTCTAGGGTATTCAATAAGGCATGAGGGTATTCTGTATCAGTGCATTCCACATGACAGGTTTTACGATACATAGAGAAAGTATTCTAAAGGACATCCTGCAAGATATTCTTTAAAGTGTCTTGTATAGAGAGTCCTATAGGGTATGTGTAATAAATTGCGTGCAGTGTTATATGTGTTCAGGGTATATATACTGTATACAAGGACTGTCATCATATATAGGGCCATAGGTCTATAGAGTATTCCAGACGGTCTTCCATGAGGCGTACGATACATAGAGGGTGCTATGTGTTCCATAAGGTATTCTGTAGGGTATCCTATGTCGTATTTTGTAAGGTATTCTAGATATTAAAAAATATACGGGCTGTCACTGAAAGTATATGATAAGGTATTCTACAGGCTCTAGGGTATTCAATAAGGCATGAGGGTATTCTATATCAGTGCATTCCATATGACAGGTTTTACGATACATAGAGAAAGTATTCTAAAGGACATCCTGCAAGATATTCTTTAAAGTGTCTTGTATAGAGAGTCCTACAGGGTATGTGTAATAAATTGCGTCCGGTGCTATATGTGTTCAGGGTATATATACTGTATACAAGGACTGTCATATATAGGGCCATAGGTCTATAGAGTATTCCAGACGGTCTTCCATCATGAGGCGTACGATATATAGAGGGTACTATGTGTTCCATAAGGTATTCTGTAGGGTATCCTATGTCGTATTTTGTAAGGTATTCTAGATATTAAAAATATACGGGCTGTGACTGAAAGTATATGATAAGGTATTCTAGAGGCTCTAGGGTATTCAATAAGGCATGAGGGTATTCTATATCAGTGCATTCCATATGAAAGGCTTTACGATACATACAGAAGTATTCCAAAGGACATCCTGCAAGATATTCTAAAAAGTGTTTTGCATAGAGTGTCCTATAGGGTATGTGTAAAAAAATGCGTGCGGCGTGTATCATATATAGGTGGTCTTGTAGACGGTATGCGACAGGATATTCGGGTGGATTTCTATAAGATATAAAGGTTATGTGAGTGGAATTTTGCAAAGTATTCTTAAATGTAATTTAAAGGGTACTATGTTGGTGAAATACAAGGTATTGAACCCTGGAAATATCGATGGATTTCGTGTTCACGGATATTATCTATAATCCCGATGCGTCTTATATATGGGAGGTATAGCAATAGGGTCCTCTTTTCATATCTAGACTTGTCGTGATACCGGATGACATATCTTTGCTCTCCTGTTGCGTGTTACCTTCACAGCCCATACTGCTGCATGCAAAAACCTATACACACACAGAACATGCATGCAACCTTGCGTTCTTTTGCAACACGAGAAGAAGCCCTACGCGAATGTATGTCGCTTGGAAAAACTCAGTGTGTATATGAAGGAAATGCAAAATTTAGGATCTGCGAAATCTTTGATCGAGTCGAAGCGTGTTTAGTGAAGGACTTATACAGAGAAGGGAATACGTTAGAGAATATCAACTATTTCCCATCCGGCTCTCAAACACACGAAAAAGGTAGATCCTTGAGGGGGGGGTAGCATATATATATATATATATACTCGACTAAAAAGGTACTACAATAACTATACTAATATACTAGTTGTAGCCGGCTTAGCAGGAGAAAGAAGCCTCGCCTCCAGCTGCTCCAACGCCGTCGCGACCTCATTGCAACTGCTGAGTCGAATAGTAATCATAATAAATTACGACTATTATTACTACTTTCACAGTTATTATGTCATAATAATAGTAAAAATAGTAGTAAAAGTCGTAACAGGAGTAACAGCAATTATAGTAAAAACAGTTTGTAATCATAATACGAATAATAGTAGTAGTAGTAGTAGTAGTAGTAGTAGTAGTAGTAGTAGTAGTAGTAGTAGTAGTAGTAGTAGTAGTAGTAGTGATAGTTGTAACATGGCAATAAGAGTAATAATAGTAATGATAGTAATAACTGTAGTACTAACAATAATAGCAATAATCGTAAAAACAGTGATGATAGTAATGATTGCAATAATAGTAATAATCGTAAGAATATTAATAGTAATAGTAATATTCGTTATACTTGTAAAAACAGCAATAATCGTAATAACAATAATTGTAAAAATAATACTAATAATAATACTGATTATAATAGTAATAATAATAATCGGAATAATCGTAATAGTAGTAGTAGTAGTAGTAGTAGTAGTAGTAGTAGTAGCAGTAGTAGTAGTAGCAGCAGTAGTAGTAGTAGTAGTAGTGGTAGTAGTAGTAGTAGTAGTAGTAGTAGTAGTAGTAACAACAGTGGCAATGATAAGACATCCCATTTTTTCTGGCCGAGCCTGTAGCGCATCACCGCAGCCCTCGGCGCAGGCATCTGCCACCCGAAGCCAGGCAGCCGACATCCCAAGCAGGCATTGCAGGCACGCGTGTTCGACGCAACCTCAGGCTCGCATTCTATATCTGGCTGAAGATGAGGATATGGCACAGTTGGATTTGTCGTGCTGTATAGCTGTCGAGGCTGTATGGCCTTTGCATCTACGCATAACATGTCGAATCATTTCGATGTTTCGGAAAAAGTGCTGAGGCACTCTGGATATTCAAGCTGCTCACCTTTGCGTTGACTCTTCCTCGATGTGTCTCACTCACTTTTGTCGCTTATGGTGGCAGATTTGCTCTTGAGCTTGCTAAAACGGCTCTTACTCCCGTTTCTGGCCCTTCCGATCACGCTCTAGCTCTCGCTCGTGAGCCGCTACCGGTTGCCTGGCACCTGTGCAACGGCCCAGAGCTCGCATAGACGGCTTCACGAAGTTCACAGTCTTTTTCCGCAAGAGGCAGCAAAGCTGCGAAAGTGGCCGCGAGTCGACTACGAAGCTTTGGGCTGTAGGCCCCCTCGCCATACTGGCACACGCAGAGTAGATTGGCATCGCTCACTTTGGAGTCGCAGAATCGATCACAGCTTCCCGAAGCTTGGGCATATCTCAATTTTCACACCTGCACAGCGCAGGACTGTGCGTCTGTGCGTCTGTGCTGCGTCAGAGGCTGTGGGAAGCCGGGCTCTTCAAGTCCGAGGAGCCGTCGGCCAAGATCGATAAAGGTAATGGCCAGCCCTCTGCGGGTCCCGTGGTAGCCTTGTCATCTCCTCCGCAACGCTCTCAGAACATCATGCTTCTTGCTCTACATCATGCGCTCAGTGTGACATCCTGGCCAGCGCCACTGCAGGGCAACACGGCTAGCTGAAAGGAAGAGCCGATGAAGATACAAAGCTCCCTCTTCTGGCTCCTGTCGCAGCGGGGACAGAATTAAGAACCCTAAACCCTAAACCTTAAACTAAAAACCCTAAACCCTAAACCCTAACCCCCAACCCTAAACCCTAAAACCCTGAACCCCAAACCCCTTTCCTTTAAAGGGCCCTTTGCAATGAAAGATCAGCCTCTGAGCTGGGACCGTCGCCCACGCGAAGCGGAAGCCAGAGGGCCTGGCTTTTGTCGGAGGCTTCGCTGCGCCGTTGCGAGTTGCACCCAGAAGTTATACTAGTAATAATAATAGCAATAATGATAACCATAATAATAATGATAATAATAATAATAACCATAATAACAATAATAATAATAATAATAATAATAATAATAATAATAATAATAACAGTAATAAAATTAATATTCATATTAATTTAAAAACAATGATATTAGTAATAATAGTATTCAATAGTACTGATAGTAACAGTAATGAAGAGGCTTGCCGCCCTGGCCTTGATGGCTGGCGTCCACCAGAGGGGCAGCCGCCCCTCCAAGCTCAGGGTGATCCCGGGCCTGCAGACAAGATCCGGATAGCAAACCATAGCAAAAGCGGCCTTTGAAAAAACCGTTCTTTAAAAACCCTCTTCATGCAGACCCATCATCTGTCGTGCTTTCCAGGGACCCTTCGGCACCGTCGCACAGACGGAGAGCCTGCAGGCGCCGCCACTCTCTGAAAGGAATCAGCTGCGCAGCGTTTCCGGTGCCTCCCAACCGACCACGCGCACGACATCGCCCTCTGAGACGCTGCAGCGCAGAGCTTCCCCACCTTCGCATCTTTGCGCGTCAGAAACCCTGCTTCCTCGAAGCCTTCACACCTTGCCTTCAAAGTGGATTGTCCGCTCCTCTGCTGGGACTTGCCAGACCTTCTGGCACAGCACCTGAGCCTGACAGCTTGAAGTCTGGGGACGCATCGGACATGCGAAGCTGCAGTCGCCTCTTTGGAGGAGACGCACAGCCTGGAGCCCCACCTTGGCACGACATTCCACCGCATGGCATTGGTTACGCCTTTGTGACAGCAGGAGCAGGGCCACCGCGTCTGTTTGCATCCGTCTCAGCACTTTGGAGACATTTGACATCGCGTTTCAGCTATGTACAGGGGCAGCCACGCCACAGCTCAGTTTCAAGCCGTGCTACGGCTGGGCGCCCTAGCTAGGCAGCCAGAAGCTTGGTCTTGGCAGCGTGGAACTCGACGTCGCTGAGGAGCCCGGAGGCCCGCATCTCACCCAAACGACGAAGCTCTCCCTCGAGCAGATTCAGAAGCCATGCAAGAAGCTGCACGGTTTGAGCTCAACCCTTCGCAGTGCTGCCAAGATGCTGCCAGGAATGCCCCATCCTGCAGAGCTTTTGCGCGCCAGAGCAGCACAAAAGCACTCCCCGACTTTCGCCCACCTTTCGAGGTCCCAGGCGTTCTGGCGGTGCAGCGCGAACCTCCCGGAATACTCCGAACATCTCCGAACCATGCAAGGCAAACCTGAGCACGGCGGATCCAGCCCAAACTAAAGGCTGAAGCCATGGAGCCCGGGTCCATGCAACTCGAACTCGGGAAGGCTGTCGGATGTTCCGTGGAGTGGCTTCCATGGCTTGCAGGATTGGAGTTGTGAGTTTGTCAGTTGCTCCATGGGGGCGACCCCTGTCGAAGGTATGTTCTGGTGGCTCTCCGAGCCGTGGGTTCAGTCCTGATACCTGTGGCGAGGGCCCGGCCGGGTTCAGTGGCACTCAGAGGCATTTCTTGTCTGCCCTTCCCTTGCGAAAAGCATCAATCCTGTATTGCGGCATTTGACATTTGACCTGTGACACACCATAACCCCTACTTTCACGATCTCCCATGGCCTCATCACAGCATCGAAGACCCAGCCAGGCACAGAGACCTGGACATGGGGAGGCAGGACGGGCGCTTGGAGCATATCATCCTGTGAATGAACTCACGGAAACATCACATCTAATGAGAAGAATTGAAATGTTAGTAACTGCCATGAACTGCTGACACTGTTCATGAGCACGGGCAGACATGTGTAGAAGTCTCACTCCCAGGTTCTACCCTTCGCAGGCGCAGCTGAGCCTTGTGAAGGGTTTAGGGTTGTTTCGTGCGGCGTGCCTCTGCTGCTTCCCTTCTCGACTTGCGCCGGAACAGGGAGACCGCCCAAAGCAAGGAGGCGAAGGTTCTTCCGGTGAATCCTTGCAAGGCGCTTTAGACCCCTCTGTTCATCCGTGCAGACATAGCACTTGCATCGATACTCCGGTGGCAAAGCAAGGCAGCCAAGCGTCAACACCTCTCCCTCTCCTGACGAGACGTCCCGACAACATGCATGCCTCACACTGCAGCAGCATGTGTCTCAGGCGACGCTGCGGCGGCTCCCGGCAGGAGCAGCTTTGCATGTGTCGAATACGAGGGGCAGGACTCAGTCAGCCGTCCTCCAAGTGGAGCGGAGATGCGAAGCCACGCGGAGCCACTCTCAAACGCTTCACTCTCGCTCTATAGTATAATATAGCGTTGTATATAGCATAACATAACATATAATCGTATACTAAAGAATAATAATCTAGCAGTCGCTCTCTCTCTCTCTCTCTTTCTTACTCGCGCCCGTGTCTCGGCGCCTTCCAGGCCATTTAGCCGCGCGTTGGAGGTGGAGCCTTCGACTCGGCAGCAGGCCCCGGAGGGAGCGAAGGAGAGCTCCTGGCGGTCCCTTGTAGATACATATATATATATATATATATAAAAAGATATCTACAATAACATACATATATATATATATACAACAATATATATATATATATATATATATATATATATATATATCAGTTACTACGATCGCAGACGTTCGATACCCTCACTGAACAGACTATCGGCGATCGCACCTTTTTCCTGCGACCGCAACGTGGGAGTCGGCCACAGTCGGATCATCAAAATTTCACTTGATCTTCACAAGTCCGATCGGACCCCCGATCGCCGAGGGGTGCGCCATGGCATTCGCCACAGACCGCAACATCATCCGATCGGACACATCAGACAAGCGATATTCCCCGCGAACAAAATTAAAAGTCTTCGATCGGATCATCGGGCTCCGGCGACGGCTCCTCGATCGGATCGTCGTCGAGGGGGGCCGCGCCGAGCAAGTCGATCAACTGCCGCTCGACAGCACGAAAAGCTGCATCAGGAGTAGCTTTGGCCTTCGTCCGAGCGGGAGTAGCGCGAGAAGCCTGGTACGCCGCGATCTGGGCGGGAGTCGGCGGCGCTTTGGGCGGCGGACTCGAGCTCCTCGTAGGCACCATGATCTCGGTGCCGGGAGGGAGCTGCGTACCGGGCGGGAGCTGATCCAGCCGCCGCGGGGGCTGCCCCGGAATGACATAGTGAGCCGGTCCGCTGATGTGAACGTCAGCGGGCACGGCATCGAGCGATCTGGGGGGCTGCCCTGGAACTATGTACTGAGCAGGCTCGGCGAACAAAGGAGAACGCCCTTTCGGAGCCGCTCGGCCTTGGCGTGGAGGACCAGCCTTGGGATCCACATAGTAGACCGGCTGATCCATGCCTCTGTTGCGATGAGCTTGGGCCGGGGGCGCTTTGGGCACCGGCCGCTGAACAGAGGGCACGCCCATCACTTGATCCCAGTTGAGGGGAGGATCTGCCCCGTGATCGTAGCCGGCCGGCTGGTGACGATCGCGATCACGATGAGCCGGCGGCGTGACCCAGGGGGTCTTTCGGCAGAAATGACACATATCCAGGCGACGATCGCAAGCCGTGCACAAAGGAGTGCGCTGGTTGGGAGCCCACTCTTCGCGGGGGACCCGAACGGCTGCGTAACATTCGTCTTGGCCGTCCCCGTCGCAGAAGCAGCCGGTGAACAGGCCGCAATCCACGCAGGGACGGCAGAGCTGATCTGTGTCGCCGAAAGCGAGCGCTTGAAGGCCAACGTCGTTGCGAGGATCCCGCATACCGAAAAGAACAGATAGGGTGGAGAGGGTGGGATTTTTCGGTATGGCCCGATCGGCTATCGCCAAAATGGCCACGGAGAAAATAGATCAAGTCTGTTCCAACGATCGCGAAACTGATCTCCTAATTCCTACCCACCAGACCGATAATTAGGAGACCAGTTACTACGATCGCAGACGTTCGATGCCCTCACTGAACAGACTATCGGCGATCGCACCTTTTTCATGCGACCGCAACGTGGGAGTCGGCCACAGTCGGATCATCAAAATTTCACTTGATCTTCACAAGTCCGATCGGACCCCCGATCGCCGAGGGGTGCGCCATGGCATTCGCCACAGACCGCAACATCATCCGATCGGACACATCAGACAAGCGATATTCCCAGGCCCTCAAACTCCTTTCGGAAAGTCCGAGAGGACCGTGATCCAACCACACATCAGACCTGTAGCGACATCACCACGAGAGGGATTATCCGCCGGGTTCGAATCGGTCGGTACCCGATCGATATAAACAGAGCACCTAAGCTCCAGAACAAGCTCCCAGAAAATTCCTACGAGCTCGCAGACGTCCTCTTTTGCAGAGTAGCCTTTGATCAAAGCTGCCTCTACAGGCTCGGAATCGATAAAGAGGAGGACCAGCTTTCCACGGATCTCTTCCCTGAAAGTCTGTATCGCAGCGACCGCGGCCAAAAGTTCGATCATGCAAATTTGGGTTTTCCGGGGGAACCACCTCGACATGATCTGCCGTGACACCCCCGAGGCGAATTGCCTAGGCTGATCGTCCCTAGTGAACATCACTCCTCCAATCATCTCAGAAGAGGGATCCTTGGGGTTCGAGCTCGGCGCCGATCCATCCGTGAAGATCACCACGTCGGACTTCCGCGGCCCCGAACTGGGGATAGGCCTCGGAGGCCCATGCATCACGAGCGTCCGCCACTTGTAGAGGGAGTAGAGGAGAGCAGGCGATAGGCTCGTACTGACCGTCTTCCGGGAGTATTGCCTCTCCGACAGAGATCTCAGGAAGGCTCGGCCGATCTTCCCCCAGAGCTGCGAAGCGCCGAACATCAGCTTTCCTCTGAGCTTCCCGGCTTGGCCGGGAGACATCTCTTCGTGTTCCAGGATCGACGAGATCTCGTCGAAGAGCTCCTGCTTCCTGGACTTCTTGATCTTGAGCAAGTACTGATCGAGGTCATAGGTCACGCCCAGGATCGTGGGATCCGAGCAGAGCTGGAGCTTCTGCTGATCGAACCGGGCCCCGAGCCACCAATGGACCTTCTCGGCCAGCGCGAACGCACTATCTGCCGTGGCCTCCGGCTCGAAGCCGTACTTGTCGTCATAGAAGTTGAAGCCGGCCACGATGAACACGCGCCTTAGAATGTCGGTAATCGCAGCCGAGCGGCGGTTGTAGTTATAGACGGCCGAGACCAAGCCGAAGGAGTGGCCGACCATCACGAAGAACGCCACCTTTCCCGTGGCCGGATCCTTCAGAGCGACCACACTCCACTTGCGATGGGCCGGAGAGATCGGCACCTGCCGATAGGCTCGCCGCTCGTCCAGGACCCAACCACGTAGCGGGGACTTCGGCAGCCGCGAGCGCAGCCACTTGATCACCGCCACGTTCGCGTCCGTCGAGGGGAGTTCGAGTTTCTCGGTGACGATCGTCGCCATGTTGATCCCATTTGAGGTAGCACTGTCAACTCCCCTGACTTTGTTCTTTTGAACCACTTCAAAGCGTTGAGTAGGGATCCAACGATCATCGCCGACGAACTCCGAGACTTCGGCCTCGTCGAAGAAGGGACCGATCGCCGACCCTTCTCGAACATCTTCCATGGTCCCTTCCCAGACCTTGGGAGAGTGCTCGGTGATCGGAGATTTCCGAATCGCGCCTAACACCTTCGATCGAAATTCCCAGGCCCTCGAGCGAAGGGCATCAACCGAGAGATGCTCCGCATGAGGTTTGCGATCGGGCTTCCATCGGTGGGAGGAGGCAATATCGCCGACGATCGGCATGCCCGCCATGATCTGATCTACCAGGTCAGTGTCACTGCATTTGGCCTCATTCATGAGCTCCCGCCAAAGGGCGACGTGGAAAAACTGACCCATTTCCAGTGGACGACCGTCTGGGCCGCCGCGAAGAAGACGGCGCAGATGCTGATCTGGTATCTGCTTGAGCAAGGAGTCCGAGGACGGGAGCAAATCTTGAGCTCGCTGTTCCCAATGCTGCAGAAGAGAGGCTCGACGATCGCGCACTTGAGCAGGATCACGAACAATTTGCTCCAGAACATCAAGGAGGTCTGGGTCGATATCCGCGTCCTTTGTGTACGGGTGCGTAGCTTCCAAGGCGAAGGCGATCGCTTCACCCGGGTGCATCTCCGTGGCGATCAGCGGAGCCACGACGGACTTCTTCATCTGGTAACCCGCGGCGACGGCCTTCTTGCCGGCCGATCGTTGGCGATGTTCCGCGGCTTTGACCGGGGCGCCATGGGGCCGCTTCCGATCGGGGTCCGGGGTCTCGAGCGCAAAAGTGAGAGTTTGCCAGGACCGATCCACGTGATCACCTGTGTTCACCGGCGCCGGCTGGAAGCCCAACTGAAGGAGTTGTTCGAACTCGTCGGCAGGGATCCGATCGACCCCCTGCACCGAGTACACGGCGAGGACCACCCGAGTTCCGATCCAGGGCAGGGTCGCGTGCAGAGCTTCCTTAGCGTTGAAGAGGATCTTATTGTCGACGAAGTCGGTGAGGAAACCGGGGATGGAGCGTCCCTCGATTTCTCTTACATCGGGCCCGAGCGGGTCTTCGATCCAGAGCCCGCCTCCTTCAAACGACCCGAGCTTGAAGACAATGTTCGGGATCGGCTCATTGCCCGAGTCACGGTGAGGTTCGGCCTCCTGATCGTAGAGGACGGCGAACGACGTGAAGAGCGCCTCCGGAGCCTGTTGAGCGATGTACGTGGTGATCGCCTTGATCGACCACGGCCATGAGTGACAGGACGATCGCAGTCTTGTAATGCCTCCGTGGCGATAGGCTCCCGCGAAGAAAGCCCCGCCTCGTTCGTCGGCAGCCTTATGCTGACCCTGAACAGGGAGCTCTGTAGCCAAGTCGAGGATCTCCTCACGCAGAAGCGGAGCTCGCTTTCTCAGGAGATCTTGTGCGCGGGATTCCAGATCACAGCCCCCACGCGCGCCGGACAAGGTAAGGTGAGGAGCACTATCAGATTCGCTGGGAACCGATCAGTGGTTGCTGATCATGGCATGCGGCTCCCCACAGACCATGCACAGGTGCTTGAAACGACAGTTGTCGCCGGACACGCAACCGAGCGAGGAGTTGAAGTAGTGGCACCGGCGAGCGCCCTGCACCTTCTTGGCCGCATCGGCGATGAGCTTCCACTCCTTCTCTGGGATCCGATTGTCCCGCTTGAGCTTCTTGTTGGGATCTTCCTTAACGACCTTCTTCGGCGGATCGTCCTTCGAAGGAGTCTGCAGTCGCTTCTTCTTCTTCCCTCCGCCCCGAGGCCTTTTGAACGGGGTGTGGGGAGGAGGAGGAACTTCATCCTCCTTGACCTGATCAGGGTTATTCGCGAGCTGCTGGCGGTTCTGTTCCATCTTCGAGAGAGTCGCTGAAGTGCGAGCATCGTTCCACAAATATTTGTGGTTGGTGAGCACCTCGACCAGGGCCTGCGAGAACGAGATGTACGTCGCTCTCTGTTCAGACAGCAGGCGAAAGATCTTCTTCCGGATAGCTCGGTCCGCCGCCATGAGGAATGGCAAGCCGGGACATTCCGAGCGGAACTGCTCCAATTCCTGCAAGTACTTCAGCGGGCCCTCGGTGCGTGAGAACGCGCAAATGTTGAGGTATTCGAGCGCCATGAAGAAAGCATGCAGACGGTTGAACAGAGTCGTGACATCGGTGACCGGCTCGGGTTGATCAGCCTTAGAGATGGACAGGAGATCTTCGGCGTTCCGAGAAAGTCCAGACTTGACCACTATCACATCCGATCGGGTCCTGATCTCGGCCGGCTCGTAGAACGGAACGATCCCATGGATCAGGAAATCACGGGACAGCCGTTCGACGAACTTCTTATGCGGCTCTTTGGCGTCGATCAGGATGACGTCGGGGTGAACCCTCACGAAGCGATCGCGAAACTCCGCGTGGTCCTCCTGGGAGAGCTCCGGGATCTTGTTCGGGTCTTCCTCCATACGAGCTCGCCGAGAGGCGTATTGCGTTTGTAGCGCTTGAGCAGCTTGCCACACCGCCGCCAAGGACATCACGGAGAGCTCCTGTGCTGCCGCATCAGCCCCGAGCGGGGTCAAGTCATCTTGCCACAGCCGACGGATTGTCGCCTTTGCCGAGGTGAGATCCTGCCCCAGCATTGCGAACATCTCGACTGTGAGGAGACCTTTGTCGGCCGAGAGCCTGCAGAGGGCTGGATCTAGCCCCTGTCTCCCGAAGATCTGGCGCAGGTTCAGCTTCGGGGTCGCCGCCTCATTCGCGTATGCGGTGCGATCGACCATGGCTGCCTAACGAGCTGTCTGAAAAGAAAAGCTACGGTCAGGGAGAGGCTCAGCTCGAGTGGCCATCGTGACTGCGAACAGCTGTGTTCACGGCTCCGTAAAGATCTTACCGGAACACAACGAGCACATCTGAGTACTCGGCGGGATCTCGCCGAGATCCTCGCACTCGGTGATCGCGTACCGGCCGCAGAGCGTTCGCTCCGTGCCCGTACCATCTATATACATGGCATGATATTTAAGACTCAGATCCCTTGAGGACCCCGCGGCCGATCTAGCCTTGGTGACATAGGTCAGAGCGAGATCACCGAAGTCGACCAGATTGGTATCGTCGGCCTCGAACTCCGGTGGAGATTTCCAGTCGGATGCTATCCTCTTCGTGAGCCGCTTGACCATCTCGATCGAGATCTCTTTGCGGCTCCGAGCGTACTTCAGGACCAGCTGGCTTGGATCCTTCCAGTTCGCTTGGAGCCCGATCTCTTTATCGGGCTCCTGCGCCTGGACCGCCGCCGAGAGCAGCGTGACCCGGCAGGAGTGCCAGGTGATCTCCGGCACGATCTTCAGGAGCTCCTTGAGCCGCTCGGGCGAGATGTGCCCGCGCTTCAGATCGTCCGAAGCTGCAGTAGTGAGCACGTACCGCAGCCACAGGATGCTCCGTTGGTAGCTGGCAGGCCGATCGGCGAATCGCTCAGCCGATTCGAGCTCTTTCATGAAGTAGTCGCGATCGTCCATTTCGAACGCAGCTGCGTGCCATCCGTCTTCCATCCAGTCGGATCCGGAGACGGAGACTCTGGCCGCCGCGAACCGCGTTCCCTTCTTTTGTCGCTCGACCTTAGTCTGCCAAACCACCCCATAGAGAGCCTCGTCCTTCAGGGCGAGCGCCTCGGGCACGACGTGGAGCGCGTCGTCGAACCTGAGGGACGAGTAGATCATCACGAGAACCCACCATGCGAAGAACGCCATGGGGAATTGGCTCGACTTAAAACGAGCGCACACGAACCGCTCGAGCGCCGCCACCAAGATCAGAGGGATGGGAACCGCTTCCCTCGTCTCTTTCCCGCGATCGCCATAGACCTTCTTCTGCAAGGCCATGATCCGGGGATCGAGGAGGTCGGGCAACGTCAAGCCGATCCGCTTGCAGATCCATTTGACCGCCCCACGTACCGAAGGTATCACGGTGGGGCCGCAACCTCGATCGGAGAGATCTAGGAGGTACTTGACGAGCACGTCGGTAGTCAGCGGGATCACCGCTAGGTTCTGCGACCTCGCCCAAGTCTCAATCCTCTCCCAGTGACGAACGCACTGCTGGATAGTGCGGAAACCGCCACTCTCGAAGACGATCAGCCTCAATGCATTCATCTCATCTTGGGACAGGGGTGATCCCGGCTTCGGGTTGCCCGCGATCGCGGCGTGCTCGCCGCACCTCTCCACGATCGCTTTCAGCCTCATGCCCCACTTTCGGGCCTCGCCGAGCTCACGGGTTTTGAGCGATGCCTGCGGATCTTCAGGCCTCGGCTCGATCGCCCGCGGCCTCTTGGCGAGCGGCAATGGCATAGGAGGCTCCTTGCCAGTCCCCTTCGACTTCAGTGGCGATCGCCCGAAGACGACCGGAGCTTCAGCCAAGCCGAATCCCAGATCAGTGGCCAGATCAGCCCAGCCCGCTGCTGCCGTGCTACGAACCAGCACAAACAACAGCTCGATCGACGGAACCCACCTGCCGAGCTCCTCCTCGTTCTTCCGCCGATCTGGCGTGTGGAGTTCCTCGAGGGCAGGGACAAGATCAATGAATGCTTGCACACACTCAGCGATCGTCCCGTCCGAAACAGCCGTGAGCTTCTCGAACTGAGCCATCCGAAGATCCACCAACCATTGGCAAAATTCATCCCCGAACAGGGGGAGGGATAGGATCTTCCGAACGGACCTATCCATGCTGGGCCTGAACAGCTGCACGAACGATCGCACGTGCCTGCTAATGGTAACCGAGCGCCGTGCCTGAGACAGGTATTGATCAATCTCACTTCCGGCAGAACATGCGCTGGGATCTAGCGCGCCGAGAGGATCGCTCGGCATGTTTGTTCCGCGGAAGAGCCCGGCTGATCCGCCAGGAGGCTTCGGTCGCGCGGCGCACCACTCTCTTAGGAGCGTGCACAAAAACCGACCATCACCTAGGCTTCGATCGACAACTAGTCTGTGTTGTCCATCGTGTAGGGCCCCGTTGACGATCTGGCTGGCGGGTAGGCCGGGGCGAACGCCTTCGGCACCGTGGTCGTAGAGGAGGGGGAAGCCGTGATCTCTTGGCCCGTCTCCTCCACCCTGACCGTGCTGATCCGCTCGTACTCCGCCTGCTCACGGTGCTGGAGCACGTCGGTGAAAACCCGAGGCGTGATCGCAGCCGACGTGCGCGAGAATCGCATGTCGGCCCTCATGCGATCGCGGGCATCGGTGACGACCTCCTCGGCGACCTGCTCCTGGCCGAGCTGGCCCTCCTCTGGCACCGGAACAGTGCTCACCCTCTGGTCGAACACCTGCTGAGCCGAGGTGGGCATGTTGGTGAGCGCCGAAGTGACCGAGGAGCCCAGCTGCTGAACCGCCTGCCGAGCCGCCTCTTCCATAAGAGCCGGGGGGCCGTTCCGAGCTCGAACGGCGTTGTTCTCATCGTGCGACCGGTGGGCGAGCGCCTCCTGCCGGACGAACTCCAGTGGGCAGACCCTGAGCTTAGATCTAGCCCGCACGTGGAAGTTCCCATGATCCATCGGGAACTCGTCTGTCGCAGTTCCCACTTGCACCTGTTCGTGGGCGAACGCACTGTGGTACCAGGGGGCGATCACCGCAGACAGCTGCGCGAACTGCTGGATGTGGTCTGGACCTTCCACGCGAGCACGCTGGGTCCGACAGGCCTGGATCGTGCTGATCAGAGCGGGGCCCGAGATGTGGCTGACTGTGAGCCACGTGCCAGGCACCGAAGTCCTCCCGCACTTGAGATCGATCCGGTTGTTGGCGTCCCGGAACCGAAACTCAACACGATCGGCGTCGTTCCCATAGCCTTCTCGGGACGATCGTTCTGTCACCCTGAGCTCACAGGTGCTCATGGCATGGTCGCTCGCCATCACTGCTCCTCTCGGGCCGATCGTGTAGACTCGGGCTCCAACCTCGAACGAGGTCACGGAGACCTTCCATCCAACGAAGACCGAGATGACGATCGAGGGTCGGAACCATCCTTCGTTGGCTGACCGGATCAACACCTCGTCGCAGAACTGCTGCTGGACAGAAAGATCCGAGTCCGAGCGGTAGCCCCTGAAGACCCAATGGAATAGGACCTCGTTTCCATTGAAGACCTTCACATCCACATAGGTGGCCGAGGTGTCGAACATCACCGGCCAAGTGAAGGGCTGGAAAGCCGGGTGCGATAGCGCCCGACTCGCGTAGGAGTCCCACTGAGCACATGGTCCCCCTGTTTTCGAAGACATCGAAAAGAGCAGAACGGCCTTGATGCCATCGAGCGTATAGTTCGCGAACAGCGAACAGTGGTAGCCCGAGTTCGGGGGCATGACCGAGTCCCGCTCCGTCAGCACATTGATCGAGCTGGCGGCATTCGAGATGATCTCCTCGGCCAGCCAGTTCTGGAACGGGGAGATCACCCGGTCGTCGCGGTTGTCGATGACGAGGAGCGAGTTCTGGGTCTCGTCCTCTTCCTCGACCACGACCTGGCGAACGAACTCAGGCCGCTGAACAGCGAAGGGGTTGTGGGCAGCAGGAGCCCCGCGGTCACGACGTCCACGACGATCGTCGCGACCCCAGCCTCCAGAGCCCCAATCGCCGGATGCGGCAGCTGGAGCCGCGGGATTCTCGGGAGCCTCTGCCTCGCCGGGAACGTAGTGTCCCCAGTTGCCCGGATTCTCAGGCTGACCAAGCCGGCGGGGCAGCCCGAACTGCGGGGCCATCGGAGCCGCCATCTGCCGACCTTGATGGAAGTCAGCGGGAGGGAACGACATGGCTGCGATCGAGCGAGCCTATTCACTTCCACCTCCCACGCCGATTTTTCGGTATGGCCCGATCGGCTATCGCCAAAATGGCCACGGAGAAAATAGATCCAGTCTGTTCCAACGATCGCGAAACTGATCTCCTAATTCCTACCCACCAGACCGATAATTAGGAGACATATATATACAAGTCCCTTCAACTTCTGTCTGGTTCTTAGTAGGGAATGGGGGAATGGGTTATGGGGACTACTGTTGGGGATTATATAGGGACGACTAGAAGGGGATCCATTTCCCCATTCCCCCATTTTTTTCAGGGAGACTTTTGGAAAGTTGCGAGCTCTTTCAAAACCTGCCGGCACCTGCAGGATCTTGCCCAGGTTCTCGGCGCCCAGAGAAGGCAGTGGAGATCCCAACTTTTCCGCTGGTAGAGACAGGAGGAAGGCGATCTCCTGGCGTCAGGAGCGTCATTGCCTGCTCAACGTGGATATCCCTCGCATCATGCGACTTGAAGGGCCCGCGATTCGGGCCGCGCCTCTCGGACGCACGCCTTGGCAGCCCAGAGTCTTGCCACGCAGGGAAGGAGCCACTGAAGGGCCTGGCACATGACCCGGATGCAGAGAGCCGCCAGTCGCGCATGTCGCGCCTCTGCGGTGCATAGGCTGGCCGGACTTGGAGTGGCCTCTCCCAGGAGCGATGCCGGCGCCTGCACCTGTCAGCGACCACTTGCGGACGTTTTCTTCTGCTCAGAAGCCTACACTCTGTTTGCTTCGGCAGGCCTTGAGCCACCCCGTATCCTTCTGCTGCGGTCAAGAGCTCAAAACGCTGGATAGTCGTGCTCTTTAGGATGCTTCGCAGACTCTCAAAGATTCCAAGGATTTCATCTATTGTCTATCGAGACCAGTAGTTCAATACGCTCCGCCGCTCCGCCGCTACGAACGAGATGGTCTCTGTCAAGAGATGTGTCATCCCAGTGGCCTAACTGCATCGAAGCCCCGGGCCTCCTCCTGGGGCGGAATCGGCATGTTGGCAATGTTGGGCCACTGGGAGGCCTGTGCTTGCGAAGGTCTGAGAGTCGGGCATTGGAATCCTCAGCGGATCTACTGCGGCCAAAGCTTGGAAACCTCCGAAACTTTACTGTAAGGGATTTAGAAGGGTACTATAGTACTACCAAAATAGTATAGGGCTCCCTATCCTAAACCCTGAACTCCTATAATAGATCCCTAGAGATCTGGTTTATGCTACTCTAATATAGGGCACTGAATAATTAGATTTAGGGTTTAGTGGTTTTTTGTACCATAAATATCCTAAACCCTAAACCCTAAACCCTTTTTGTACTAGAATTATAATAATAAGGAGCCCCTTAAATCTTAACCCTAAACCTTATAATAGATCCCTAGCTATCTCGGCTTCGGCTCAGCCTCCAGGAGCTGACAAGCAGGGAGGGAGTCGAAGCGCAAGTTCTTCCGGGCGATGAGCATCGCATCTGCCAGAGAAAAGGAGGGTTTAGGGTTTAAGGAGAGTTTAGGGTTCAAGAAAACCATTGCAGAAGCTCTCCTTCGAGATGCAGAATGGACTGATTTAGAATCATCTCTCTCTCACTCTCACTCTCTCTCTTCCTTCCCTCCTTCCATTGGGGATGAGTCCGCAAGCGGACCTCTTTGCTTTGCTTTGCTAGGGGCTTGGAGCGGACCTCTCTCTCTCGCTCTCTCTCTCTCGCTCTCTCTCTCTCTCTCTCTCTCTCTTCTCTCTCTCTCTCTCTCTCTCTCTCTCTCTCTCTCTCTCTCTCTCTCTCTCTCTCTCTCTCTCTCTCTCTCTCTCTCTCTCTCTCTCTCTCCATCGAGAGACATGAAAGGCTGCAGTCGTTAGCCGTTTTTCAGGCCTTGGTACTCACCGTGTGGATCACCATCTCGAGCCTGGCACGCAGGGAGAGTCACGGAAGCACAGCAACGAAAAGAACCCTCGCCCACACGATCCGCGTTGCTGCATATGCCACCACCGGAAAGTCCCTGATCCGGCATCATCTGTGCATGCATGCATGCTTGTGTTACAGTGTTACATATGATGTCAGTGCGTTGAGAAAGGACGTGCCTCGGTTCAACTAAGCGTGAGAGGCCTCAACAAGACTTTCAGCTTCGGCTGCCATGCAGGGGGGGCATGGGCGGCATGGGGGCATGTCGTGCAAGGCAGTGGTTCTGCAAGGCCTCCACGATGACCAGGGCATGAGTCTCGACGCCGGAGAGATCTCGGCACAACGTGCAGCGCCTCGGAGCGGCAGGGTTCGACGGGGCAGGGCTCCCCTGCCTACATCGGCAGCGCCTCTCATTCAGCTGCGGAGAGGAGTTAGAGCCGAAGATGCTGCAGCCGGCACCTTGCATCGGCTTCAGCTTGCAACGCAAGCTGACGCAACAGAAAACGAAACGGAACGGAGCAAACTCCGGCGGCTCAGCGGGGCACCTCTCGGCACGAAGTCCAACTCCAATAGGCAGCTGCCCAACTGCTCCTCTCCCGCTGAGGCCGGAAGCTCCTGAAGAACAGCATTCGTGGAACGGTCCGCTTTCGAAGAGAGCCGCAAGGCTTGGAGCCTCGTTGATGGTGTCCACAGGCAAGGATAGCAACCAGGCAACTTCCTGGAGGTCTTCGTCTAACACTGTCAGCCCTGATCACTTTGGTGGCGCGCACCTCCCGGCCGCAGCCGTGGAGGGCGAGCTTGGCAACTACCTGCCAGATGTCGGCTCTCCCTGAGTGCAAAAAAATCGCTGCGCCTCACCTCCGACAGCCATCGCTCGGCAGGCTTCTCCTCCGTCAAATCATCCGAATCATGCCAAAGCCCACTCTAAGACAGCTCCGGTCCTGAAGAAAGGATGGCAAGGTGGCGATCTCTGCGATGACATCCTCGAATAGTCAAGACACAGACTTCGATTAACTGCTTGGTCACCATGAACCGCCGACTGCACCGTTACGAACTTCCACCAGAATCGCGGGCATCCCACTCATTGATGACTGAATACGAATTCATATCGCTGTATGTCGCTGAGCAGCGTTGGTATAGAAGCGATCTTCTTTCAGTGCACTTGCCTCTGGAGCATCACCAGCCTCGCCAACAGCAAAAAACAAAAGCACAGCCTCACCTAGGGGGTCCATGTACCCGAATATTATTTGCTTTGGCCTTAAAGTAGTCCCTGTATAGGTACTATACTGTTTGGGTACATGGACCCTTAGGGTTACGCAGGCCTTCATGTGCACGGCCGCTGCACTTCGACATGGCACCAAGGGCTGCACGAAAGCTACGCAGCGAGTTTCTTGTCTTTATCTGCACCTAAAGCTAAAGCCAGTCTCGGGTTTTTTTAAGTGCACTGACTCTTTCTGACATAGCTTCGGGTTTAGTGTTTAGGGTCAGAAGATGACCGGCAGATTTAGACTGCTGGATGAGTCGCTGGATCGGCCCTGCGCAATACCAAGGCAGTAGGCCAAGACGCTTCCAGTGAGGCAGGCTCTCTCCGAAGCAGGGAATGGGGGAAGGGATCTCTATGATAGTCCCTTACAAGGCTGCCTAAAGTAGTCCCAATAACTCGTTCCCCCATTCCCTACCAAGAGCCGGACAGTTCCAGCCCGGGGGGAGGCCGAGAGTCGAACTGACCAATCGCGCCGCCACGTCCCAGCACCAGGGAACCCATATCCACCACCTGGAGCAGACTCGTTTCGTGGGGGGGGGGGGGGGGGGGGGGGGAGTTATTACGATTCTTCTTCTTCGTCGTTTTATTATTCTTACTATTCCTCTTGGTGATACGATTACTTTTTATTGCCATTATTTTTTTGTTAGTGTTACTATTATCACCACTATTGTTATCATTGAACCATCGCTCGCTTGCCATGCCTTCTGTTTACACCAAGGCTTCGTGCTGATGATCGGCTGTGATGGCAGCCGCCTGTACCTGTACCTCCTGAAGCCCGAGAAACCATATGCAAGCTTCGAGAACGACTACAGCTCGGATGCCGAAAGTTGTTGTACTGATCCATGGCTACCCTAAACCCTAAACCCTAAAAGCTAGTCATGCTCTGGAGCGGCTTTGGAGCCCTACAGAGCCTCGCGGTAGGCACCACAGGGCGAGGCATCATACCTCTGTCAAGGGACTTCGATAATCGGCGGAAACACACTGTCCTCGTGCAACCACAGCAGCTGGATCAATCACGTACTAGCAGCTAGCATATCTATTCAACCGAGCTGCTCGAGGCAGACAGTTCCTCCCAAAGTCCAGCCGAAGAGCGACAAGAAGCTCACCTGGAAACACACCATCGGGTTTGTGCTCTCAATCTGCATCACGGCCGCTCTACTTAAGGGACCATGGGACTTAGTAAGTAGGGTTATAAGTACCTTAATTGGGGTTATAATAATAGTTACCCTAATTGTAACCCTAGTTACTAAGTCCTATGATCCTGTAAGTACCCTGCAAGAGGGACCTGAGGCGCTGGTGCTGCTGCAGCGCATTGGACAAGCGCCGGGCGAAACCAGACCTCTGCAAGCAAGGCTTCTGCCACGAGGTAAGCATCTTTCCAGATCCTTCCAAGAAGCAGTAGCCCCCAAAATCCTGAAACCTAAACCCCCTGAACCCTAACCCTAAACCCCGCAGGGCCCGAAGAGCCCCAAGACCTCCTAAGATCTCCTGAGCCCTCCCCTCCCTTGCTTCCAAGGAGCTCGGCCCTCGAAAGTCCACTCTGGCACGTCCGTGTTCGTTTCGGCGGCGCGGCGGCGGGCGAGGCGTCCTGATCAGGAATCCAGAAAGTTAAGGGAATCAATTATGGTGATGAAGTAATGATGGTAATACTATAGCAGTAATAGCAATGTCGCAAAACTGCTAGTGATAGTAGTATTAGTGAGAAGAGAATTCGTAATTATGATAGTAAGAATGGCGATCATAGTAATAAGCATAGCAACAGCAATAATCATAGTAATGGCGAGTGGGAACAATAATGATACTTATTATAATACTACCAAGTAGCGACAAGCCCGTCTTTCCAAAAAACGCGTAAAGGTACAATTTCAGAAACCACATGCTTCTCGCAGCTATCTAGCGATAATATGGGTGGTTGTCAAAATTGGGGTCCCTTTTGGGGTCCCTATTATAATACGGCACCTATTATTCAGGGTACCCAAAAGGGGACCCTAATTTTGACAACCACCCATATAGTATTTGGGCTCTCTCCAGCATCCAAAAACCCTGCAGCCATCTCTACCCATGCGAGCCTCGCTGCACCGAAGCTTTGACACACAGGCCCAGGCTCAGTGCCCCCAGAGCACTCAAACGACTATGTCGTGGCCTCGGTGCTGTATCAATTCGTGACAGAGAAGTCGAACACTGACTGCTACCTTGCACAGCACAAAGGGCTCTCGAGCTGGATTGAGGTGGAGAGGCTTACATGCGGCTTTGACTGTCTGCATGGGCTTTGAAGCCAGACTTTATGTACTAGATTTTGGAGATGCGGGTTGTTCATTGGTGGCAGGTGCACCTGAATCCACTTCTGGCGAACAGCTGGGTCCGCGGCCCGTCCGACTTCGAGCTCGGCGAGCTCGGAGCCCTCCGACTCCGAGCTGCCTAACACAAAAACAGCGAAGCATCAGCAATTGAACAAGGACCATGTAATGTCGCATAAGGCTGCCTCGCAATCGCCCCACCGGCATGTCGCTTGGGCACGCCAAGCATGTTCTCCGGAAGGCAGCACTGTGTGCCACGGCTGGCGATTCCCGGCAGGGGACGTTCCATACATAGGCGGCTTGCTGTGACTCACACAAAAACCAACCAGAAAGTGCCAAAGCCTCCTGCAAAACTCACAGAGTAGTAGCCGCAATGCGAAGCACGACTTCAGCATGTGCAAGCAGCTAATTAGGATAATGTAGAAGGTAATCTGAGTTAGTGGCAAGGCAGCCGTATAGCACGAACCAATTTATGGCCGAAGCTGTTGCAAGACGACAGCTTAGGTAGCTTCTCCCAAAGGCGCTTGAGAGGTCTGCGTATGTCTGCGTGCAGATTTTCAGGTCTCCTGGCAATCCGAATGTGCAGTCTCACCAAGCGCAGTGCCGACGGTCTCTGAAGCGCTGGGACCGACAGCAGCGTCACTGCCGGCACCGACCCCTCCAGGGACCGAGACAGAGAGTCAGAAGAACCGCCCGGTACGAGTAGAGAGCTCAGGCTGCACCTTATTCGAGGGAGCTTCGTTGATCTTCAACAAGCTGGCCTCAGAAGAGCTGTACAATCTTTATCACGGCGCTGAGGCGCTGCATGACAGACTTGAGCACAGTACCAGCGGGACGTCCAACTGCCTGCAAGCTCCGCTGTTTAGACTCAACAAGAAGGCTCGCTCAACCCTAAGAAAAGCCTCTAAATGCCCTGCGCTGCTGCTCTGAACAGCCAGGGACCTGTGAAAGAAGTGGCCGGTCACTGCTGAGCTCACGGCTGCGCAGACTTCTTGCCTGATCTCCGGGCAGGAAGAAGAGAGAAGGGAGAGCGAGAGAGAGAGAGAGAGGAGAAACAAAAACCAACAACAATGATATAACCTACCGGGTTACCTCTAATTTTGGTGATGGGTTATAGGGCCGTGATCAAGCCGTGAGCTGAGGTCGCGGGGCTATCACGCGATACTCAATCACAGCTTGATCACGGCCCTATAGCCGATCACCAAGATTAGAGCTAGCCAACTCCGGAGGTAACAGGGTAGGGCATGTTAAACAAGAGTAGCAATAAAAGCAACAGTAAGTGCGATACGAAGAAAACTATTGAACGAAAAACGTCGGGAGGGAGTGAGGAGGTGAAGCGAGGTGAAAGGAAGAGCAAGACGCAGAGCAAAAGGGAGCGCGTTCGAAGACGACAATCGACATAAGAAGGATTGCAAAAACCGACACGACAAGGCGTCTGTCAGCCTCGGGTCTTGCGAGCAGGTTCCCTGCTCACAGCTGCGAGTTCATCTTCGATCCTGGAGAGCTTTCTGTGGATTCTTTCAAAACTCCCACGATCTGTCCTCCGTCTCGGAATCGTGGATACAATGGCATCCGCTATGGCAGCACGATCAGGGCCTGGCCACGACAACGCAGTTCTCAAAAGAATTCCTTGCGAAACTCAAACGCACGGACGAAGGGGCAACACAACGAAAGCCTCGGCAATCGCTTTTGACTAAAGCGTGGCCACGCAGAGCATATTTAAGTTAAGCCGAACTGGCATGACAGCGGTGCTATCTGCATGCAGTCGTCCTTGTGCCCACCCCAGCGTTGCGGAGTGGGTTCACTTCATGTTCCATGAACCAACGAAACTCACAGTCATCACACTTCTGGACGCACTGTGCCTCTTGTTATGTCAGTTAGGTCAGCAGTGCAAATGCTTGGCTCCCATCGTAACACTACACGTTACAACAGACGGCTGGTGCTGTGACCCTGACTGAGTATGACTCACCCTGTCTGAGTTTCCATCACGGAGCCACAGCCTAGCCTGACAGTTGAACGGATGCCCTATTGGAGACATGCTAACGTCACTCACCAGCGGTTCCTGGCTCCGTTCCTTGGTCTTTAGTGAGATAAGCACAGAATTCATCCGAAGCTGACTTGCTCTGAAGAGGAGAAGTGCAGCTGAGATGCTAGAGCATCTGGGGGTGTAGTTGCCCACGCCTAATAGCCTTTGCCCCATGACATGCCTTTGGACATGCCCTTCATGGTGCCTGGCATTGGTCCCATCCCTCCCTTGGCCATGGGGCCCTTCATTCCTGGGCCTTTCATTCCGCTCATCCCGCCTCCCTTCGGGCCATAGCCACCGCTGTAGTCTGAGTAGCCTCCATAGCTCCCATAGCCTCCGTACCCGCCGTAGTCCCCATAGTCGTCATAGCCGGAACCTTTTCCCATGCCGCCCTTGTAATCCATCGGTCCACCTTTGTAGCTGCCCTTGTAGCCACCAACCTTGCCGTAGGGTCCTCCTTTCATCATGCCTTTTCCCATCCTTGGACATGCGACAGCTACGGAAGCAATCGACCAGTCAGTGCCGCACACACAAATGCCAAGCTCCACACATCATGCTGCCTTTTCCCATGTAGCCTTCACAAAATGACCAACATGGCAAGTGGCAAAGATGTACCGATGCCAGAACGCAAAGCAAAATTGTCTGAGAAGCTTGCAGCCCAGGTGTTTGCACTCGATATGTAGCAGCAACATGTGCACACGCTTGTCTATGCATGTAATCATTATACTGATTATTCATTCTACTTTTGGCCTGTTCAGCAGGAAGCGGCTGAAACAGGAGGCCTTTGCTGATGCCTTTGACGCTGTCCGGCTCGTAAGCAAAACTTATTGACCTGGCAGAAGGGGTCTCAGGTCCGTTAGGTTTCCTCTGATACCAGTCTGAAGTGCTAGAAGAATGCTGCAAAGCTGCACAGGTTCTGCCAGGCCCTCAAGGGGATGGTCACTGATGTTCTCGACAACCCATGTCGCCTCGTTGCATGTGGGTATAGTGTGGATCGTGTCTATGCTGCCCAGGGTTGAGGATACTGGGGCATTGCTGAGCCAACTCTTGCACCATGCTTGGACATCCATAGGCAAAAACCCAGCTTCGCACAAGCCGTTCTACCCAGTTGAGTGGCTGGAAGCAGCAGTTCTAAAGACAAGCCTACATGTTCGCAGCAGAAGATACTTCCCCCAGACCAATAAGAGCCGCTCAATCGCAACCCTGTCATGTACCCACTTGAGCTTAAGAACGGATGTCTTCAGCCAGCTTCCATGCAACCTGCAACTCCCTGTGTTCTCGGTTCTACTCTTTACTCAACACCTCGTCCACGCTTGCGAAGGTAACATAGCCCGCGAGTGTCGTTCTGCCCATGGAAGGCGCAAGAACTTTGACGCCTTTGGCCAGGGTTTGCCCTTCTCTACTACTGACATCGAAGGGCGAGGAGAGATGTCTAGTTTAGAATGGGTTCACGATGTCAGGGGGCCGAACTTATTGATTGGCCCTTCATCTGTGGCGAGATGCCTCTCCCTTTGCAATACGCCAGCATAGGGTCAGGAGTCCGAAACAATGTCTTCACATCAGTTTTCCCCCCCACATGCGGAGTGCAGAATTCTAGAGATCAATAAGCCAGAGCGGATCCGCCTTGGACGTTCGCAAACTTCTCGAAGATCGCCCTCACACTGTCGTCGGTCGAGCCACCGGGAAGGTTCTTGACAAAAACCCGTGCCTTAGTAAACGTAGTATGGCATGAAGGTCCTAGACAGCAGTAGTTGGCCCCCATCTCGATCCAGACGCCGGCTTCTCTAAATGATCCCGAGATGCACAGGGAGGTGCACCCGGCTTGGTTTTTCCGCCCATCTGTCCATTCATTGCGTCCATTCTTAGTGATGACAGCGATCCGTGGATCCGGAGCCTTCTCTCGGTATGTGAGCAGAGTTCGACTTTGGTAAAGGGCTTTCCTTGTCACATGGCGGTGCTGAGCATATGGTGGCGGTTGCTGCGTGATTTAAGATGCAGAAACACCTCTGTGCAGAGCCAAAGCGGCAAGGAAGCACACAACATGTCGTCTTGAGAGATCTGCCTAAGCCACCTGCGACAAAACAGGTCCCTGGTGCTAGGAGGAGCTCTCATGGGCTTTGCCTCCTTTTCGCGAGGAGAAGCTACGACCACCAAGGAAGAGCACCTGAACAAAAAAAAAGCGGGAGGCGACACCCAACACCTCCTCTCCACCGCCCCTTTTCCCGGAGCCTTGGGAGTGGCTCCGGGGCCTTCGTCCAGCCTTGGTCAGAGGCAGAGAGAGGAGCGAAAAGGAAGTGGCGAGAAGCCAGGAAAAACACAGTACTCTCTGTGGATCCGGGCTCGCAGGGGCCCACGGCCTCCGGAAGCTGGTTTCCACCAGCTTATGAAACCCTCTTAGTTGGTTTTGAGTGTTGGAATTTAATTTAGAGCATTTAGGGTTGAGAGCTTAGGGTCTAGGGTTGTGGGGGTGTCCTGTCTGAGTAATCCAAGCCTGCCCGCCCAAGTCCACGGATGACACGACCTGGAAGGAAAGAGCCGCCTTCCTCTGTGCATGCAAGCTCCCAGCCCAAGCCCCAGACCAACTCGGCCATGACAGCATCCGTTTCCTTTCGGAGTAGAGGCTTCATACAGCTGTGATTGACACAATAACATACTATAACAGTGATCATCATGATAACCAACACCGTTGTTATATAGTCGACTAGAAGCACCATCGCTGCAAAGCCGGACAGCTTGGTTAACATTGCGTTGGACTGTAGTCTGTGCGCCTGGTCACCAGTGACCTGAAACTGTGACATGTAGTCCAGCACCTAGAACTTGGGAACGCAGTGCCAGTCTCATGCTGCCGAGCTGATCTTCTTGCTGAGGGCAGAGCTCTCTCAACAGCCGGCAAGTTGCCCCTGCTACTGCTCAACGGAGGCTTGATGCTTCGGAGATGCAAGCCCAATTTGAGGATTGGACTGACTGCCGACCACTCGGAGCAACCTGTTCCAGCCTCACAGTGGAGTCTCTGGCATGTCGGTCGAAGGGCAAGGCTGCTTGTGTGGGGCGGGCGGTCGGCACTCCAGGGCGTGAAGATTGCATCCTGGCTCCGTACAGCTCCATCAATTTCCGAAACGCCTCGTGCACCATGCGTCGCCATGCGTCCCGGGCCTCCTTGGCCTGCTTCAGCAGCGCTTCGAGCTTTCCGAAGCTGCCGGGAAACTGGCCCGAGTCGAGACTCTCGAGCCGTGCGGAGGCAACGACCTGCTCCATCCTGAAAAGCGGATACTGCACGTTTTCAGCTTGCTGGTGCCGGGCTACAGGCATCTGCATCCGAGGCTCAGCAGCTCTGCCGCCGCCCCACGATGTTCCTTGCTCAGCATCTTTGCAACTTCCTCGGCCAGCGCGGGATCACGCGGGGCCAGCCTCCAGTGGAGTTGAATGCTCATACGGCCCTGCTTTCTCCCATCCCCACACAACAGGCTGACAGGCTACTTGCAGAATGTGTCTTGTCGTCTCTTCTTCGATGCTTTCTCCGGAAACAGCCAAGGCCAAGGCCCTTGCAAGGTCTCGCCCGCGTCCGAACTCGGTGCCAAGGCCGCCTCGCCCACTGCAAGGGCCGCCCTCTCCTCTCAGAGCGAAGCATCTTCGAGGGCTCAAAGGGCCCAACCAAAAGTATAAAGGGCTCAAAATGCTCAAAGGATCTTAAAGGGCCTAGAGTTAGAGTTTAGGGTTTAGGGTTTCAACTGCGGCTTTTATCCCGAGCACTGCGCACCTGCATGGCAGCCATCTGCTCAGACTCCAGGTCTTCAGGCATGGCGAAGAAGTCCGCCCCTGCTTCTTCCTCACGAGTAACCCGAGTCTTACTATATATCTGGGCAAAAAGCACACGAGTCATGCGCAAAAAGCTCACATACGCACAACGTGAGCGAACTCCGATCGTGCAGTACACACTTCCGATCTCAAGCAGCATCTAGGCCATGACCTACACGCACCACTACCCAGCAACGGCAAAACAGCCTCCGACACCTCTTGTGCATCTTCCTCGTCCTTGCACGCAAACATGAGAGAGCAAACTTGCTGCCGTCCCCAAAAGCCTTCGCTTCTCAAACCCACTACGGCCCAGTTGGTGCAGAATCGGACCGGGCAACGAGCAGCGACTGGCCTTGTCTTCTGCAGCTTCTTCCCCGGCCTCTGCAGCCTGGCGCAGCAAACCCCACGAAGCCGAAAAAAAGCGTTGAAACGCCGAGCCTCCAAAAGGCCCTCCTTGAGCATCTCCATGTCATTTTCCATACCATCCTCCGTGTTTCAAGGAGGGAACAGCACTGGGTGATGATCCAGGCAACAGCAAGGCAACCGAAGGACCTCCGCAGTATCCTGCTCTTCCAAACCTGACGCAGAGTGTCTGCATTGCCCCCTCTCTGTGTGCTTGCTGCTGTCTCTGCGCCTCTAGCTCTTTGCGGACCGGCCTAGCAGGCTGGCGGTACCCACGCTGCCAGGCAGTGCTTCTCACAAATTAAAGGGGTAGGCGCTTAATCACGACTACTGCGACGTCCACCCGCCACCCACAGTTGTGTCGATGGAGTTTTCGGTGACGTTGGAGCTAGGGCGATCGGAAGCTGATGCACGTGCGAAAGTAAACGAGAAGCTTGATGGCTGCAATCATCAAACCGCCTCAGCATAAGAAGCCACGACGGGACACAAAGTGCAGCATTTTGGCGAGACAAAAAGCAGGCTTTCACGATTTCCGGGCACGGGCTCTGCACTAAGGCTGAGGGGCTCTGGCGGGTCTGCAGTGAAAAGTGTCCGGCACGAGCTGCGACGTTACACTCACGGCGAAAACAAGCCCTGTTGTAGCATGCAGGAGTTATCGAAGTCTTCAAACAAGCGCGAGCGCGAGGGCGCGAAAGAGGCAGAGAGAGAAAGAGAGAGATAGAGGCAGAGCTCTGCATCGTTCTAGCAAAAAAAAGTAGCAAATCAAGGAGGACCCGGCAGCAGCAACAGCAGATGGCAGATGACAATCGCAGCATCTGCTGCTTGTCCATTCGTGGCACCGCTCCATCCCTGCATTCTAAGCTTTTTTGGGCTCTCCTCGCGGGACTGCGATGCAAACATGAAAGCTTCCAGTGAAGATTACAGCAGTCAACTGCAGCTGCCTGGATGATGTTCCAGGCATCACGGAGTCTTCCAAGAGCCAGGATTCCGCGAACGATGCATTCCCATCCATCTCCAGACTCCTGTGCAGCCATGACAATTGGTACAGCAGTACAGCTTGACCTGGCAACACCACGCTTCGGACCAAACCAGAAAGAAGCTCAAACACAAACTTGCATGGGCTCCGCTCGGCTTGCAGGCTGCCTCCTTTGCTCGTGTGATCAAAGCCTCGGCATCTTTGGCTTCGACTAGCCGCTCCACCTCCTGTCGGGAAACGCCAAGGCAAACTGTGCACCGCCCAAACCCGCCCCGTCGGGAAACACGCTTGGTGTTCTAAGAATTGCGCACGGTACTTGAGTAGTCAGAAGTATAGTTACCTTCAATATAACCCTATAGTTCCTAAGTCCCATGATCCTTCAAGTAGACCCTAAACCCTAAACCCTATAGATCCTTGGAGCGTTCTAAGGATTGCGCACGGTACCTAAGGAGTCATAAGTATAGTTACCCTAAATATATCCCTAGTTGCTAAGTCCCACGATCCTTTAAGCAAAGGCTGTCCTACGTTTTTCAGAATCGACCCCAGACTCGAAGCCTCGCCTGGCGGAGGGCGCTGAGATCCTGCGACGAGTGCCAGGCACTGTTTTCGGGATCCACGGACCTGCCGCGCCAAACCCGAGCTCGTCTTTACCGTCACGGCTGCGAAATTGCAGTTCGTGCGCATGCAGTCGTCTGAAGCTCATACGGCTGCACAAGTTGCCACCCCTTCTTCGGGCATCTCACTACTCTATCGGAATGAACGCCTTTCATCCGCGGAAGCCGAGCATAACTGTGATCTACTTCTTGAAAGACTTGTCGTCATGCTTCATCACTGCAGCCTGTCCCCCTAGATTATCCGGGGGCCGCTACCTCCACAAGCGTTTCCAAAGCAGCACGCGGCCAGTGGTGCTGCGGACGCTGGCTGGGACAATCTGTCAGCATGGCTGCGCGGCACGAGTTAAACCGAACACTCTGCTTGGTCACATTGTGGACATTCTCTTTAGGCGCGAGATTGACATCGCGGCCTTCGCCGAGCCAAGTCGAAGCCTGCGAACAACTTTGCACAGGTTCTCGTACACAGTCCTGGCGAGTTGCACATCTTTATCCATCTGTCTCTGCCCACTTAAAGTCAGGCCGGAACGGCTCGGCATCCTTCTTGCTCCTAATGAGATCAATCTTTGTGATCACCTCATGTCGATCCCTCTCGTCTGGCCGGCTTCCACAGCAGGTCTAAAGTCCAGGCCAGGCACCAAGGTGTAGTCCAGGTTGAACTTGCTTCGGTGATGGAGGCACATCTCCTTAGCTCTCACCGGCTCCATGAAAATCTCGGCTATCACATTGGCAGAAGAGGCTCCATCACCGAAATGTCCAAAGGAGATGGTTTTTGCCGACGTAACAATACCTACAGGATCCAGATCTTGAAAAGAGATTGGGACTCCCGTACATTGCATAGTGTATGTTTTTTTGCATGGATGCAAAACAAACATACACTACAATGTCTACTTCCAGGACTTTGGCCTCGCAGCTGATCAGGTGAAAAACCTGGCGCAACGTCGGACCACGCTCTTTCAGGTACCTGCAATGCTATGCAGACGGGGAGGACGGAAGAGACACCCAAAGAGACCCAGGTACTCGACCATGCTTTCCATCCGTCGAACTAGGTTGTGCATAGGCGCACAAGTCGAGAGTTCGCCTCCAGTGCCTGTCGATCGACATTTTTACTGCAAATAGCACTTGATTCACAGAGCGAGGGCAAAAGCTCAGAGCATCAGCGAGACTTCTTGCTCTTGCTGTCTGCACAGAATACACTGTGTTGCAACAAAGTCCACAAGCTGCAGCCTGCAGCTGGGAAACAAACTGCATAGCTTCGAGACAGCACGTCATCTCTTGGCCCTGGGGCGTCCACGTACACCCCGGAAAGCCATCATGGGCCCGCATTTCTCATCCGGCTCAGGGCTCAACCATCTTGGAAAGGAGTGGCCTCGTCTGCACCTCGTCTGCCATGGCCTCGCCAATGCCAGGAACCTCGGCAAGCAACAAATTATCCAAGCCGAGATGTCAACTAAAAACAAATCTTGGGAGAGCACATCAACCAGCGTCATCCTAGGGAAAGCTGCATTGTGCTCGTTGATGGTATAGAAATGGAACTGAGTCCTCGTGACGCAAAAGACGCACTGACTGCACGACATCAACGCATTCAGAGGCGCACAGGCTTTGCTGAGGAAGGTGCGTCTTCCCGGGCATCGTAGACACCGGGGCCACAGCCTGACACATCAAAGCGCTCAACATGAGATATTTCAACCGAACATCTGCAGCCTAGTGTACCTAGAACCTCCTTCTACCCTCTATTCGACCCTAAATACCTACGATTAGGACCATAGACCCCTATTTGAGGGTACAAGCAGGGTCCTGGTATATTCGCCAGAATCCACCTCGGCAAGATGCTGAGCATTTGGCAGTGCGATGGAGGAGGGAGTTGATTAAGGAGCTTTTCCCGACGTTGGACCTTAGTCTCGTGCAAACGCTGGTCATCCGGAGGCCGGAAACCCTCATGTGAAGAGTGTCTCGGAAACGGGCCAGCCCACAAAAACAACCTCGGGATATCGAGCTGGAGGCATCGTATGAAACCTCAAGGATCGCCGTAAAAGGAGCGTCTTCAGAGCTTCGGCCAACAAAGCCCCTGGCGAGTCCACAAGGCCACTAAGATCCACGGTGGCCACCTGTCAGCATGCAGAGCATGGAATTCTTATCGCAGACTGTGTCGCTCTTGGGGTTGCCACTGCTGCTCTTGCAATAAACTCCGTTGTCCCGTGATCCTGCAGAAGCCAGCAGGTTGCACGACCCTTCATTTGAAGAGCTCCGTTTTCGATCCGATGCAGTACAAAGTACGCGGTTCAAGCCGTTCGGTCCGCCCGAACCCACAGTGCTCGCATGGCATCATAGACCTGCAAGGACACGAGACAAGCTTATGCGCCCAAGGTTGCTGTCCTTCAGCGCAGAGGCCACCAACGAATGCAGCAGACACGTCAGCTCACCATTAACTGCCCTGCTGCAACGAATACTGAACAGGATCTGCCTGGAAAACGTCTTGCATTCGGCGCCGCTTTGCAACCAGGCGAATCTCGCGCAGGCGAGTCACCGGCTAGAGAGCCACTCTGCGCAGGAGCACAGAAGCTTAACAGGACGTGTCCGGGAGCACCAGGGTATTCCATCGATTCACCATCTTGGGCTCGTCGTTCCAAGCCTCGGACCAAGCAACAGAAGACGAAAGCACCGTTTCGGCATGGCGCAAGCAAGTGGAAGTGTTGCGACATTGCCTTACAAAACGGTATCTCACCTGATGACAGCACGGAGTTTAAAAGCGCAGCGTCGGCGAATGCAATGGCTTTTTCCTCTGCTTACAAACGGTAGTCGTTAGACTCAAGGGCCCTAAGCCGAAACGCCACAGGTCAGGAGAGTGCCACTTGCAAGGCACCAGAAAGCCGATTCACAGCTCCCTCAAAACTATGCTGACCTGTTGGCGAAAAACTAGCGAGGTTTCACTCGCCCTTCTTGTCGCCGCACCAGCCGGTCCTCCAGGAGCTCGCCTTCAGCCTCCAGCCGAAAAGTCCCGGACTCCAGCAGGTCGAATAGCGCCTGCTTGCTGCCCTTCACCTCGGTGAGGCAGTCGACGATCATACTTTGGTGCTCCACCCATCTCACTTGCACGCCCATGCCGTCTATCTTTTCTCTGGCAATCGCAACGTCCAAGGCCGTGAACTTATCTTGCGGTTGATTGCCGTCCTTAACCAAGTTGTCGTAGAGGCTCTTAGCGTCGATCACCGACAAGGACTCGCGGAGGATCTCGTCGGCGTTGGACTTCTGAAGCACCACATCCGCTTTGGACTTTATATCCCGGCGGAAGCTTTCTAGATCGAAGCTCGAATCCACCAGCTCGGTGTAGATGGCTTTGGCCCACAGTAGGTCGCCGAGGCCCTTGTTCAGCGACTGAGCTTCCGCAGCGAGGGTTGAAGAAACTTTGCGGCGAAGCTTGCCCGACTTCCACCAGACCAAACTGCAGCGTGCTCGGGCCCCCGACAAGAGCGCCTTGTCAAAAGCTATCACCGCTGTGGCTCCTTGCGAACCGCCGTCTGGATGATTGGCCCAGGAAGCATCGGTCACTGTTCCGAAGCCCAGGTCTTCAGGAGCAATCGGAAAGAAGCGCAGTTCCAACTGGCTTTTGGCCTTCACTGCCTCGACTGCCTGGTTGAGGTCTACCAGGTCCTTCACTTTGGCCGTTGGTAAGCGGCTTGCAAGCATAGACGCTGCAGCCGCTGCGTCTGGTCGGCATTCTTTAGCTGCCCAAGCCAACGCCCCGATCACAGCTCGGGCCTTCTGCCTTTCATCGGCCGTTGCCTCCGCCTCTGGGTTGCTGCGCCTGCCCTTCTCGAACTTCATGGGGAAGAGGCGCTCCTGAACGTATTTCTCCATATCGACCAAAATCTCAAACCCAGGCGTCTGGCGAATACGCCGGCCGTTGAAGGTAGTACCTTCTGGCAGCTCTTGTAGGCTTTTGAACTTGCCGAACTTGAACCGCTGGCGTAGTCTGGCCATGGCCTCGTCATGGGCCTGGTAGCCGAACGACAAAATGTCGTCGATCTCAATGACCAGGATGCCTTCTAGTTTCCCGGCCTGCCCCAACAGAAACACGGTGGGGTCCAATCGAGACTGGCGAAAGTGGAGCTCTTCAACGATGAACTGCTTTAGCGTCTGGCGCCAGTGAATTGGCCCGTCGACCAAGCCGTAGACGCCACACACGATTTCCACCAATTGTTCTGGCAGCAGTCCCGGCAACCCGCTTCTCGGTTGACGCACGTAGAGCTTTCCGCCTGGTCGAAGGAGAGGGGCCGACTGCATAAAAGCAGCCTGCAGGTCTCCACAAGAGCCCGGCATGCGGTGTGAAGCCGCACATTGAAGGATCACCTGCAAATTCTGCGTGGTGACTGTGGGGCTGTAGGTATTCAGGTCCACGGCTTCTGGATCTTGGTCGCCCCGCACACACCAACGGCTCTTCTTAGCTGGCTTTTCGCCAACCAGCTCTCCCGGCTTGAGTCGCCTCACGTAGCGGCTGTCGATGATCCGGTCCAGCTTGCCCTCCTTGGTCAGCTGCTCGATCACCGCCTTGCTTTCTTCAGGGGATAGGACCCTGACCGCCCCAGACGACTCTATCTTGGACCATTCCTTAGCATCCTCGGCCTTCCACTCGGGCCAGTCTTCTGGCTTTATGTCTTTCTCGGCGATCTCGTCACCGCCCTTCTTGACTGCGAAGATGCCCGGCGGCTCGGACTCGATCAGGAACTCCTGGTGCACCGCCGCGGTGTGGAACATCTCGGGGTGTTTCTGGGCCTCCACCAGCGATGCACGGGTGAGGTAGAAGTCGGTGTAGCCCTTCCATTTTCCATGGCTACGTTTGGAAGGCTTGAGCTCCTTCCAGTCGTCGCTCACTTGGTCGGTGAGGCCTGTCTTGAAGACCCGAGTGGTGCTCCTTTCGGAAGTCAGGTGCCGCATTGGCACAGGAAGCTTGGGAGCTTCCCAAGGAGAGAAGGAGCTAGACCGCCACTTCACATGGTGCCGCCGGAGAACCCCCTTGTCTATCATGAACTGCCACCGGTCTCGATGTGCATGTTGCTCTGGGGCTCTCTCCTCCAACACGGTCGGCGGCACGGCCGGCTCTTCAAAGTAGTCGTCCTGCACGGCCTCGGTCAAGTACGGAGCCGAGGCTCCGAGGCGTGGCACCGTCGAAGGCCGAATGGCTCCATACGGCGTACCATCCAGCTGCCGAGCTGCTTGAATCGCTTCTTGCCCTGCATTGACCCTTGCCTCAACGTCGGCTTCCGGCTGGCTGGCTGTTCTTTCCACCTCGGGCTCCTCAGCAGACGCCTGCGACACATGACGCGGGAGGTCCTGCATAGGAATTGGGACCTCGGGAACCGGTGGCTCAGGCAACGGAGGTTCTTGCATCGCCTCCTCAATCTCCTGAACCGGCACCGCCACTTCGGGGAATGGTACCGGCGGCTCCGGATCTTCAACCCTGGCTCTAGGTAGTCCCCGAGCGTCACCTTCAGCCCGCACAGGATCGTCACGAGGTTCATCTCGATCACGTGGAGGTAGAGGCTCCTGCATGGGTCAGGTCCTCGACGACGCCAAGCTCACGGCCCGGCCTCTGGAAGCGCTCCTTTAGGTCTTGGAACACTTCATGCACCGCCTCTATCCCCCTTATTTCATCGGAGGTCCCTTCTCGCACATGTTCGTTCGCCACTCGCCACAACCTGCCCTTCACATTCACATAGCAGTTGGGTCCGTCGGGGAGAACGACAACTCCGGGACCCACCCAGGCTTGCTTCTTGATCCCTTGGGCCTTCCAGGACCGCCAAACAAAAATCACGTCGCCCGGCCTGAAGGTCCTCTGGGTCCTAGCTCGCGCCCGCATGGCACGGCGCACCGCTTGGGAGGTGTTCACCTCCGCGAAGGCCTTTTGAGCGGCCCTTCTCGCTTGAAGCCTCTTCTCCATCTCGCCCGTCACGCCCTTCAGGACCACATCCACCATCTCGTCCGCCAGCAGCTCGCCCGTAGTTCTAGGTGTTTCCCCCAGCATACGTTGAGCCGGTGAGAAACCGCTCCTATCCGAGAGGCGATTCTTGGCTGATTCCACTTCTCGCAAAAGCACCTTGTAGTCCTCGCTGCTGGTGGCCGGGTTGGCCCAAAGGGCTTTCTGAAACATGGCCTTGAAGAGAGCTCCGTGCCGCTCTGCCCGTCCGTTCTGGCGCGGCGCCCTCGCGCCAATGGTGTGGATGAGGATGCCGAGGTCGTGGGCGTTCTGGCGGAACTCGCCTAAGAACTCGGTGCCCTGGTCCAGCAAGATAATCTGCGGGAAGCCCAAGACCCTGGCCCACGATCGCGCCAGAGCTGCCCACACTGCTCCTGGCTGTTTGCTGCGCACCTTCTCTACCATCTGAAAGTTGGTGCCCAGGCAGACCGCATTCAAGTAGCGCTCCGAACCGTCATTGTTCCAAGTGGGGAGCTCGAAGAGGTCCACCGCCACAACCACATTGGGAGCATAGCACCTCGGTATCGTGGCTGGCCGCGCCGGCTTCGGAAGGACGCCAGAGCTGCAAGCTGGGCAGCGGAAGGTGGACTTCGCCCACCGCCATATGTGTTCCTCCGCGCCGCTCACCTTTAGGGTCCTGGCTAAAGAAGCATTGCTTGGGTGACCCAAGTTCCGGTGAAGCTTCTCGACTGCTTCCTTCTCCTGCCGGCTTGGCTCCTTAACGGGAGGCGGCGCCCCTTGATTGCTCGCTTCCCCTTCGGGCGCCTCTTCGCCCTCGTCCCGTTCGATCTCCTCCAGGTTGTCAGGTCGATGGGGTAGCTCTGGGGCGCTTCCTTGTCATAGCCCAGCACCGGGCACTCCTCCGGAACCGCCCCGCTGAAGGCCTGGTCTGTCAGGTCGCCGGCCGCCTTGTAGCGTGTCTGGTCCCCGGCGTTCGTCACGAAACGCCGCTTTCTCAGAAGCCTTTGGGCCGCCGAAGAACCCAGGACCTGAGCACGAAGCTGTTGCATGCGGTGCCACCGTTCCCAATCGTCGGCTTCCGAGGCACCTTCTCCCAAGTAGGTCTCGCGGCTTGGCTCGCCCGGCCCATGCGCCAGCGAGGCCACCCATTCGCACATGTCCCCGTGGTACTTTAAAGATCGCTCGCGGTTATGTTCTTTACGAAACATATATGTATTTAATAAAGAGCTGTATCTGTTTAGCAAGAGGATATATCCTGTTATTAAGTATGTATAAATGAATATAAGTCGTTTTAACTATTGCTAAACAACTTTAATACTTATGTTACTTATGAAAGTTGTGTATTTGTTTATCTAACCCACTGAAGTGCTACTAAGATTTACCCAACAAACTAACTGCTTACCTGCATTTAGCCAAATGATTAAGTAATGGTTTAGGCAAACTTAACAACTGTTTAGCTAAGTCCTAGAAGGGCTACTAACTAGTTAGCATATCCGGATTTAAGTATTTAGCTAACTACCCGTGCGTTGTTTCGGACACACGTTTTCATGCCATGCTCACTAGATTCTACAGTAGGCGAACATGGCGATTTCTGGTTTTGTGAAAGCCATGCGGCTGTTTTTGAATTCCAAACGCCCTTCAGTTGCATCTAACAACCCTGCAGCTTGCAACTTGTCTCAAGGAAATTCCAAGGCTCCAGATCGAGGATTTGAGTTGTTGGATGCAGGAAGTTGACAGAAATGGAGATGTAACTCCGAGGACATGGCAAAGCATTCGGACATGTTGCCAATTGCGACATCCCGGTGGCTCAATTTCAGGAGCAGCCATCTGGCTGTCATGATATGCATGATCTGTAGTCAAGCCGTCTGGCTGTTTAGTGTAGGTGCGAGCCTGAAGGCTGTCCATGTACCATGCATATTTGTTGCTGCTGTTGCATGGAGAATGGTGATCGCAAGTGCAGCAGCACATTCTGGCACAGCTGGTATCTGCGATTGGGCATGTGTGCATTCTCGAAGTTTTGCAGAGCCGACGGCTTGCAGGATGGCAGTACGGCCCTTAAGTTCGGGGCCAGAGAGAAAAACAGCAGGTAAGGACATTCGCCATGCACTATATCATGTTTCTATATAGTACACTTCCAGCAGGACTGCTCCAGTACTCCTGGACCATGCAGAACCTTTTCGCAAGCACAAAAAACTCCTGCCGCCTTTAGCAACCGTGCAAAGCTTCACTTCCGGAAGCATCATGGACGTCACTCCCGAGCTGCAAAAAGCCGTGCAGGCTGTGCTCGATGACACATCCGTCCCGCTACTCAGCCGGTGGCAGCGAGTAGCTGACAAGTTGGTCGAGGGTGGACTGGCATGGCGGGCGAAGTTGCAAGCGAGCAGCATGCTGGTCCACAACCACAACAGGGGCGGTCTCGGTGTCAGTGGACATGGGTGCCACCTGAAAGGCGAAGCCCTGGCCAAAAGCGGCTTCGACATGAAATTCCTCCATTCAGCTGTCTGTTGCTTGGCTGCTCTGAGTTTGTTGTTTGCAAGTATGACAAAGCGGTGTATCTGCCCATTTGCTGCATGAGGTTTCGAGATCAGCCACGAGCCGAGCCGACTGGCTGAACAGCTGGAGTTCAACCGTAAGTTGGTGGAGCAAGCCTCCGGGCTCTTGGCGCCGCTGCAGGGTGCAGAAAGATACTTGTCCGTGAGTTGCGGGCACACAACTCAGTTTGTGAAGGCCGTCCTCTGCAGCTGCCAGACACCCGTGCTGTCTCTCGCCGACCAGACAGGCCGACTGAACAGGGAGGCCCTGGGCAGAGATAGCCATCTGAATGAGATGCTCTCCGAAGGGTGGACTTGGCTGGTGATTAGCTCTCGGGCTGAGTCCGCCTTTCCGCAGCTGCCTTCATTGGCCGAAAAGGCAATGAACAGCTCCAACTCAGCTTTCACGGCGACGATGGAAGTAGAGAGCATGCTTCATATGCAGGAGATCATGCAGAAGCAGATCGCTGAGGGCAAGGAGATCGATGTTGAGGCCGTCGCCTCCGAGGTGGTGCCTGTTGGGACGACATTGATGCAATACTCTCCGTTTTTGTGCCGATGGCTCGAAAAGTTCAGCGACGGCGGAAAGTTTCTCACCCAGTTCCTTTCGCCGTTTAGCCGAGAGCATGGAGGCAACTGTAATCTGGGAGAAGATTTTTGGGCCATGGCCGCAGGCAGAGGCACTTTCGCTGGCAATGCGGCAATGCCAATGGTTCGGCTGGCCATGCTAGCGACCAACTATGCAGCTCCTGGGCACAAGATGGTTGACGGCTATGCGAAGCTGATCGTCCAGGCTGACTGGACCAAAATGAAAAGCGCCAAATTTCAGCCGAAGGTGAATGAGATGGAGCAGCAGCTCTACGAGTGCTGGCGAGTGGCAGAGAAGGAGCTTCCGAGCTTGGACTCGGTCCGCACCTTCGGCAAGTGCTGCATTCGCATGGCACTCCATGTGCTCCAGAAAGAGTCGCTTGATTCGTTTGATTTCTTGGTTTGTTGTGCATGCTGGCATTCTCAAAACATCTGACGACCCCTATAGCCTAAAGAGAGAGACCTCTAGATTGGTCAACATTTGAGGAAGATGGGTCGAGAGGCCAAGACGTACAAGTCCCTTGCGGAGATCCGGGCACTCTTCAATGACCAAATGGCTGGGGTGGCTGCTGCCTTGTCACCGCTACAGCAGAAAAAAAATGCAGGAGCCAGTGTGGCTAGCTTGAGCGAGAACTACGACCCCCTCTACCAAGCGATGCAGCAAATCAAGCTGGAACTTGGCATGAACTACATCATGGAGGACAGGATGTGGAAGCTCGTAGCTATGTCATCGGCCACTTTGTCTCTAGAGCTTTGCGATCTCTTCGAGGCGGAGAGCAGGGACATCCCGACGGTGAAGGCGGTCAAGCTCCTCAAGGCCACGAAGCAATCAGCTCCCGAGCTCTTGCCGGCTACAATCTGCAAGAACAGGGATGTGCAGCACCTGTTTGCTATGGAGGCCATGCAAGCCGCTGCCTGGGTTTATTTGCTGAAACAGGCGGAGAAGTACGACAAGTTGTGGAACTACATTTGCTTGGATGGCACAGGCAAAAAAGCTTACACTTCTGTGAAGATTCCCAAAGGCGGCCTCATGCTGGTTCCCTCGACAGATTCGCCCCACAAGCTGGTTCAAAAGGAGCCCGATAAGAAAAAGCCATACGGCTTCTTCAAGTTCGGAGGGACGGATTTCTATATCCTTCCACCCGCCATTTATCGAAAGGGTGACGGCTTGGCGAAGCCAGACACTGGGAGCACGTGTGCTTACTGGTGGGTGCAGAGGGGCCAAACAGCAGGGTCGCAGGATCCATGCTGCATGGAGGAGCACGAGTGGCAAGTGGGCAAGAACAACATGATCGTCGTGCTCCAGAACTCCGTGCCGATGGAGAAGCACACCCTCCTCACCATGGAGGTGGAGGAAGAGGAGGAGCAGAATAGTCGACCTGCGAAGAAGGCCAAGAAGTGAAGAGCCCTCGAAGGGGCTGCAGATGTTGCAGGAGCTGAGTAGAAAGCTTCTGTCTATGCAGTCGCAATCGTATGGGTAACCTTGTCGGTTGAAGAAGATTGCAGATATTTCATGTCTGAGTACATCAGTTCTATAGCTCTGCAATCCAAATCGTTTAATCAACCTTTTCGCCTCAAGCGGACTGCACATGCTTGATTAGCCTCTGGCTCTGCAGTCTGAACAAAATTTTCGCCCTGCAGGCTCGCATTCGCAATGTTGTGCAGCATAGCAGTTCTAATCAAGCCGAATGCCTATACATCAATTTATGTGTTGATCAGCTCTTAAGCTTTGCAGCCCTGCAGAAGCTTTCTCAGCTGGGATCTCAAGAAACACCGGCGCCGAGGGGAAGAGAAAAGAAAAGTTACAGCAGGTGCATCTGCATGAGTAAAGCTGAAAACGAGCCTCTGTGTGAAACCATAAAAGCTGTGCGGCTGAGGTCCTCCTGCTTTTGAGTTTTGCCTTCGGGTTGAGTCGCAGTCATGGTGAGTGTGGAGAGGCAGTATGCATTGTCCTTTGAGAAGACTGGCCGAAAGTGGGTGGTGCCAAGCTCCTTCGTGCACGAAGACCGCTGGTTGCAATTGCGACCTACTTGCTACGGCCTCTGCAGCCTGCTCGGTGCACCGGGATCCACCAAGAATCCCAGCCTCCGGGCTTGCAAGGGCTTGTCATGGCTGCAGGCAGAGCGGAACAAGATGCTGAAGCTGCTTCCACAGTCTGACGACTTGTTCGGAAGCGATCAGCAGCTTTCGAGCTCTAGTTCGAAGAAGCGGAAGGCGAGCCAGCAGGCTGAGCAGGAGAAGGAGCACGTGGACATTAATATAGGCGACGGCCGCACAGTCTGTGTTCGGGCATGCACCAAGAAGTCTGAGGATGTTCAGGTGTTGCTGGAGCCAGAGGCTTTGGACGTGGTCTTCTCTTACCTCACCAGTGAGCCCTTCGAGTTCCAGGCGGCGACTCGCAGCTATGTCCGCAGTGGCAAGTTCAAGAAGGACAAGAAGAACCAACCCGACGAAGACTCAGAGAATGCGGAGGACTAAGTGCACAGTTCGGGTGCTGCAGCCTCTGGCTCCTTGCTGTTTTGTCCTTTCTGCAGATGCAGTGGCTGGACTTTGCTGCTTCGATCAATGCAGGGCTGCAGCCTCTGGGCTTTTTCTTTCCGTCCCTTCTGCGAAGGCAGTGCTTGGACTTTAGATCATCTGTACAGCTTTTGCTATGTGTATATTTTACCCTGGGCTTTTGGGCCGGCAAGCCTTGCAAATTTTGCACTTCGAGGTCAAAAAAAAAAGTAGTCCAACATGCTTTAGGCAACAGTAGATATGTTGTTTCCAGCAGCATGCTGATGCCTATACGACTGTGCGGGTTTGTATAGGGTTTAAGGTTTATAGGGGTTAGGGTTTTACGCTTTAGGGTTTAGACAATATACAGGATATAAGCCTCAAGAGAACCTCAACGAATGCAAAGCTTTCGGGCTCACACATTCCGAAACCCTATTCCCGCAACCCTAATGCCTATAAAAGCATTGGTGAGTTTCTGCAGTCCAAGGTTTTAGCAGCAGCCTTCGGGCTTGGCTTTCAAAACGAGATTGTATATACACCTGCAGCCAGCAGACCAAAACCCACAGGAACCCCCGACCGACCCAAAACCTTTATATTATCTATATATATCTGCACTGATGACTACCCCAGGTTTTCTGAGGAGCCTTCGGGCTTATTAGCTTTCAAGAAGAAAACCCTAAACCTGGAAGCTTGTGGCCACAACCCAAGACCAAGCCTAAATCTCGAATCCTGGAACGAGCCTCTACCCTGAAGCGGGGATCCAAGCCTTCGGGCTCATGTCTGTATGTTAAGCAACAGCATCGGGTTTGGGCTTCAGGGTGTACAGGGTCTGTCTGTAGACATGACACGAGATTTGTTTCAAAAGCTTTCGGGCTTGCAGATGTGGGCCAGCAGTGCATGTGAGCCGACACGAGGGCATGTGCACATGTGAGCTGACACGAGGGCTGTGCATAGGCGCCTGCATGTGTGCCTCGGAGCAGAATGTATGTGTGCCGCCGGTTAGCACATGTGCTCGACAGAGGATGCAGGATGCAGCATGCAGCACAGCAGCCGCAGAGCACCAGCCGGGCAACAGCACAGCAACAGCAGAGCAACAGCAACAACAGCACAGCAGCCAGAGCTCTCGAGCTCTCGAGCTGCCATGGCAACTGGCAGCGGCGGTCCTAGTGGTGCAGATGCTCAGCATGCAGCTGCAAAAGCTCCTGGTGTAAGCCCTGACATCCTGGACCGCTGGAACCCTGAGCTCAGCAGAGACACCGTGTGCCTGGGCTTGATTTACTTGAAGCCTAATAGAAATCATATAAGTTCATTCGATGGAAGCCTTCGGGCTGTTTTTTCTGGGAGAAGCCTTCGGGCTGTGTAATTAAACAGTTGAGGACGATGCAAGACCTCATCCAGCAGATCGTGCAGAGGGACTTCGAGATCGCCAACTTGAAGGCCCAGGTGGAACTGGAGCAAAGCTGGCGAGGCACGACTTTCCAGCTGCTGGAGAAAGCTCTGAAGGACGTCACTCGCCTCGAGGAAAGGAACCAGGCTCTGTTTGAAATCGTTGAACTCCCCGCTTTGAGTGGCGACGAGAGCTCCGTGAAGAAGGCCAGGGTGGAGAAGCCTTCGGGCTCGGTGCTGCCTAAGCCTGCGGGCTCCCCGGCAGCGAAGGGCCCACCTATAGTGCCTGCTCCACCGCCTGTGCTGCCTCCTCCTCCGCCGCCGAAAGGACCGCCTCCAGCAAAATCTGGTGGAAAAGCCTCCGGGCTGAGTTCTGGCAGAGCTTTCCTGGGCGATGAGGTGGCTCTCCCTCGGGTGAAGGGTCCACCCCAACACCTCCTGGATCAGTTCGCTGCAGAAGCACAAGCTAAAGCAGAAACAGCTCCGCCAGAAGCTCCAGCAGAAGCAGGTCCGGCTGAAGCAGCTCCAGCAGAAGAGGCTGCAAAAGCTAAAGCAGTTCCAGCTGAAGCAGCTCCGGCAGAGGAGGTTCCTGCAGCAGCAGCAGCAGCAAAAGCAGCAGCAGCAGCAACAGCACCAGAGCCACCTCCAACAGAGACCTTGCAACCAGAAGCTGCAGAGCTGGCAGAGGCAGAGCCACCAGGAACAGCAGCAAAGAGCATGCCACAGCCGCAGCCACCACAGCAGCCGCCACAGCAGCCAGCGGATGCAAAAGCAAAAGCAGGAAGAGCACCGCTTTACACTGACCGTGGCGAGGTCTCCGGTTACCTGAAGACCGGGCTCCTTGGCTTACACATAGCCTTCGGGCTTCTTAACAAAGTGTCCGGGCTTCTTAGGCAAAGCATGTGTCTATTGTTCAGCCTTCGGGCAACTAGCCTTCGGGCTTCTTAAGCGAAGCATGATCTTCTCTGTGCTCGAGATAACTCAAGCGACAGGGTCGATATGTGTAAATCGAGAGGTTTGGGTGGATATGAAGACATAGATAGTGATATGCAAAAGTAGATCTATAGATAAAGAGGTCTGTCCACAGATAGACAATAGATACACACATACAGACATAGATAATAAATGGGTGTCTAGAACATGGCTGGGTATATAAACACACACAGATATATACACATATATGTATATATATGTACACATCTCCACATTGCTAAAGCATGCTTATATGTATGTTGCTATATATGTATATGCACATGCATACCTGTTGTTTATATACATACATGCATAGATATGTATGTATATATACATATATATATATGATATAGGCAGGTGTAGCTCCCTTATATATCTTTAAGTATATATCTCGGTAACTATATATTAGAGGTATAGGGTGGTAGGTAGGTAGGTAGTTAAGGAAGACAAGGCATGGGTAAATAATTTGTTTCGATTAAAGAACCAATCGGCTACAATGGTTGTTTACACATATAGAAGCTGTCGGGCTTGGGTTGCACATCTCAGGTGGATGAACAAGTGTGTGGCTCTGGCTGGCCAAGTGCTGAAAGGCGATCGCGAAGAAGCCAAGCGGCTGATCGACGTGCAGCTGTGATGGAACAGCAATTGAGATTCTGAACTGTTTGTAATTTTTTTTAATAATAAATTCAGTTTCTGAATTTTTGCAGCTTCAAACCTTGAAACAATTTTTCTGCATCGAGAACCCTACACTACAACTCCACCCCACACCCCAAACCTTAGATTTCAACCCTTCAACCATGAATCTACAAACCTTTGAACCTTGAAACCTGTAAGCTCCTTTGCTCCCCCGACAATAAAACTTTCATTGACTACAATCCTAAACCATGAATACATTCAGGTACAACGACACTCCTGAGTTCTGTCAGTGCTTGGATCTTCACCGAAATGCTCTCGAGCGATACGGCTGGGATTGGCATTACTATTACCAATCCCAGGACCCTGCTCGTCGCCAGACATGGACCTGAGGAGAAGCCTTCGGGCTGTGGTGCAACCTGTCCTACTAAACCCTTGTATTGTTCTAAAGAAGCCAGTAGCCACCCATAATTCAGGATTTTAATTGTATCTTAAAAAATAAAACCAAGAATTAAGTTTCTGAATTACGGATACCATAACCAATTCAGAATCTGAATTGCTTTTCAAAAATATGTATCAATAATTCAGAAACTTAATTAACGGCCTCACCAGAGAAGCCTCAGGGCTAAAGCTTCTAGTCTCCAGGCGAAACCCAAAACTCCTCAGGTAGCCATGGCCAAGCTAAACCACGTTTGCGAGTCGCCGTTTCACAACAGCTTTCGGGCTACTGTTGGGCAAGTTGGGTTGCTGTTGTTTGTTTTGCGACTTGGCAAACATAATGCCTTCTAGTGTGCACTTTCGTCGCCAAGCTGTCTTCCTTAAACCAATAAATAAACTTTCTAAGGATTGTCTAGCCCAAGGGCTTGTAAAGAGCATAGCAGCTGTTGCTGTCCGGCGGGGAAAGCACGGCGACTTTGCTTCACTTCACTACTGCACAGACCAGCTGCTTCGTGTGTGCCAAAACAAGAGAAGTGCATGGGTGGTTTCACATTGCAACCAAGCCTTGTCCTACAGGGGGTGCTTAGTTTTTGGAAAAGCCCTTGGGCTAGATTGAAGCCTTGAAGCCGTTTGCTTGGTTGTAACCGGGATTCCAGAATAATTATTTTTTGGGAAGGCAACACAAAAGGAAGCAACAAGCACCAATAATTCAGATTCTGATTTTTTTTAGTAAAAAAAATATATAATTCAGATTCTGGATTTCGTGGATAGCCCTTGCGGTCCTGCATATATATATATATATATATATATATATATATATTTACATATTTATATACATATGTGTGTGTGTCTGTATGCATATGGAAGCATATACATATATATATATATATATATACATATAGCAACACATAAACAGGAAGAGAGCTGTTTCTTCAAGCACAATCAGTCTAAGGCTTTAAAGTTCATGGCTGCTGGGTTTGCCATCAATCATTGATTCAATCAATTGAAAGCAAAACAGTTCAAGCATCAGTCTAGGAAAGAATATGTGTACATCAATATACATACATACATATATATATGTATATACATATACAGATACGTATATACATGTATATATACACATGCACACACACACATATATATATACATACAAACATATATACATATATACATATAGACATACGCATGGACATGATGGAAAGAAGCCGTGAGGCTCGTGATTTCGCTGCCATCAATCAATGATTCAATGAAACTAAAGCAAATCAATTCAAGTCATTCCGTCACATCACACCAGTACAAGAAGGAGTACGTGCACATTAATATACAAACATATATATATATATATATATATACACGTGTATATATATATATATATGTACACACACACTGACATCATGAAAGGAAGCCGTGAGGCTCGTGATTGCGGGACAATATTCAACCCGTCAACTTGGAAGCATTCAGTGTCGCCGAAGCTGCTCTGCTAGATATTCATGAAAGTTGCATGGCTGTGCAACCCAAAGCTGACCAAAACCGTGCACCCTTTAAGCTGTAAACCCTGAAACCCGGACACCCCTAAACCTCATATAATTCATAAGTGTTGAACACCATGAACCCCAAAGCCTATATAGCAAACCTATATAAGCCCAGGAGTCTTAGGAACCGTGGCATGCATGCCGGCTCTACGGATCCTCGCTCCATGGCTGCACTGCAAATGGTCTGGAGCCTATGGGCTGTTGTTTGCGAGCTGGTCAGGCTGTCGGGTCAAGCCGAGGGCAACCAAGAAGGTGGTGAAGACGAAGTTCGTCTTCACCACCTTCTCGGTTGCCCAGTCGGTGCAAGGCGATAATGGATTTGGCTATGGCTCCTGGAGCCTATATGCTGGTTGCTGCGGCTACGAAAAATGGACAAAGGCGAAGCCATCAAGCTGGCCAGCCCACCATGGGCTACCTGGTGCAGGTAGTCCATCGTTGGCTGGCCAGCTCAACGGTTGTGTTGTTTGTAGAGCCTGAGGCTGGTTCTGCATGCGGCTGCGAAGAATGGAGAAAGGCGAAAGGACCAAGCTGGCCAGCCCACCATGGGCTACTTGGTCCAAATAGTCCATGGTGGGCTGGCCAGCTCAACGGTTGTGCTGATCCTGGAGCCTATAGGGCTGGTTGTCCCAGAGATAGTCGATGATAAGCTAGCCAGCTCAACCGTCGTGCTCAGAAGTCGGCCGAAAAGCTTTTTTCCAATTGGGCACCGGGGAGCACTGGAAAGACCTAGCCGTTGGTTGCTGGCCGCTCTACATTCTGCAGTGGAGAATGGCTGGCTGGGCAGATCCTGCACAAAAGCACACGACGTGCAGGCTCTGGGAACGATGCAGTTGCTTCCTGTGTGGCAAAACAAGAGCAGTGCATGGTTCGTTCTAATTCTTCCCAAGCAATATCATACAGGGGCTAAAGTAGACCTGGAAAAGGCTTTCCTGGTGGCCCATCTCCCTAGGTTGTCTTCAAGCCCTATATAGAGCCGGCAGCTTTCAAGAATTATGTGTTGTTCAGATACAAAAGCTCTTGGGCTGGGGTCGGCACTTCTGCACATGTAGGAAAATTTTGTTTCTTTCACATGCAGTATATCCACATTTGACGAAAAATACGAGGATCATGCACTATACACAAAGGAGACATACGACATGCTTGAAGAATGAAGCTTGCCTGGGGGGAAGCATGTGCGGCCGAACATCTCCACACCGACACAGCAGGGAAAAGCACCCGGCACCTGCTCTCTCTCTCTCTCTCTCTCTCTCTCTCTCTCTCTCTCTCTCTCTCTCTCTCTCTCTCTCTCTCTCTCTCTCTCTCTCTCTCTCTCTCTCTCTCTCTCTCTCTCTCTCTCTCTCTCTCTCTCTCTCTCTCTCTCTCTCTCTCTCTCTCTCTCTCTCTCTGTGTCTTTCTCTATATAGAAGCATGTGTATGTACATAGAGAGATGCTGTGTGTGTATATATATATATGTAGCATTTGCATTCACGAACCCTTGGTCGACCATAAAATTTCGTGCCTGAGCAGCTGCTGCAGGCAAAAACCACAATCTTGAGGCATGGCTCTTTTTTGATGCCACCAGTTGTTTCCTTCTTAGATAATGTTGACATGTTTCTGTATATTTGATTCATGTAAGTATGTCCGCTGGCAGAGCTCTCGAGCTGACAAACGGTAGCCGTAGCACATTGAAAAGCCCTTCCGAGATGGCCGAGTGGTCTGTGCAGGATGTTGTGCAAGACATGAAGGACAATGCGAAGTTGTTGGCCAATAGAAAGGGCAAGGCTACCGGCGGCCTTCAGCAAGGGGTGTTGAAGTCCATTTTGTTTCGCTTAGAGAGCTTGCATCATTTGGATGCAGCAGGAGCTCTCGAGCTGCACAAGGCAGTTCAAGAGAGCTCTTTTCCGGAGGACATGCAAGAAGCCATTGCCGGCAAAGTGGACCAGCTCATGGGCGAGGCTTGCGAGGAGCAGGAGCCTGCCACACTGCAGTCGCTCAAGCCGCAGCATTTGAAGTGTTTGTACAACTACTTCACCCAGAGCGAGTGGGATGTCTTGACAAGTTTGGAGGCTTCCTGGTACTCGAAGGAGCAGGTCACCATTGCACGGCTCAAGAGCCTTGGGTTCCGAAGCTTGGCAGAGTCGACCGTGAAACATTCGATCGCTACGATGGCATGCTTCATGGACAGCATTCCGTCGTCTGACAAGATGCACGACCTTGCATGTCAGCTCAAGACGGCATTCGCGAACTCGGAAGAGCAGCAAGTTGATCACAGCATCTATTTGGTCAAGTTCCCCGACAGCCCTGCCAAACTTCCCCGGGCCCTCTTCGAGGCGGCCTACCCAGATGAGAAGCCAGTGGCTCGGCGACCAGAGAATTATCCTCACATCCTCAAGCTGTGCCCTGTGAGAACTTCCCACAGGAATGTCGCCCAGAGCAAGAAAAGGAAGATGATGGAGCTGCAGCAGCCTGCTGCCACTTCTTCCGAGCTCAAGGGCTGTTCTCACAGCGAGCCTACGGGCTTTCACAGCTTTCCTCAAAGCCAGGCCGGATTTGGGATGCAGGAGTTCATGGGCATGATGAAGGCTGTCGCACAGGTGGCCAATGTCTTCCAGCAGAACCAGCCGGGTGGACAGCAGTTCAAGCCGAAGCCGAAGGCTAAGGCTTTGAAGATGTTGCCGCCAGCACCCAAAGAGCCTCCGGCTGAGGAAGAGCCTCCGGCTGAGGATGAGCCTCCGGCTGAGGATGAGGAGAGTGAGGAAGAGGAGCAGGCCGAGAAGACGACTGATGAGAAGAAGACAGGCCGTGCGGGGATTGACGAGCAGCTTTTCCTGGCCTTGAAGGACAAGAAAGCGAATGCGGGCAATGGGCAGAAGACATCAAAAGCCAGTAAGGCTCAGGGCAAGCCCAAGAGCAAGTCCAAAGCCAAGGGTCAGGCTGAGGGTGGAAAGAAGCCCACTGCTGCAAGCTTGCCACGGTACATCGCTGAGAAGCCCACGGCTGCACAGAGAAAAGCTCGCAGAGACAGTTACGTGGACAAGCACTACCACAAGGGCAGAGACATCGCCCGACGAAGCGGCTGCGACGATGAGGCTTGCAAAGAATATGCTAGATCAGCTCGTGCAGCAGCAGCAAAGCTGTGGGACAAGTGATGCTACCCTGCAGGGCCGAAGGCTCGTGCAATTTGGCCATCGAAGCATGAGACTCCTGGGGAGCCTCCGGGCTATAGCAGGTTCCATGGGACATGGATGCATGTCTTTAGATGGCGCTTGCTGGGTGTTGAGGATGGTCTCGCTCAAGTGTTTAAGAGAGCTATCCGAATCATTGGCCGTGAAGCCAGTGCTGGGGGAAGCAGAAAACGAAGGGATTGCGCCATGCTGACCATGCAAGCTGTATGCAAACATTTAAGCTTCAACTTTGCGACTTTAGGGTTTCAAGCTTTGGCATATGGGTTATTTTCTTGTTTTCTTGGTTTAACCATTAATGGCTAAACCAAGAACCTGAAACCTACAATCTAAAAGGTAGTTTCATGTTTTCGGCTGTGTCAGGCTTCAGCTTTTCAAGCTGAAGCATTATCATGGTTTAGGGGTTTTAAGGCTGCAGCTTTTCACACTGCATGGAACATTATCAGCCAGTCTCGACTACTATGCAAATTTCGTGCATGGTTCGAGGCTTTAGGCTTCACAGCACTCGTATAGCCCACTGCCTGTCAGACTCGGACAACCCAGTATGGCTTTAGGATTTGTTCTTCAAACCTTCGCTTTGCAAAGCTTTTTCGCATGCTATCTTTTTTTGCCATGGGAGGCCTGCACTATGCAGGGAATGAATATAGACCGTATAGGAAATATGTGCATTTATTTCTTTTTTGAAGTATTGTGATGAGCCATGCACGAAACTCGCTAAATCAGGGTATCTTTTTGAGTGGTGTCAGCGGCCATGGACAGAGGAGCTAAGCTGCAGAAGCTGGAAGCTTTCAAACGAAGGCTACCGCCTATGTCGGCTGCAGCCATGTCTGCTCTTTTGCAAGCGGTGGAATCGTCTGGCCTACCGGAAATGCATGGAAGAAAACATGTCAAGGAGGCGACAGAGAATGCACTCGAACAGCATTCTGCTTATGGTCCATTGCTTCAGAGCATGGCAGTGCAGGACAAGGATGGTGCTGAACAGACTCTCATATTCGTCAATTTTTTTTCGTTGCTACAAGCCCTGTGGCTCGCCTCTGCTGAGTGGAGACGATTGCTCCATGGCAGTAGCACTCGTGCTCCTTGCAGGCTAATCTTTTACTCCGACGAAATCAATTGTGGAAACCCGTTGGCGCCTGAAGCATCCCGGAAAGTCTGGGCAATCTATGTATCATTTTTTGAGCTAGGCCCCATCAACCTGAGTAAAGAAGCCTCATGGCTGCCGCTGTGCTTGGTCAGAACCACTGTGGTGTCCAATTTGCCTGGTGGTATGAGCCAAGTGGCTGGCATGCTGCTGAAATCTATCTTCGTCTCTGGCAATGCGAGCCCTGAAGCAGGAGTGCTGTTGAAGCGGCCTGATGGTGGAAGAGCCGAAAGGCTGTTTTTCAGGCTCGCTGCATTCCTACAGGATGGAGCAGCACACAAGCTGCTTTTCTCGATAAAGGGGGACGCAGGTACTCGGTGTTGCTTGCTTTGCCGAAACATTCTGGCGAACAATAGCATTGAGCTAGCAGAAGCTCGATTGCTGAATCAGTGCTTCAAAGAGGCTGATCTGCAACTGAACAGCGACGAGGATTTCAGCCGAAGCATCATGAAGCTGTTGGAGAAACATGAAGAGCTGACGAAGACCGACTTTGCTTTGTGGCAGCAGGCCGTGGGCATCGTTTATCAGCCTGAGAGCTTGATCTTTGACCCGGAACTCTGCACTGTCGCCAAGCCTGTCAGCCAATGGCTTCACGACTGGATGCATGCCTTTTTCGTCAAAGGCATTTGGATGCTTGGTTTTGCATGTAACAATATATACGAAATACCAGTTCTTTTCCTTTCCTGCACTGCACTTGTTGGCATGATCATTTTCTTCCTGCCTGCCCAGCCCCGACTCTTGGCAGGAACACTTGCATGCAGCTCACTATGAAAGCTGCTGAGAAAGGCCTTGGCCAGGACTTCTGCAAGATCTGTGCTGATTATGTGGAGCAGTGGATTTTGCCTCGTTCGAAATCGCAGAATCTGGCTAAATTGTTTACTGCGAAGAGGAAGGAAGCCAACAAAAGCGCTGAGACCTTCAAGTGCACAGCTTCCGAAGCCCTGGCATTGTATCCCATCTTCACGTGCCTTTTGGTAAATGTCTTGCAACCCTTGGGAATCTGCTCCATGGAAATCGCTGTATGCATACACCTCAGAGATGTGCTCGAGCTGCTTCAAGCTGTGCCCCATGGGGTGACGACACCTCAAAGATTGAGAACAGCTGTCGAGGGCTTCTTGTGCAGTGCTCGAGATGCAGGGTGGCAAGATGATTTCCACCCTAAGTTTCATTGGATACTCCACTTACCTCGGCATTTAGCCAAATTCGGCTGTTTACCTTCTTGCTGGGTTCAAGAACGAAAGCACAGACACATCAAGAGACACGGTGCTCTCATGCACAACACGAGTCACTTTGACAAGTCCTTGCTAGTGGAGGCACTGGGCCAGACTTTGGCGGACTACCAGGACGAGCACCTCTTCGACACAGCCGCAAGGCTGCACCAGAAATGCAAGCCGTCCAAGCAGCTGAAAGGCTTCCTTCGCGAAGTCTTGCCACTCGACGAGGAGGTCTACACATGTGCAGCAGCTCACTTGGCTCCAGCCGGCCACTGTCACAAGGGAGATGTTGTGATCATGAGAAGCTGTGAGCTTGCAGAGGTCTATTTCCATGCCGAGGTTGGAGGCAAGATGTTTTCGTTGGTCAACGTGCTCGAGATGCAGCAGCATGACTGGAAGCATGGTACATGCATCTGTCAGAAGCAGGAAGCTGCGAGCTTGGTAGAGACCGAAAACATCATGGCTGCTGTCGCTTATAGCAGAAATGCTGACGGCAGCCTTCGGGCTTGGATCCCGAAGGAATGCAGACCCTGATCGCGAGAGCTGCCGCTTACAGCAAAAATGCTGACGGCAGCCTTCGGGCTTGGATCCCGAAGCGGACCCTGATCGCGAGAGCTGCCGCCGCATTTCGGAAAAAATGCGTGCTATGACTATACATGCTTCTACACAATTAGCACGATGCCGTGCCACATGTTCAAACCTTGTAAGAGCCCATGGGCTTTTGTATACTTTCCTATACTGCAACTCAAGTATGAGCTTCCTGATTTGTCTGCCCATGTTTCTTTTAAAAGGCTAATCTTATGATCAACTTTCGATGTTTCTGTTTGATACGAACGACTATTTCTGCTTACTAACTAGTTAGCTAACTTCTTAGCTAAGTACTTAGCGACACAGCTAACTAGTTAGCTAATCGGCTAGCTAAATACTTGCTTAACCACTTAGCTAACCATTTCTCAAGTGTTAGTAATCTCTAGTATATGAACATAAGCTTTAATAAACACTATAACCGCGAGCGATCTTTAAAGTAGGCCGCGAGGTCCACCTCCATGCCGTCGTCCATGGTATCCTGGAGGTACAGCTCGGGCTCGTTCACCACATGGAAGATCTCGGGGAGATAGTTCCCGCCGAGCGTGGCGAAATCGCACCGGTCGCGCCTCACAAGGCGAGCGCCCGCCTGCACAACCACAAAGTCGGCAAGCCCCGGCGCAGGTCTCGCCAGCCACCTTTCAAAAGAAGCCGGCGAAGAGCGCTTCAGCACCATCGTCCCGGCACCGGCCCGGTGCCCTTCTAGACTCCCCTCATCAAGAGGGCGGCCAGTTGAGAGCGCTGGTTCAGGGTGTCCTGGTAGAACGCCAGGATCTGCTCGGCCGCCTTCTTGTAGTTCTGGGCCGCCTGAATCCACTCCTCCCGCGTGTCCCTGGTGGGGAAGTGGTTGCTCTTGAACCTCGTCTCGGACTCCGCCATCTGCAGCCGTCGGAACTCTGTGGTGAGCTGGTTCGTCGTGTTCCTCATGCGTTCCTCCATGCTGCTGAGCGCCATCTCCAACGAAGCGCACGCATCTTCGGCCATCTGAAACTCCATGGCCTTGCCCGTCAGGAGGTCGAGCTGCGCCTGCAACTGTTCCATCTTCTCCTCCCGCTCGGCAAGAACCTTGACATAGTCGGCCTCCCTCAGCATAGACCAGTCGCCGTCCTCCAGGCTGCCCTGGCCTCGCTTCGGCGACTTTGTCCTCGCCGTCTCCGCAGTGGCCGGCCTCAGGGATCTCATCTTGGCCTTTGCTTTGGGAGCTTCCGCCGGCTCCTCCAAGGCCCGGCCGGTCACGAGTGAGGCCGAGCGAGGGCTCAGCAGCCAGCGGCAATGGCACTGGGCACAGTGAATCCAGTTCTGATGCCCATTCCCACCGCCTTTGAGGTAGCGTGCCTCGTGCCCACACAACTGAGCATCCGGAATCGGGGGCACACCTTTGATCCTGGCCAGCTCCTTGGGGTTGCCATCGAGGTAGTTGCGGTAGAACTTCGCCTTGTCGGTCGGTGCCACCACCAGGCTTCCTGAGGAAGTGCTCGAAGGCTGGCTCGTAGCCCGCGGCAAAGGTGCTGGGCCCATCCAGTCCGACACCGCCGTATGCAACCGCCCCCAAAGCACAACCGAGTAGAGCTTGTCCAAGATGACCCGCCAGTTTCTTAAAGCCCACCTTGTCCGGTCTGGCACGCGGCGGCGTGGCAGCACTGGCGCATTGGCTTCGGCTTGAAGCGCACGGGAGGCAAGCATGTTGCGCAGACCGCTGAGAGCCAGAAGCCGCAGCCGACGAAGGCACCGAAGAGGGGGCCCCGGTAGAAGGCGACTTGCACTCACGGCTCCAATGGCCCAGCTGACCGCAGTTGCGGCACCTGGTGCGCAACTTCAGCTGCTCTATGTGAATCCGCCGACTCTCTCCTTTGCCTCCTTTGGCGCCCGAGCCCTTCGGCCTGAAGACGCCTTTCCCGGACGACTTGTGGCCGCCGAATCCCTTTCCTTTGGCTGTGTCGCCCGGCTTGTAGAACTGACGGCCCAACCTCTGCTCCTTGATCTGCTTGCGGACCTGCTGGTACGTGGCAAGGGCTTCTAAGACCTCGTCCTCATCGAACGTGCCGTCCAGCTGGCCCTCTTCGAGGTAGACCCAGTTCTCGTCATCGTCGTCGTCCTCGGCCTGATCGGTGACATAGGTCTCGGCGCCGTAAGCCTCCTGCTCGCCCTCGGGGTCCTCTCCTTCTCCATAAAAGACCTTCTTGCCCGGCTCGGAAGTCACTCTCTCTAGCCGGCGCAGGTTCGTGATCACCGTGTCCAAGGAGTAGTCGCCCGCCAGCCAGGTCACAAGCCTGGCCTCCAACTCGTGGTCCAAGTTGGCTTGTCTGAAGAGGAGGTAGCCCACCGCCTTGGTGGGAAGAGTGATGCCCTCATCCTTGAGCACCGCTTGCGCCCTTTGGAAGCGCACCAAGAACTCACTAACACTCTCTTTGTGGCCGCGCGGCTGGCCGTAAAAGGCGTTCTCCATTGCTCTAGGAAGGGCCGTCTCCACGTACGGCTCGAACGCTTCCTTCAGCTTCTTGATCACGTTGGGGTAGCCGTCGGCGCCCTTGATCTCCTTCACGGTGAGGGTGTCGACCGCCGCCTTGGCTGCCCCAGTCAAGACCTGGACCAGCTTCAAGCCCTGCTTCTCCTCAGGCACATCCGAAGCGGCTTGCCACAGCTCCAAGTCCCGAAGGTAAGGCTTGAAGGTGCTTTGCGGGTTCGCACCGTCATAGCCCGGAGGAGGATCTTTATCTCGGTAAGTCCAGCCTCCTTCTCCCGACTGCGTCGCCATCGCAGCCAGTGCTCCCCGAACACCTCCTCAGCTAAGGCCAAGCACGACCTCCTTCCGCAGGATCAGGTAGAAGAGGCGGTCGTGAAAGAAGAGCACCGAAGGCGTAGAGCTCCCGGCGAATCGTGTAGTCGAGAGACACCTCGGGGTACTGCTGGGCCAGATCTCGGAGGTCCCTGGCAACCGCAGCTCCGCTGCCAACTGATGACAGCACGGAGTTTAAAAGCGCAGCGTCGGCGAATGCAATGGCTTTTTCCTCTGCTTACAAACGGTAGTCGTTAGACTCAAGGGCCCTAAGCCGAAACGCCACAGGTCAGGAGAGTGCCACTTGCAAGGCACCAGAAAGCCGATTCACACACCGATGGGCTTGAAGGGGGATCTGACGGCCAGACCCCGATCGAATTGCCAGAGCCGAAGTGTGACATGTTGGCCTTTTCAGGGAGGGCGTAGCTGCAAAGCCATGTCAACTTTGTTTCTGTGCTGCATGGGCTTTCTCGATGTGCGATTGGCTCTATCCTCACACTTTGTCCACGTTGCGACCACAAGTCTGCGACAACAATCACGACAGAATGCACCGAACAGCCACTTCGACATAGCATCCGCATGCAGAATGGAAGACTACCAGACTGAAGACCGCCACTGGATGCTGGGACACCTGGGGCTACCTCAACTTCCCTCACACGAGATGCTTTGCTTCCACATGCCGGAACGCTTGAGCAGGTGCATGGCGTAGCAGCGTAGCAGTTCAGCCAAACTTTTGGCGGCGGAGAGCACTCTCAATCTACACCTGCCCACACTACTGAGCCCATGCCTCCTTCAAGTGCCAGTCCGTCGACAGCTTGGGTGCAGAGCCTAGGCAAGTCAGCACAGAAGCACTCATTCAGCCAATGTCAGCCACAAGGCCCCCGTTCCAGGGCAGCAGTCGCACAACGGACCACCAGGCGGCCCGCTCAGCCGTGACAAGGCCTTCTCGAAGGCAGCGCCGGCTTCTGCACAGAAGCTGCGACAGAAGCTACTCAAACCGTCGAGCTGATGCATCCTTCAGACACAGTCAAAAGCGAGCAGTGCCTTTTCTTGATGCTCGCGGCTGCTCTATGATTATGTGCCAGCACAGATCAAACGTCTATGTACACAGCAGATGGGGCACCCGCCAACCACCATGAAAGACTGCATTTTTTGTGTCCCCTCGGTAGAGCCATGACGATGACGCGGCTCAGGGGTCTGCGAGCTCCTCCCAGCGTGCCACATGCATGGGCTGCAAGCATAAGCATGAATGCTTGCATGCTTGCCTCAGTCTTCTCCTGTGCTGGGGCTTGCATTGTGCCATAGTCTTTGGCCTGGGAGCCAAAACCACAGAGGAACTGAAGTCGCCTGGCTCTGAGGTCTCGCCATGTCTCGCCTCCGGGCCGGGCCCGGCGAGCCGTTCCCAGGCTGCGCTTCCGTCAGCTGCCTCGCCGTGGGATGTCTGATGCCCTGCTATACCGTACCATGCTACAAGACTACAATATCACACTCTACTCTTCGAAACGGCCGAAACTGCAACCACGCCCTCCCTTCCGACAAGAGGGATGACCACAGGCCTGCCGCTGGAGAACCTCCTTTGACTGAAGCCTTGGCTACCGTGCCCGTGAGGCATCGAGTACTGAGGCGAAGCACAACAAAGTGGCTGCAAGCGTGGCGCCTTTTCACTTTGTAGTACCCACCAAAGCAGCAGAAAGGAAACATGGCTGTCGGAACCCACACCATTCCATTGTCCTCCGTATTCCTCGAAGGTCGCGAAAGTTGCAACGTCCGAGGAAACATTACAGGACCCAGGTGCAGATCATCTGAGAGCACGGCCGACTGCCCTCGCCGTGTTCAGAAACATACCACTGAACCACCACGGCCATGCCTGCGCCCGATTTGTGTCTGCACGAGCCTGAAAACTCTCCGAGAACTTGGGGCTCCGAAAATGCGCCAACATGTTTGCTCGCGTGTTTGGGCCACCCCCCACGGCCGGAGCGTCCTGCATTTGTGTAGAGTAAGAACGTCATCACGATGGCCATGACAACATCCACGGTGTAGTGGAAGTGATTGATCACGATCAAGTACAGATCGGCTGCGGTGCAGCAAAGTGCAAAGATGCCTCACATCCAGGTCCCGGCACGGCACTCTGCTGGCTCGCGAAGTTTCAAAATGTCAAACACTGCCGGCTTTAGAAAGCCGTTTGTCATGTCATGGACAGCCGGACGAAATTGATCCGAAGCGCCAATGAGTGCCTGGCAGATCTCTCCTCAGAGACACACACACACAAAAGGCGCATCGTCTGTCATTCCGAGACGATAAAGAATCCCATTGCTCACGTCCAAGTGGCTCTGCGGAGATTCCATCAGCAGCGTCGCCCGCTGCCCGAGATCAGCCACTGCCAGCAGATAGAGCAGCATAACCTTCGTAGCCATGGCATAAACATCAAAATGAACAACAAAGACATCTGCACAACAACGCCAGGGCAGCCAAGCGACGAAGGTATGACCGCTCAAGAGCATATCGGCACAGTACCGAACCGGCCATGTCCCGCCCACACCACGAAGCTCCAAGGAGATCATGGCATCGATGAAGTCTTGGCCTGGATTTTCACATGCCGCTAGAGATTTTGTTGATCAAAGGGCTCCAAGTGCTCGCAAGCGGCCGCTGAGCTTGCCAAGTCTCTCGAACTCCTTCAGCGGTGCGAGGCCCAACCTCGCAAAAATTGGACTCTGGCAGATTCCAGCATTGCATGCGAGCCCGAAGGAAACACATGGGCCTTGCTTCACATTTCTCCATCCCAATCGAGTCGGGCAGGACTGTGACGTAGTCGAAGACTCCTTGCACGGCGAGGCCCTGTCCTCTTTGTCCTTTGTGTGCTGAAAGGATGGAGCCTTTGAGGACAAAGAGTATGCCGTTGCAGAAGAACAGCTTGCTCCAGGTCCTCACTCAGCAGAGCAGTCTCATGAAGCACACACTCGGACACTCGGGGCATCATGGCGTCCTCAAGTCACGAAGAAGTACGGCACCAGCGACGAAGCACATAAGGACGCCGCCGGAGATCAGATCTAGGAGCTGCCTGAGAGCGATCTGCTTTACAGGTGAGAAATTCCCGGCAGAGGTGTCGATTTCTCGATCTTGCCGGGGTGCATGGGAACATCAGCTTTGCCCAAGGCTATGTGGCCTGGACAGTGAGGCAATCCCTCTCTGGCTCTTCAGATATGTTAGCTGCTGTCCTGCATCCTGCGCGAGTGGCTCTTTCTGCTGATGCAGATTGACCTCACTGGTGTCGACACGAACTGATCGGATGCAGCTCTGGCGTGTCGCCACAACTTTCCAGGGCCATGGCAAACTTCACCGTCGTTAAATGTAGCAAGACCTTCTTTTCTCAGAGCTTTGACACTTTGACATGCCACTAGAGGCTTCATCCAGGCTTCAGTGACTTCTATGTTGGAGACCGAGTAGCGCTTTGGCAGCAGAAGCACAGAAAACATGCAAAAGGAGGCAAGCACCTGAGATGTTCTTCATACAATCTGCGTCCGTGCTGCCAGTACAGTATCGCAAGTCGGAGACTCTGTGAAATCTGCCACGGCACCACTTCACGAAGAGCTTTGGATACCTCAGAGTTCAGCCCCAACACCAGCCTGATGATCTCAACAACCCTGCATCTCTAGGTCATGATCATCGTGCGACCACAGTGTCAGAATCGGTGCCAGGATGATATCCCGGGCAGACTGTGCAAACGATGCTTCAGCGGACCTCGAAGGCGGCACCCCACCCCCCATGTCTCTCGGATCCCCATGTAAAAGAAAGAGCCGGGTATCATAATTATACTAATAATACTCATAATAATACTAATAATACTAATAATACTAATAATACTAATAATACTAATAATAATAACAATAATAATAATAATAATAATATTAATATCAGATTGTAAGCCAGGGGGCTCGGAAGACATTGCCAGCACCTTGCTCACACCGCCTCATACTGCAAACAGTTCGAGGCTGCGTGGAATCTTTGCATCCTGCCCTACACTAAATCAAAGCCGAGCCTTTGTTTTGTTATGAAATGAAGAACTGTCTGGGCAGACAGATGGACCTGGCGAGAGGCGCAATGCACTCAAGCTCACAATTTCAGAGGTGCCAGCCTGGAACGTGTGAGGGGACCAGAGGACACACCCCACCTAGAACTCCTTTGTTCGAGCAAACAGCCGGCGGGCACAGCAGGCAAAGCGGAAAAGCATCTTTCCCGGTTTTTTGCTGTGGAAGTACGTTCAAGGCTCATCCCTCGACCTTAAGCGTTGCATGAAATCACTCCCCTCTCTCGAGTAAGGGCACGGGAAAGACCCGTTATGCGCAGGAGGGCTCGTTCCTGACCCCGAAAAGGGGATTCGCGCAACACAGCCAAATTTCCCAATGAAAGCCGGGGCAGTCGCTGGTCCACTGGACGTACGGTTCAAGGTTGGAGGGCTAGAAGGCGTTCAGAATTCAGAATAGACAGGTTAAAAGTACAACAAGGAACACGAAAGGCCGAAGGGTAACAGCAGGGACAAGTAGCAGCATCTGCACCGGCGCGGAAAACTCTAAACCTTGGAAACAAAACAGGGGGAATCCATGCGAAGAGCCTGGGCCTAAGCCACCTGAACAATTAGCTGGATAGAAGGTGGGCAGCGAAAACCATGAGGACATGATGATTACGAAAACCCTCTGGTTTGCGTCTCGGACTACGTCTTCTTCTGATGGCAAGACTACTTTCTGGACGTGCGCCCCATGGTCCACTGAAGGTGCATCCACTTGAAGCAGAAAATCACAAAGCAACTTGGACCTTGCCGGACCTGGCCAACAGCCTGCAGAGCCATATCCGTGCTGCGGGAGCTGAAAACATCGCATCACCGCATCACCGTGGCCTCCCTTTCTGCATCCGATTTCGGCCAGCGCGCCCTGCATGCCGCGGGACGACACTGACAAGAACGAAGATGGAGGCCGAGAAGGAAAAATTGTCTGGATAGGGAACTGTTGCAAACCACAAATGGCTAGCGCAAAGCAAAACATAACTGTAGAGACCGAGCTTGCCTTTCCAGCAGATTCACGGCACGCTGTGCCTGCAACGCACCGTCAAAAGCATGATGCTGGCAACAACCAGATTGCAACACAAGCTAGCAAGCTCGCAGGCGGCACGTCCAGGATAGCCAGCTGAGTGTACACTTCCAGTGCCTGACCTCCACGACGTCTACGTTACTTTCTTACTTTCTCTCCTTCCCAAATACGCGAGCAGGCGGGGCGGCCCTTCCGCTTTGTGGCTTTGGCCCGGACGCGGGCGCCCTGCGTCGATGAGTCCAGCCAGCAGCTCCTCTGAGAGAAAGCAAAGCCCGCGCTCTTTGGAGCCGTGAGCTGCAGGTCGACATCTTCAAAGGAAGAACTAGGAACTTCTCCTCGGCCTTGCTTTTGTCAATGGCTTCATTGGAAGCCTCTCTGCCCAATGGAGCTACTCAGACTCAGACTCAGAGTTCGATTGTCAGGCCTGGTCAATACAGAGTACGGCGTCTGCCAAGGCAACCGCAGCCTCCGCCCAATTCCTCAGCTGTGTCAACTTGGAAGTGTGCTTTGCGTGCTGGCTCTGCCATGGCTGCGGCTGCCTGTGCCATTCCTAAGGCCAGTGCTTTGGGGCGATGCGGCTCCTTGCACAAGGCAGCCGAACAGGTGTTCTTCCGGCCGCTCCCGTGAGATTTCTACAGCGGAAATGCTTCATGGCATGCTTCGCAGAGAACCTTCCTACGTGCCCTCACTGGCACGGTCTCCCTCTTGCAGAACTTTTGGTTCCTGACCGCAAAAGCGCTCAGTCTCTCTTAACTTGACGGCTTGTCCGTCTTCGTGAACCGCCCCTCGAAACAGCCAGGCTTGGGCTTTCTCTTACAGGATTCAATAAAGACCGCTTAGGCCTAACACGAGAATGTCCCAGGCCATGAGGGCCAAAGAAGTGCCAATGAAATCAGGTATTGACACAGCAAGTCGCACAACACGTAAGGAAAGACACCTTGTGCCCCTCAGTATACACTTGATCAGCAAAGCTATGCTGAATAGTACGGATGACGACAAGGGCGGTCTCGTCGAACACTGAGGTGCACCGTAGCTCCGTGCGGGTCCGCAAAAAGAAGCTATGTCGGTGTTTCCATGCTTCCAAAGGCTCTCCGGAAAGCCTCCTGTCACAAACCGCTGCCTCGTTCTGCAAAAACGAATAGATGATTAAAACGAGTTTAGGAGGATCGGATGCCAAGACCGTTTTGTTGTTGAAGCCGCTTTGTGCAACACCAATGAACTACCTCAGCCTGCCTCAAATTCGTGGGTGAAACGTCGGAGCAAGTTAAAGTTGGATCAAAAAGCATTATCACACTGCCTCGGTCCGACTAGCACTCTCGAAGTAACTGCACATACAACTGGGGCTGAGGGAGGTGAGAGGGAGGTGAGTCTATGCAAGGCTCACGGTCTTTGCACCGTGCTGAGTCTGCATCAAACTTACCAACTGACCAGGGCACCCTATTCTCAGGTTTCGCCACTTTAGTGGAGTTCTCGCGTTCGCAAATTCATGCTCACTACAGCTGCAGGTGCAGCTCTACGACCTCGCCGGAAAGGGCAGAGCCAGGAACGCTTCGCACTCCTTCCGTCTTACGTTGAGCCTGGTTCCCTCTGCAACTGCGGGAGCTTGAACGAAGGACACTGTCTTTGCGCGGCTTTTGCTAAATGTATAAAACCTCCTTGCTTACCACCAAATTTTCCTGAGCAAGTAGAAGCCTCCGCACAGCTTGCTGTCAAGCGGCCCGCATTCCAAACCGAAGGAACTGTGTAAAAACCCATGCAACCATGTCAAGCCCGATGACACATTACGAAGCAGAGCCTGAAGCTGGACGATCATGCTATCGTGCGGAGGCCTGGCCAGCGAATTTCGGCATCTCTTGCCTTCTTGCTGCTACCAAAAGCTCAGGTCTCTGAGTGGCGCGCTTGGGGTTTTTTCGCGCCACACACGTGACCTGCGCAGCAGGCTGTCTCATGTCACCACCCAGTGCTGCTTTCCCTGAGCCAGCCAAAGCCCCTTTGCCAGCAATGCCGTTGATGCAATCTCCATGCTCAATGATGCATTGCACAGCAGATAGCCGATAGCCATGCACTCACCTGTGACATTCCTACTTCCCCAATGCAGCGTGGTGGCAAAAAGAAGCGTCGATGAGCAAGACGGCACCACCTCAGCTCGGGAGGAGGTTTGAAGAGCTTCCATTGGCTCCTCCCCTCAAAAGCAACAGAGTAAACCCTGGCCGCACGCTCTGCTTTTGCTGAGTACGCTCGCCTTAAAGCGGCCCAAAACTTGTTCCTTTGTATACTCACATTCCCCAATCACTGACGTTCACATCGTCCGAGCTCTCTCCTCGCCTGTTTTCGCCCTCTGCTGACACAAGTTTCTTTGGCTTTGTCTGCTGATGCATTCCCGTCCCGCCACGTCCATATCTATCTGTTCGCGCTTGGCTCTGGAACAAGGGCAGCCAATCAGTCGGAATCTAACCTCAGCGACCATAGCATCCGTGAAGTCACCTTGTCGCCAACGTGGATCCTGTCGTCTTTAAGATCTCCCCGCGGTGCTGGAACCGTGCAAGCCCTGCTGGATCGTGGCTCCATCCCGTCTCCCGCAACCTCGTCCGCTTCAATCTTGCGGCTGTGCCCACGTCGCACAGTTGTTCTGGAGGCGTGTGCGCAATACCATTGTGATTTTCTGTTGAGGCCACGATGGATCTGGATTCGAGCACTGAGCGTGCGGACTCGCCCACTGACAGCCGCCGACCCGATTCGTGTACTGGCGAGGCCGGACCACAGACCCGCTGAACCGTACCCTATGTCAGTTTGGGTTTATTTCAGGTCCCACAGAAAAAGACTGCTCGCAAAAACCAAAACCCCTACAGGTTAGAATAGGAGGTAAGCCCAATACCCCAAGGAGTGACTTGTCGAAAACCTGCACAAACGTTCGTTGGATCTTGACTCTGCACACACCATTTTCCGAGTCTCACCAGGCCTCTTTCGCATGCCGGAACGTCCTGTTTCCGACTCACTTGACGCTCTCGTTTTCTCGACTCGGCCGTCTTCGTTTCCCGACTAGTGCAGCCGTGGATTACTGTTTGAGTGAGCCAGACCCACTGTTGAGGTACTGAACACCCAGGCAACTGAATCCCGAAATCATAAAGCTTAAAACCCGGATCCTAAACCTACACCCTAAGCCTGTTAGGCTTTGGGCCTAGAATGGTCTGGGGAATTTGCGGTGGAAGGCAAATGCTGTTTAGGATTTGGGCCTTGTAGGGTTTCGGGCTGAGGGGTTTTGGGCACTTGGCCTGCTGGGGGTGGTGCGCACTTTTCCATTCTACAGTGGAGCCTTTACTCTTTAGGACTTGTGGAGATTTCAGGGCTTTGAGCGCCCTGGGGCCTTGTACTACAAACTAGGAGGGCTTTGAGTCTTCACTGCCTTGTGGCTCAGGACTGCTAGGGCCTTTTGCCTGTTTGTTGCCTCTGCCTGTGCAGGGGGTGTGAGCCATTTTGCGGGTGCAGTAGGTGCATGGGCTACTGTACCATGCGATGCACGTCAGTACATCATGCGTGCATGAAGAAGACCCATGGCACTTTCAAACACACCTGTTTATTCTCAATTGTTGAGAGTGCTCACAGCATACATCCCGCCAAGACGCACTTTTCGCATTTCTGATGCTTCTCCTTGCATCACAGGGAGAAGTATAAGCGCTAGAGCTACACAAGAAACCTCAGGCTGGGTCTGGCCTCTGCGCTCCAAAAGGAGCCTTCCCTGCGCCCCTTTGCAAAAACATAGCCAAGGCTCAAGAGATTTTTTGATCAAGTACAACCGCCAAGCTGGAATCATCACCTGCGTCGCTTCTAATCACATTGCCCCATTGCCTCTTTTGCGAATCACAGCCACAGCAGGTTGCAACCAGCGGACCATCGCTACAGCAGCCGCAACGAAGAGTCGAGCCCAAATCGGATAGTACTGGCCCAAGTGCTCCGTGAGAGATCCTGCCAAGCTCACATCGATACGGCAGGGACTCGCTAAGCTGCCCCAGTGCTGCCCTGCTAGGCAGAAGTGCAGCTGAGGCACCGATCGTGTTAACTCCAGCATCAAAGGCCCTGGAACACGACAGTGCGATCCGCGAAACAAACGTAGTGAGATTTTCTGTGGACACGGGAACAGCAACACGACCCGTGAGAGTCTCAAAATGGGCTGACATTGCTTCCAAGAGGCTGCTCCCAGGCGAAGCCAACACAAACACCGATGGCCTGGGCTGGGTGTGGAAACGACTCCACGACTCGAGTTGCTTTGGAATTCCCTCCATGTCCAAGCAGCATTGATGACCTCGCCAATTGCGCGGTCAGCACTTTCATCCGTGGAATCCAAGTCTTGGAGCCAATCCAGGAAGTAGACCTGCACAACATTAAAAAGGGAACACCAGGACATCGGACGAGATAACCACTCCACGTCAAGAACTTGCTGGTACATGTGATGGGCCAGGGTCCGGGATTGTAAGGCACCGACCAAGACAAAGCTACCGAAGGAGACCTGGCGCAGAAGGCTTTTTGAAGGGAAGCCCAGACCTATACAGCCTTGGCCCTCGCAAGGAGCTGGGGCCCTAAACCCTAAATCCTAAACCCTAAACCCTAAATCCTAAACCCTAAATCCTAAATCCTAAACCCTAAATCCTAAACCCTAAGCCCTATTCCCTGAACCTAAACCTCTTCTTCCTTTGAGGCTCTCAAGTGCTTGACACGCGGCCGTCAGGGCCAGGACCACGCGCCAGATGCAGGAGTTCGGATTCGCTTCGGCATCTGCCGCTTCCTCAAAGCCTGGTTCAAAGAAGAAACTCAGGAAATGCCTTTAGTAAGAAGTGCAGCAGAAAGCTCTAAGTTCTAAGTGTAAACTGCCCACTTTGCTGCAGGTAGGTGAGGCGTGCGGAAGCCAAGCCACCAAAGAGGATCCATTTCACATTGTACCTAAGATGATCCCCAGAAAGCCTGAGGAAGCTGATCAGCTGCCATGTCTAAAGACCTTGCATTCCTTGCCGGCCAACTCTGGACCAACATCACAGGTTCACACAGCAGCTCCTGTCGAAAATGCTGCAGATCCTGGCAAGCAGCAAAGCACACCAGGAGGCTCCGGTCGCAAAAGCGCTGCTGGATATCAGAACCCATCTTGTCCTAGGTCTCAAATCTCATGTCGAGCTTGGATGCAGTGTCGACGTACGGCCCGCAGAATCATGCTGCTTACCATCTCTGGGACACATGCAGCAGTACACCCATAGATCACAACCATACCAGCACTACGCAGCTACGCCACTTTGTCAGGGTTTCCCACAGAGGTGAAGGCCAAAGAAGCCACGTGACACCCGAATGCAGACATGGAAAACCCAGGTCAAGCAGGACAGTGGAGGATCGTTGGAAATAGAACAGGTGCACCCCTCGGACTGAGCCTCGAGGCACAAATGTCAACAGCCGAGAGGCGTGTAGCTTTGGCGGAATTCCACAGGAGTGGACGGACTTGCCACGAGCGCATGAGCTCTATGATTGCGCTCTTGTATCCTCGAAACGACACGTGACTGTGATGTACATGAACCGTCGACCAGCGCAGATGTGAGCACAAGATCAAGCAGATTCGTTCGGGCAGCTTGGCATGGATCATCAAGATAGAGATCGACGTGATAGCACAGAGGAGAGCCGCCACACCTGCTGTCGTCATGGTAAGACTTGAGGTACCCTAAATAACCCTAAACCCTAACCCCCAAAACCTGAACCCTAACCCCTCAACCCCAAGGCCCTACAGTACTTGCCCGTTGCTCCATCGAGGCCCGGGCCAATGCCGATCTTGGCGCCGCTAGGATGGTTGAGCACGGGGAGCTCAAGGCCCTCGGCGTTGGACATGATGCCGGTCAGGAGGAAGCCTCAGTCAGCTTTAGCGTCTAGGGTTTAGGGATTTGGAGCCCTTTTTCCGGAAAAAGGGTGTCTGCAGCCAAGACACGCAGCACTACCTCGAGCGACCCAAGATCAGAGATTGTCAACTACACAAGCATCGCCTCCCTCGGGTGTGTTGTCTGCACTGTTTGCATTCCAGCCACGACCGCAGAGAAGGAGATGCCAATGGCTGCAACCTGCAGTAGCGAAACGAGAAAGGACGATAAGCTCTGAAACGATGCGTCTCAACTTGCCCTGAGACTTCAGCATCATCTTCTGCTTCCTGCAAGCTGTATGCACCGCTCACGCTTCTCGTTGGAAGTACATGCTGCCCTCACAAGTCGGCCGCACGCTGCTGTACTAACCCATCAGCATTCTCTGTCGGCTCCCGAAACATGAGCTATGAGCTGTCACAGGGTCTGTACTTCCAGGCCTCGGAAGCATGCTCCCACAGCTGGTACCGAGGATCTTCACTGGCAACTCTGGCGCGCATGGACTCCGTGATTTTGAACAGGACCACAAGCAGCAGAGCCTTGGAAAAGCTCACGAACCACCAGAGCAAAAAACTTCGGCGACGTGCCCTGAGATTGCTGCATTGACGACAGTGGGCACCACCACAGCGACGCCTTCCTGTTCGTGATCTTCAGTTGTACGTCGGGTTGGGTTCCGGAACACAGACAGTATCCATGGAGCAGTGTAAGTTGCGGTTGATCGAAGAGAGTCAGGATATGCAGCTTCAGTACACGAGTCAAGTTTTGAGCAGGGATGCCTCCAAAAGCCAGTAAGAACCCAAGAACTCCTCCTCTCACGGGGAACATCAAGTAAAATTGGGATTGGGCGGGCCTTGAAGCTCTGGAGCTGCTGGAGGTCGAGGCTACACCGGATGATCGCAAAGCCAGACATGTGAGAGAACAGCGTCGCCCAGCAAGCCATCTGCGCAGCGATCGCAGGGAACATCGCCCATTGATTCTTGCATCACGCCCTCGATCCCGCCCCGACCTTGCGCTTTTGAAGGTCCTCGAACGAAGCCTGGCAGAAGTGGCTCTCATGACTCCCCAGACCAATGTCGGATGGCCTCCACTGGCTTGGCACGGCTCCAAAATGTTGCCTCGGCAGCGCATCTGCTAGCGGAGGTGGAGGTCATGGATCAGGACCGGCAAACACATCACCAAGATAAACGCAGCACGCTACAGGCAACCATGCATTAGCTTGTGCAAAGCTATCCTTGGGGGTCCATCTTCAGCAGGCATTATAGCATACATTCTGCGAGAACAAGCTTGCAGTGATACTTCAAAGATCCAAGCGACTTCCTGAGACTTCTTCGATGAAGTTTCATCCGTCCTGAGCTCCCAGAGCACATCTAGCTGTGATGCAAGGGTTGCATCGCACAAACCAAGGGCCAAGCATGTGGGCTATGTTGTACAGAATCAGATGCAAAGAGCCTCGGTTCGCTGGATGGCCCAACTCCAGCGAAGGGGCGGGATGAGCTCAGTCAAGGCGGGCGGCTGTAGAAGATGGCAAATGTCATGTACGCGATGCCTCGTGAAGTGCGAGATGCTAGCAGAAAGCGAATCGGTTGGCAAGCACAAAAATGAAACAAGCTTGAACACAATGCTGCCAATGTCACTAATCTTGGTGAACTCTCTCTTCACGTGACTCTCAATGACCCGGTCGCAGATCATGTCTGACACTCCGGCGAGCCCCTGTCAGCATGCCAGTGCAATGCTTTGATGCATGTCCCAAAGCTATCATCCCCTGAAACAATCGTCCACTGACCTGTAACGACCTCGGACGCAGATCGTGCCTGAAAGAGTAAAACGGCCACAAAGATTGAAACAGTGGCGTTGATGACCTGCGCAGCACAAGTGCATCTGTGTGGCAAGCTTCCAAACGAACATCCTTACATTGAGAAATCGGGTGTGCATGCAACATACAGCACAACTTGCACGTCAAACATGCTTGGCTAGACCTTCCAGGTGTGCATTCGGATGTCGATGTCATCATGGTTCCTCGGCTTCAGCAACGTACTCCACACAACAGGTGGATATGCAAGAGTTCTAAGTGTTGCATGCCTTATTCTGTGACGCCCAGGACAAGCATGCTGCAAACCAGCTAGATAAAGTGGCTGGACCTAGCCCGAACAGCGACGAGCCACACTAAGTAAAACAGGGACATGACGAAAGTCACGCCCCCCAGCAAGAACACGGCCCCAGTCACATCGACGGATGTGGCCTGAGCATGCTCAGAAAGGCAGTGTTTCAACGGAGCGTCCAAAAAACCGAACCGTCTTTGCCTCCTCCTCGACTTCCTCTTCTCCCCCAAGCTCTCCTTCTTCGGCTCCGAGCTCACCCTCTTCGGATTCCTTTACCTCATGATTCGGGAACCCATCTGATGTCCTAGGATTCGCCTAGAGTCGACCGGAGCCCAGCGGTAGCGCCTCGGATTTTGGCGACTCAGCTTCTGGAGCCGCCTTCTCCTGTAACACAGCCTACTTCTTAGCACCGTTTAATTTCAACAAAAGAACTCTTTCACGCCCTGATGGACAAAGCTTAAGCACAGCTCCGGATGTGCGACTTCTGCTTCTTTGGCAGTCGCCGCGACGGTGTCCTGAGAAGAAACGCTGGCATCACGCCATCTGAATGACCAGGTGCCGAAGAACCGTCGAAGAACCGTCCTTCTCTACATGCTTCGCCAGGACCACGGCCAACAGGCAGGCAAGCCGAAGGATCGGGAACGCAGTACCTGTCACGATAGACAGGCCGAAAGCTTCGTCCCCATCCTGAAGCCCCAAGCCCAAGCGCACCTCTTTTGAAGGACCGCATTCTGCCAGGCCAAGGGGCCAAGGCTCTTTGAAGATCTCTATCACATTCAATGAAGTGGAGTTGTCAAGTTGCTCATGTCCGACTAATTGCTTACGAGCCTTTCTTCCTGAGCTGCAACAAACCAAACGGCGTAATAGCGCAACTGTCTTAATCCAATCTGGCTGCGAAACACGTGCGAGAAACACAGCAACTCCGCGATGATGCGATGTCTGTCCCATGGGTGCCATGGTGATACGACGGAGCTGAGCCTGTCATCTCGAACGATTGCCGCAACCGACTTCAGAGCGCCCAGGGACAGTAAGCATTCCACCTACAGGACGGGAAACCGGAATGTCGACACGCGACACAAAGCCAGCTTAGATACTGAATGCAAGGAGCGGTACTCGGCTCCAGACGCCGTATTGCCATGGATCTCCCCCCAACGTCGGCAGAAGCTCGACCTGAAGATGACGGCGGTGCGTGGCTTGAGCCACAGAGTCTTCTACACTAAGGCTTCCGCCAGGTCCTGCTGCTTGCCCTCAGCTCTCAGCCGCTGCAGCTCAACCTCGTGAACACACTCATCAAGATGGCAAACAACCGAGAATGTCACCGACACAACAGATGCGGAGCCTTAGTGCGATCATTGGCGTCTTTTTGCTTCTTTTGCTGGCGCTTCTCCAGCACCGCCTTCACATGCTTAAAACACACGAGAAGCCGTATGTCGCATCTCTCCAGAAGCGTCCTGCTCGGTCACGGACGACTCCATGTCGAGTCGACCATCCCTCCGCATCTTTGCCTGGATGCTGGTAACACTGCAATGTGCATGCAAAAAATACGTGAAGCACTGCAGCCAACATGTAAACACATTCCACCATCTGCGATCGAGTTCAACACCCACTGCCGCCGGCGTTCTTCGAAGCGGGCACGAGCACTTGCCGCAGTCGCATCCTCCTTGCTTTCGGGCTGCAGCACGGTACATGTTGATCATAATTCAATGACGGCCACCGACACTTGATGAATGTGCACACTGCATATCGCTGCATGACGGGATTCACCGGTCATAGGTCATAGGTCGTTACTGACAGCCTGTGTCGTCCTTTGCCTTGGCTATCGAACAACTCTATCACTCCGCCCGCCTCCTGCTTCTGGATCTGACGCTTCTGCCGTGGGCCCTGGCCAATGTTCACACTGATGTGCTCTCAGAAGGAATGCTGGATCATGGTGGACCCAGAAAGAGTTGACATCACGGGGTTAGTCTGCGCCGCAACATAAGGTACAGACCGACGCACAAAAGCTGAACGTGAAATAAACTACGACCTGTGCCTCAAAAGATGGTCCGCAATCGTATATTCCATGTGAATACAGCCACGCAAGCAAAGGGTGACTACAGTTGCTGCGCTACCAACATGAATATGACAAGTGGCCGATGTGTTCAATAGCCCGACTGCGTCCGAGATTAGACTGAGTCTGGGCTGCAGTCCAAAAGCAAACTAGCGCTTCCTGCCTTTGGGCCACGCCGTCGAGGTAAGGGTGGAGCATCACCAAGCCGACCGGCTGCGCAGAGCGCACAGAAAACCTGAGCACCACGCCCGCTGCGGGGGAACCTGGCAGGGACAGGAGCACAACTGCATCAACCTCGTTTTGAAAACAACACTTTTGGTGCATGAAACGGAAAATACCGGGTCTTCCACACAAAGTTCAGCACAGGTACCATCGGCATGTCATGAAACAACACCATCACCGCTCGACGAAGGACTATGTGGCCAATACGACGCGGACGGCACTGATTAGATGTAATTAAGAACAGCCTCGCCTGCGTGTCTTTGGCAGCCGCTCCCGCTGAACCGGATACTGTCGCCATCCATATGCGGACCCACGATGTACCAAGGAGCCTGCAGAAAGCAAGGATCTGTGATCGCACACAGGCATGCTGACCATACTTGCGAAGCAAGAACTGTCCCACTCCTGCAAGGCAAGTTTGTGGAGCGCAGAAGGCTTCCATCGCACAAGCGAGAAGCGAGCTGTGTCATGAGCTCACCGAACGATGAAGGTGCCGTCATCTTAAGCATGCACCAGCAAGCAGTCATGCCCTACGAATAACAATGCTTGGTTAATCTTTGTGCTAGTTTGCCCTTCGTGCAAAAACAGCAGGTCTCTCAGCTACAAAGAGGCTGCTGTCTCGGGGACTGCGGCACTGTACTCTGAGAGGTGCTTCGCACTGAAAGCTGCTTGAGGAATCCGAGGAATCGTGGACCATGTCAGTTCGGCCGTCCGACATGGCAGGCTTAGAGAAATAATTTGTTATGGCAATGATAGTTAAGTAGTGAAAATTATGGCAATTTATGGCACATATAGCAATTCTAGTAGTAATAGTATCAATGATTAGTATTGATTTGAGTTTCCCCGACTCCGTCAGCTACTCGTCCACCGTGTCTCGACGAGATGCATGCAGGCAGCAGCTTCGGGATGCTTGAATAGCGAGAATACACAGTAGCCGTGTGAAGATCGACTCAGAAATCATATTCATCATCCGAAGAACAAAACTCAATCGCCTCGGAAGCAGTCCTCGACCCTGTTCTTTTCGCAAAGGGTCTCTTGCTGCATTGATGGGAGCAGTGCTGTGCGGCTCAGTCGAAAGTCGCACGTACGTCCTGGGCCTTCTCGCTGGCCTCGGAAACTTGCACGATGCGAAAGCGCTCCCATGTCCATTCAGATGTCAAGTCCTGTGGTGCCACTACTTTGCTTCCGGCAATGGTGCTGTCCGACATGGCAATCATGCGGTTGTGATAGGTGTTGTGGAACGCAAACTCCCCGTGCCCGGCAGGCACAACAGTGAAGCGCTCCCAAGTCCAGGCTTTCGGAAAGTCAGTTGCAGCTCTGGGAGGGCTGGCTCCCATGGCTCCCATGGCCCTCATCTGCACGAACCGATTGTTCTGGGCGTTGTGCAAAGCGATCTGACCATTCCCAGCGTCCACCACTGTGAAGCGCTCCAGGTTCCAGTTGGCAGGCAAGCCGTTGGCTCCCCTCTCCGCGCTGCGCTCGAGAGAAGCCCCCTTCATCGTGATGTAGCGGTTGTGATGACCGCAATGCAGGGCCACCACGGTACCTGGCTGCAAGTAGGGCTTTACGGGCACAATCTGGAAACGCTCCCACGTCCACTCACCAGGCATGTCCTGCGGGTTCATGTGCGGACTTGCAGCCACATTATCGTTCGTCATTTGAACCACGCGGTTGTGCACGGAGTTGTGTAACATGAACTGACCGTGCCCGGCGGGCAACACCGTGAACCGTTCCCAGGACCATCCAGCCGGCAAAGCATCTGGAGCCTGGGGGGCGCTGCTTTGCATTCGGTCTCCGTTCATCTTCAGGAATCTGTTGTGGAGGCTGTTGTGGAAAGCTACCTGCCCATTGCCGGCATCCACAACTGTGAACCGCTCCCAAGTCCACCAGTCTGGCATGTCGTGCTCGCCCATCTCCACGCTGCGGCCTATGGTGCCGAGGAGCGCCGCCTTACGGGCAGCCTCCTCAGCAGCCCGTCGCGCGGCCTCTTGCTCCTCAAATTGCCGCTGAGCTGCCTGCCGCGCTGCCTCTTGCTGCTCAGCTTCCCAGCGAGCTTGCTCCTCCGCTGCTTCACGTACCCAAGCCGCTTCTCTTGCAGCCCGCTCCGCGTCTCGCTCCTCTTGCCAATGCTCCCATGCGCCGTCGGTGATCTCTTTGATCATGTTTGTGGGCCCGAAAGATGAGAGTGCGACTGTGTCGTGTTGAGTCTTGTTCTCCATCGCCAACAGAAGGGCGCTGGGTGCACCTGGATACATCTTGACGAAGCGGCCGTGAACGGCACAACGGAGGGCCACCGTTGTACCCGGCTGAAGATACGGCTTCACCTGAACCACCTGAAATCGCTCCATGCTCCAATTGTCAGGCAGGTGCTTCGGATCCATGTGCACGCTTGCGTCGACGGTGTGATCTGACATGCGAAGCATCTGGTTGTGGGCCGTGTTGTGAAGGACAACCTCGCCGTTCCCAGCAGGCCACACATCGAACTTCTCGAAGGTCCAGTCACTGGGAAGTTGGTCCACCAACCTGTGAGCGCTTGTACCACCCACCCCGACGAAGCGGTTCTGAAAGGTGTTGTGCAAGGCGATCTGTCCACCCCCTGCGTCGACCACGGTGAAGCGCTCCCACGTCCACTCCTCGGGGAAGTCTGTCACGTCCTTTTCGACACTTCGCTCTAACGCTCCGTTTGTCATCACAACGAAGCGGTTCCAGCGCGGGCTGTGCAAGGCTATCGAGGAGCCTGGAACCAAGATCCGCTCTGCTGGCAAGATGCGGAAGCGCTCCCAGCCCCAGTTGGATGGTAGTTGAGGAGGCTTTGGCGGATGGTTGCTCCTTCCCACACCTTCGGCGCGCATGTTCAGGAATCTGTTTGAGGCAGTGTTGTGGAAAGCCACCTCGCCGTCTCCGAGCTCCACCACTGTAAAGCGCTCGGAAGTCCACTCGCTGGGCAAGTCATCAGCATTCCGATGTGCCCTGACGTGACCTGTGCCGAGGAAGCGGTTATGATGCCTGTTGTGGAGCGCGATCTGCCCCTTCCCGGCGTCCACGACAGTGAAGCGTTCCCAAGTCCAGGAATCGGCGACTCCGTTGCCATTCATTTGGGGGGTGAGCCCCAAGCCGCCCTCTCCGTCTCCTCCGTTCATGTTGAGGAAGCGGTGGCAGTGAGGGCTGTACAGGGCAATGACAGAGCCTGGCTTCATGGGGAAGCCGTTTGCCTTGCCCATTCACGGAGAAGTCGCGGAGTGCGGCGATGGCCTTGACCTTGCTTCGAGTTGACACGAAAGGCATGCCCGCGAGAATAATGGAGAATTGGTCGGCGATATCGACCAGAGGAATCTTCCTTGCAGGACTCCTGTAAGGTCCGAAGCCCAACTCGATTCCCATCTCCAGGACATTGCCAGCCATAAGACCTTGGACCTTGAAGTCCACCAGTCCCGGGTTCTTGAAGCTGAAGAGCTCGAAGGACTCCTTCCCTGCCCCCACGTGCCTGGCAGCGTCCTCGCCGTAGGCCTCGAAGGTCTTGTTGACGGAGATGTCAAGGGATGCCAAGTAGAAGTCTTCCGACTGGGTCCTCCACTGGAAAGCTTCGGCCGCCACCTCCTCCTCCGAGAGCTCCACCTCCGCCTCTGCCTCGCCCTGGCTCTGATTAGCGGTCCCGCGGGTCCCGCCGCGGCTCCCGCCGCGGGTCCCGCCGGTCCCGCGGGTCTCCAAGAGCGAAGCCTCGCGGCTGATGGAGTCCATCGGCCAGCGGCTCTCGCCTTTAACTTTGTCGATGCCAAGAGATTTCCGAAAGGTCGAGTAACCACCGCGGATATTCGAGCGGAGGAAATCCGGGCCGGCACCGAAGCGCTTCGTAAGGCGCAGGGTGCGGCTGAAGAGCAGGACACCTGCAGACCGCACCTCGGATCGTAGCAGGCTCAAGTCAACGCCTCCCGGCTGATGGTTCGGCCAGCACACCGTCGTGCCGAGCTGGAACAGCGGCTTCGGCAAGATCTCGAACTGCAAACCCCCGACGAAGGCCACGACAGGCTGCATCCCCAGACTGAAAGTCACAGTCACACACTTCTCGATGGCAAGCTGCCCACTGTAGAACGAATAGCCTTGCCACTTGCTGCAGTTGTCTTTCATCCAGGCGTTGTCGCACGGCACAGCCCACGGTTCGAGCTGGAGGAAATCGCCTTGGTTCCCTACCTGCCAATCGCCTTTGCTCACTCCGCTGCCGGCACTCCGGCTCTTCGGTGCAAAGGCAAGGCAAGAGCTGGTGTCCGTCTCCCTACCGTCGAACTGGGTGATGAGCCGCGTGGTATGCACGTCTTTGCCATCGCCCAGGCCGTAGGCGACGGCACCACCAGGAGGGGGATCTCCTGTCTCCGCATTTCGGGCCAAGTTTGTTTGCACGGCGGCCAACTCAGCCCGCACATGCTGAGTGTGCGACTCGATGACCAGATTCGTGCCCTTGTGGTGCTGCACACGCGGCTCTCCGGCGGCAGGGAACTTCGATGTAGTAGCCGTCTGCACGAGGGAGGAGCCTTTCTCCATGGCCTTCTCCACAACCGTCCCTGCTATCTTGGCAAAGACCTCGATGACCTCACGAACACATCAACTATCCCACATCGTGCTGTTAACCCCGTCCCGAAACCGCCCACAGCCTCAGTGAGGATGTCGCTCATGCGGTTCAGGTAATTGAAAGGGGGCACCTGTGTGATGATCTTGTGGCCGAGGCACTCGATGAGGGCCAAAGGTTGGTCGCCATTGCTGCAGTCCGACACCCCGGTGGCCATGGTGATCTGCACGTTGATGTTGGCGATCCCAGCTTGGGCAAGGGTCTTGAAGACTGTCCTAGCAGGCTCTGGCAGCATGTCCAAGATAGGCAGAGGTACTTCTTGCCTTCCCCAGTTCCAATCAAAAAGCTTGGTTCGCTGGCCCATGAGTGAGATCTCGCAGGCGTTGTGCCCAAAGTCTATGTAGAGCGCGTCACCGCTAAGACCAAGTTGCGGAGCAACATTGTCGCAATCAGCACTCCAATCGTCGAAGCCTCCCGTAAATCAGGGAATGTCCATGCCCCAAACGCATCAGCCTTCAGAGCCAAAGCACCTCATCAACACCCAAACTCCGAACACTAAACTCACTAAGTCACTACTACACACCCTCCACCCCGCCTGCGGTCAAGATCGCAACGGCCATCTCCACAGTGGATATGTCGGTGTTCCGCACAAACTCGAGGGCCTTCCCCGTCCCTTGTTTTTTGACCTCTTTGTAGGCATCTGTCAAAGCGTTGCCGGTGAGCCCGGTGCCGTCCAAACTCAGGGAGTCTGCTTTCAATAAAAAGTGAGTTCTCACCTTGCCCTAAGTGGCTTGACCATGGTGTTAAGGGCTTGTGGAAGTTACGGGTCCAAGCCTTAAGTTCTCAAACAGTCGACACTCTGATTTAGTATTTCAACATCCCTCACCTGTCGACGGCAGCACTGGCAACATCGGAAACCCATCCAATTGGATTAAAGCCGTCTTCCTGCTTTTGGAGCAGGGCCCCTGGACCCTCCTCCTGTTCTTCCTCGGGCTCCGCCTCTTTGGCTTCACTCGGCGCCCTCTGGGCCTCGGGATGGTATTTTCTGTCCTCCCGCTGGCGTGCGTGTTTCTGGATCACCCGCTTCAGGACAGCATGGGCTTCTTGCACCCTCTCTTCGGAACCTTGCTGTGCCATGGAGACCTCCGCTTCATCAAAATCCATCTTCTCATGCATCTTTTTGATGAGAACACGCTGATTCCCGAGCTCTACCTGTTGCAACTCCGCAAGGGTCTCTAACTGGGCGACTTTGAGCATCAAGAACTCCAAGCTCTTACCCAGCGTGCCCATGCCCTCACCCTTCTTCTCCAGGTCGGGCAACTGCTTGAAATCCTCCAGAAAGTGCCGGAAGTTGTTGAAACTATGCATCAGAATCGAAGAAAATCTGAATGCGATTTCAGGGGATCCTTGCAAGCTCAGGAAAGGAAACCCTAAACTCTAAACCCGAAAAGAAAGGATTGTCCTTCATGTCACCATCCAGTGTCTCAAACAGAAGGTCGTTCACTTTCTGTTCCGTCTCCGACACGTTGCCAGCATTGGGACCGGTCGTGTTGAGAGGAACGTTGGAAAGTTTGTAGGACCAAACGACCTAAGACTTCTGGGCATGTACTGTGCAAGTCAGACCTTGGGCATGGGAAGATGTCAGAAATCGTTATTCTTCGACTTCCTGCCAAGAAGCATCTGACCAGGCGCAAGAGAGAATGAAAAGGAGTTTGCCACGGGAACCCATGCCACCGGTGGAGCGTAAGCTTCGTCGCCACTAGCGCGGCGTTTGCTTCATTGAGACGTTTACACTTGAGAGAAAGGACAAGCGCAGCACAGATGATGGGCTCTCTCAGGCGCAGACCGCTTGCAATGCTCCGTTGTTGCTGAATGGGTTTCACTGAAAGGATCTGTCCGTCTTTCCATAAACACCACGAGTCACACGCCAGCATCGTTGCTTTCGAGGATCTTGACGCCTACTTTATAGTCTGGCAGTGCATCCAGAAATTTGCATCACAGCAATAAATACCCTAAACACTGTGCTGCCCTATAAGCCGGTCCAAGGCTGCCGGCGCTGACACAGGGAAAGAACACGCTTGCATCAGTGATTTTACACCGCGCAATGCAGACGAAGCTCAGGCGGAATGAGTAGCTTTGGGCACCACTGCAAAGAAGATCACTGCCCAGGCTTCACATCGCCTTGCAGCCGCCGTAGTGCATTCTCATGTGGCGCTAGCTGCCAGTAGGGCAGCTCGCGTAACGGGCTCCTTTGTCCCAGAAGTTGCAGTAATGGGCTCCTTTGTCCCAGAAGCTGGAGCAACGGGCTCCTTTGTCCCCTGACAGAGGCAGGATGCAATCAGTCACTCAAGAACTTCTGTGTGACGACACCTCGCCTTCAGACCCCAGCGTAGTTGTACAGGAACTGCAGGTTGCCGCGCTTTGGCCTCTGGACCAATGTCAAGGGAAGCAGGAAGAGGCATGTCCAAGGCTGAGAACTCAACGAGAAGCCACGTCTCATCGCCCCACCTTCGAGGCCGGGAAAGCGTCTTCGTCCGTACTTTGAAAAATTAATGCAAGCACACTCCACGCCTGCGTGCATCATCCTTCGCCTGCCGCAGAAGGAGCGATACCGACTCTTGATGAGAAAACTCGTCACAACACTTTGCAAGTGTCCTTGGCAGGCGTCGGCGCGATGTCATTTTCAAGCATGTTCTCTTTGTGAGCATGACTTACCGGAACCTGAATTGACAGATGGAGAAACGGTCGCTGTAACGTGCAACAACCTACCGACAGGATCGAATGGACAGGTCGCGCAGGTTGTCTGCTCAGCCACCGTCCCGAACAACATACCAGAAATCTGCAGACCCCCTGTGGCCCTAGTACTGTATGTGCTGTACCGAATGGTGTCAAGAGATGCTGCAGGCTGAGAGACCGACCTTGACTGCATCCAATGCTGCAGTCTCAGCTTCATGAAGAAGCCGGGCCTTCAGCAGCACATCGATTCAACTGATCCCAGAAATGGAACAGTGGCATTGAGTCATAGGCCAAGCAGGCAGCCCGCTCGGGCCTTCCGTCAAACACTCCCAGGAATTGAAGCTTCTGTCAAGCCCTCGTGATTCGGCCTCAGAAGCGCGGAGGAAGCCGCACGTTGCCTGAATGATAGATTCAAGCCCGGCGTGGCATTGGGTACATTATATGTACTTTGGACACAAGGCGGTCCATTGCTTCTCGTTCCACAATATTGGCTTCAATGAACCTACATGACCCAGAAACTTCAAGACCACTTGTTCCGTGAAGCCCTTACCTGGGCACTTGAAGGCCAAGGAAGGGCTGAAGAGTGCAAATTTGTGCAATTGAGCCGTCATCCCAAAAGTTTCTTAGGCTTGTGCCTCTGCTGGCCCCTCGTGACTTGAGTTTAACAGTTCGGCTAGCCGGGAAGCACTGTATTCGTCGTGGATGGCATGCTGCCGGCAGTCTAAATACCAAGCAGACACTTGCCCCTAAGCGAGAGGACCGCACGGATTAGAAAACACCAGAGCCCCCAACACCTGCCTTTCCACCAGCGGAGCCCTCAGCTCCACCAATCGCAGCTGACCTGCCAGGGACATGTCCCACCACCTGCAAGGGAGCGGGACTTGACTTGTCATAAGAGCTTGGTTGTCTTAGCTTGCTTAAGATCCAGCAGAGTACGGATGCACATGAATGACTGCCAGATCCAAACATGCTGTTGAACGTCAGCCTGTGGAAAACTCGCCGCACCAGCGATGCTTGCTCCACATATAAGCGTCTGTGGAGATCTTCCACGCTTGAGATGGCTGGCCTGGGAAACAAATCATCCAATCTCCGCCCTTGTCCAGGTAGCAAGGCTGCAGGCGTCATCAAAGTAGCATCATCGGACCTCTGCACACTATCCAAATTTGATGAGGACGTGCTACACCTTGTACAGTGGCCAGCCAATGGCCCGTTCGCAGGGGTCAT
>CAJNDT010000713.1:1081710-1210705 GCA_905221615.1 Symbiodinium sp. CCMP2592
AAACGGGTTCTTGTCAACAATCGTCATACGACACCGGAAGACGATTGGTGACAACCAGCCGTCGTGGCCTGCGTTATCCTTACAAGCAATACACAACAGCAAAACACACAGCTCTGCGGTTATGGCATGTGAAGGAACACACACAAACATGAACCACGTGATAATAGCGGAAATTCACAGCTTAATGGGACAACTTGTTCTTCAAATCGGAAGCTTTCAGGGACCACACTCGAGAACTGTCTTGTTTCCGGAAAGATGTGCGGCTGAGACTTTCCTTTTTTGCTTTGTTCTCGATTAGGCAGGATCGAACCTTCGATTTGCAGCCATTTTCCTTCAAAAAAACATGCTCGTTTTCAGATGGACACGGATCTTCCCTCTTTATTTTCTTTATTTTCACCACAAACCGAACCAAAAGATGCGTGAATCGGAACTCGACACTTGATGTTTGAACTGTCACGCAGCCACTGTTTTCTCGCACACTGATTGATTGATTCGCAAGAGAAAGAACAACAAGAAAGAGGCTGGAGTCATGTTGTATGTTGTGGTGGAACATGATGAAATTAAAGATGATGATGATGATAACGAGAGTGAAACGAGAATTTTTTTGCCAAGTATCCAGACCGAAGGGAGGTGTGGTTTCGGCCCCTTACACCAAACAGAATCGTGCCATTGATGGTTGAAACCATATGGCCTGCGCTTTTTTTTTCGCGTGGGCGGGCCTCAACGACAGCAAGTTGCTGCACTCGGTCCCAGCCAGCAAGAACTACAAGAAAGCCAAGAACTAAAGATACTGCACAAAGAAGACCGTGACTAGCAGACTTAGCCGGCAGACGTCGTTTGGCAAAACATACGAAAAGCTAGCGACTACCCCGCTCAGATGCCCCGCTTCCCAGTTACACTGAGCGCAATGGTACACGCATGAATCCCCTTCGTATGGAGGAAGGCAACATGAGACAGCCCTCCTGTTCGCTGTGCATAAGCTGCTTCCCAAGAATTCGCAAGAGCAGGACAGAAGGGCCGTGCGCCGTGTAGAGCATCCGAGCAAAAGACAGCGAAGCGGTGCTGACAATGAATTTCAGGCCCACTCCCACCAAGGCAAGTCTCGCAAGGGCGGCGCAATTTTCTGACCATGAGGCGCCTGGTTGGAATCAATGAAAGGCAAGCCAATGGAATGCAAATCGGTGTCGGAGGTCGTACGCGCGTAAGTGGAAGCCCGTCCAGCGGTGCCATGGCAAAGCAAGCAGTCTCATCAATCCAGGCCACCTTTTGCCCAGGGCTGCGCGTGAATTGATGCCGACTGAATGGCGTTAGTGCGAAGGGCACGATGACGGCCCGATAAACAAGGCGCGACACCGAGATGCAAGAACCAGAAGCATCAAGATCGATTTGAATAATAGTGATGCGTACTTTGAGATCCAAAGTGGCACGATCAATTGGAATTCGTGGCGATCCGGTAGCCATCGAAACGCATTGTGTATGTGATCCAAATCCAAGGCTTCTTCAAGACTGGTCACAGTGAAGGACCGACGTGCTTGCGCAAGTGAGCTGAGATGCGCATGATCGTCCCCACAGAGATTGCTGTGGCAAGCCGGAACCATGGCCTGCACCGGCAACTGCTGCGCGGTGCCGCTGAACGCCTGGGGTGCTGGTGAGCGGTGGCATATCGCACATCACCTGGCATCCAGCTGCCGGCGAAATGCGCAGTCTGGGTCATGTCTTCCAAACTTCCACACGGAAAGCAGACGCAGCATCCGGCATGAGCGGTGTGATGGAAGATATCATAAAAGGCTTGCTTCTCTTCACGCCACGTTGCCTGAGCTTTGCGCCATTGGTTCGCAGAAGCAGGACCGGCGGCCTCTTCGACAGCAGTTTGCAGAGTATCAACGTGCTGTCACCTTGCTGAGTTTTTTTTGGCTTGAGCGGGCCTCGTCGACTACGGCTGTAGCACTCGGTCCCTACAAACAAGACAAACCAACAAACAAGAACCAAAGACAGCGGTGAAACAGGGCGGCTCGATAAGAAGGCAAAAAAGCTAGCTGCGGCGCACAGGCTTTGCCGGTGTTGGCCGTTCAGCATGAGCTACCGGGCCTCAGCGACCGATCCACAACAGCAAAGGCCGTCGCCTAGAGCTGTCCAAGACCACCGGTGGAACCCAAGTCGGAGCTCCGGCCGCCGTTCTAGTTCCGTCGAACAACGGTCAGCCCCGGGGTCCTGTTGTTTCTCGATCGTGCACACAAAGTCCACAAGTCCACAGAAGAGTCCATGACCGGCGGAAGAGTCGAAAGATGGACCCTACGACGTACGTCGATGGTCATAGGACTCTGGTTGTTGGAATGCTTCCCACGCCGTCACCGGCCACGTTCCAGTGTCGCAGGCGGCGGCCAAGCATCTAGCTGGCGCTGCATGTCAGTGCCGCTGGTCGGAAAGTGGGATTCCCGCAACAGATACAGCAGTTGGTAATTGCGCTGCGCACACAGCTCTTGGAGGCGGCGAAAGCCATAACAGAGTGTATCTTGATCGGCCTCATGGAGATGAGGCATGAGCTCAGTAGAGATAAACGGGATTTGAATGCCTGGGCCAAGTCCTCCCCGTTCGCTGAAGGCCCGCGCTTCGTCTCTCCAGCGTTCCTGGCCCCAGGGGCCACCTAGCCGAAACCGTGCGCGGCTTCCATCGGTCATGGTTTTATCGTTCGACTCCTGGGCCACCAATTGGTGGATGAGAACCTTGGCCCTCGTATCCCACGCATCGAAAAACGCGTGGCGCCACAGGCGCGCCGGGAAATAGAAGTCCTTTTTCTGAGGACCTCTCAGCCAGTACACAACCACCGCGGAAAGATCCCAGCCGGAGGAGGTAGCAGCCGCCCGAAGGCGCCACAGGGCCGCGTGTAGAAGACCAGCGGACTGGATGGGAAGCGACGGCTGCGCTTGCAGACCCAGTGGGACATCGTCCAGCGGGAGCAAGAGTCGAAAAGTGCCTTTGCACACGCCCGGATAAGAGAACATCTGGGGGTCGAAGTCACCCCGCCTGGCAGGGAGGAGCCCACGGTGAAAGCCATCCATCAGCCGTGCGGCAATAGCGATTTGTGGCCGCCCAACCAGGGAGGCAGGTACCTCCACCCCAACCCGTACCTCTAGCAAACTCTGGTCATTCTGACGGACTGGGGAGATGCGCACGAGTTGCAGCAAGGGAGCTGCTGCAGGCTCATCCACTGGGGCCCGTGCAAGGTAGAACACCAGCTGCACCGGCAGCAGCACACCACAATGAAGCAATGGCGTGCCCTGATTCGGGTCCACGCTCGAGCCTCCTTCCCCCCCGGTTGCGCGCCGGGCGCCTGATCCCGTGCCGCGGCGCTTGCCCGTGGGTAAGGGAGGTCGCTTGGGTGCAAGAGACATTTGGATTAGGCTGCCATCGCGTACGGGCGACTTGTGGCCTGCCTTAGCACTGGGGACCGAGAACTTCAGACCCGCAAGCTCGTCCAAGAGGAACCACCACCAGATCTCCGGGCGCGCCAACTCATACCACGAAAGGTCGAAAACGCGGCCTTCGGGCAACCGCAACACGGGGTCGCAGAACTGCGCTAGCGCAATGGAGACTGCAAGCAGGGGAGTGAGGCACACGCGGAAAGCTTCGCTTTCCGAACAGTGACGAAGCATATTAGCGCACGATCCGCAAAATCAACCACACGGGCTCCGAAGTTCTGAGGGCTGACCTTAACTTCGCACGCCGGCAGGGAGAGGGGCAGCGAAAGAAGGGAAAGGCAGTCCATCCGTTCGGGGAGTAGTTGGGACAGCGCAGCCGCGCTTGCAGGGCCTTCGACGTCCGTGTGCTGCCTGCCCTTGGCCTGATAGCGACGGAGGACGTCGTGCTGCTCCTGGAAATCATCCTCATCTTCAGGCGGAGCGCAGTTGCTGGAAATGGCATGGACACCAGGCAACAACCGACTAGGCGGGACTTCCACGGCGTTCAGCAGTGCAGCCACCCTGGCCTCCCACGAGGCATTAGGGGCCTTGGGGGTAGAAGCAGCACAGCTTTGGCTCCGAAGCTCAGCAATCAGGTCGGAGTCCTCTTTAGCCGGAAGGCCATCCTCCGGGTCGGGCTTAGCAAAGCCTGCGGTATCGTAGAGGGCACGCGGTAGGCCCGTTGTAGCAACCGGCGGGAGAAGGGCATCAGGCTGGCGCGTCTCGCACAGCAATGTGGAGACAAAGAGCTGGAGCCGCGCTATCAGTGTCGTGCTGATGGTGTCCGTGGCAATAGCAGACAGATAGAATGCCCCTGGCACAGCCGCGACCAGCATGTTAGCAGCTGCCTCCCGGCCTCTGCACACAGTCACATGCGCATCGAGCGATATGGTCCCCAATCAGGGACCTGTGGTGCTGGGAGAGGAGGGCGTTGTAGGCCCGCTTGGGCGGCTGCAAGCCACCCCCCTTGTGAGATCGGAGGTGGTAGAGCCCAATGCGTGGCGGATCGGTAAACTCCCGCAACCCGATAACGGGGTACCTGGTGTCGAGCACCGGGTAAAAGGGACGCACTGTAACTGGTCGCCCGGAGGGACCGCTGTTCACGAAGTCCATACCGCGCAAGAGGAGTTGCAGGGTAGTCGGGTACTCCACAGTGAGCGACCAAAGCACAGGAGTCGCAGAGGGGCGGCATGCAATTAACAGACCACCTCGCATAGAACTCCGAAGCCGTGGCGCAGTCATCACGCGGCCGGCACTGAAATCCAAGCTGTGCCAGTCCGTAGGACTGATAGAGAGTCTCCCAGCTGATAAAGGTTTGGTGTAGCACGGCGTGAAGTTCAAGAGCGGCGATGATCCCCCACCAATGTGAGGGGGATGCATTGATCAGCGGGCCGGTGGGCCGCGTGCTGCCTGCTGTGAGCCGCTGGTGTGCGTCCTCCCCGGTCATAGTGAACCGACCGGCCTTGTCCACCAAACAGATGTCCACCGCGCCAGTAGTGCCGGCGCACACTGTGGTGGTAAAGAGGTCGATCAAAACGCCGAGCTCGTTGTGATGATCATAGAAAAAGTGGAACAGAGTCTCGGCCTGCTCTTTGGTAGTCAACCTCCCCGGCGAGGGAAAGCCCGGCAGCCGTTCCGAAAATTTATTCGGCAAAGGAAGTGCCCTCGGCTTGCGGCGCCGGTCTCTGCATTGGCAGGCCGCGGGTTACTTAAGCCTAAGCCGTGTTTCAAGGTATCAAAGACCTTTGTGGTTGGCGTAACCACGGTGATCTTCTGTCCCGCCTGCACAGCAAATCGGTGGCCGCACACATTGTAGGTCAAGACAAGGAGAACACAAAACCATTCAACCACCAGGCCCTAGTGTACAACGTGGATGCCCGTTTGGGCAGCCGTATAAAGTAGACACCCCGCTGATGTGTGCCATCCGCCGCAGCGTGTCCGCTGCCAGCTCCCCAATGGTGACCGGACACGGGGAGGAGCCTGTTGCAGGTAGCAGAAGATTGGACTGGGGGTATCGAATGGCATAACAGATAAAGATCTGCCAATAACCCTGTAGAGGCGACCAGGGCCAGATTCAGACACACTCCATTGATGGGCTCTAGGCCTTCAGCCTGCAAAGCAGTATGGACCGGAGCAAGTATTGCTCCGACTGCCGACAGGCGATTAAGATAGCACAAAAGCGTCTGACTGTGAGACGTGGACTGGTGGATAAAGTCCACTGCAATGGCTGCGGAGGTGAGGCGGGCAGGTTGTGGACACACCTCATCGCCCACTCGCGCTATGCCGGAATGGAATAAAGTGGATCTGGCCCTGGTAACTCACACGGCATCCCTTGAGGTCACCCTGATCCTGTACCAGTCCCACCTCTACCGGGGCCTCTACCCCAAACGGCATTCCAAAATAGACTGGCAAACCGTCAGACAGGTGCCTACTGCGGGTTCCGTTCCCCGACGGCCGCAATAACGATGTCCAAGGCTTGACCATTGGACAGTGTGTAGCGGCCCGCCAGGCGAGGTGGAATGCACAAGTCCACAAAGCGCGTGGGCCATGCGCCCCGGAGGGTATGGCTGAGAGGCAAGCTGAGCGAGCCCCCGTATACGGGCTTCGCAGTGAGGTGCGCCAGAGTATTGAGCTGCACATCTCCTTTGCTCCGCCCGTGGGCTGCCGATCCATGACAAGCTGGCATTCGGCGTTGGCCAAGATGGCGGCCGAGGCCGGTTGGCCTTCTTGCTACCCTTCATCAATCACTATGACGTGGGCGTCCCGGGAAAATCCTTTACTTCACTATAAGATAAGTATCTTAGTTGAAGCGCACCCAAGCCTTGTGTGAGCAGCAGCATATGCGCGCTGCTAATGGACGGGGAAGTGAGCCGCGTGTCTCGCCCTCGCGTGTCCGGCCGGGTCCTCTCTCTGGGGAGGGTGTTCCAGCGCTCCACTCTGTGATAGCTACAAGCCTTAGTTCGAGACATAGGTCAGAATTCGATACTTTGGAGCACTATCGATTCGCGGGCCTACGGCCCGCAGCTCCGACGATCTTAGGGGCTCTAAAGTCTTTGCAAAACGGGCTTTAGAGGAACTTTAGGGGCGCGCAACTCGCCAGCAGCTGACGAGCACTCGCCAGCAGCTTACGAGCCACTTGCTGGCAACTTACGAGCACTGGCCAGTTCGGTTAATGTATTCGCAGCTGCTTACTATGTGCAGCTTTATATGTAAAGCATATACATATAAAGCAAATGAAAATATTCAAATGGAACTGATGCAGTCACTCGCAAAGCACTCGTTCCTTTGTTCTCTGGCGGGAATGCAGATCATGCTGTCCGAGCAAGGGATGGACCTTGCAGTGAAACTGATCTGCATGTTTCCCCCATCCAGTGAGATCTAGGTGCATCAAAAGGCACCGACCTGTCACCGATGAAGGAATGCAGAAAGGTCATGCTTCTTAGAAGATGGCCACAAAACGATCGCTTGATGCAGATGCAAACATCAGGAGCCAGCAATGCAAGTAAAATTGCGACCACCAGAATGCAGATGCCAGCACTATACTCCCCAAACAAAGGGAAGAGGTGGGTGGGACAAAATTTCAGCCTGCGATGCAGGCGAGCTGGCAGCTGCGAGACTTCTTGCTGCAATGTACATGAAGTGTCATGAAATGCAGCAAGCATGCAAAAACATTACCAAACACTCGTGAGCAAGCACACATACCGTTCGGTTAATGTATTCGCAGCTGCTTACTATGTGCAGCTTTATATGTAAAGCATATACATATAAAGCAAATGAAAAATATTCAAATGGAATTGATGCAGTCACTCGCAAAGCACTCGTTCCTTTGTTCTCTGGCGGGAATGCAGATCATGCTGTCCGAGCAAGGGATGGACCTTGCAGTGAAACTGATCTGCATGTTTCCCCAAATGAAATCTGCCAGAGAACCGAAGTCGCGCATCAATTCCCCAAATGAAAAACGTGCGACAAGGTGATTAGAGTGCTGCTCCTAAAGGAGAGCTACTCGGAATGCAGAAAGGCGGCTTCCAAGATGGAGGCGAAATCGAAATGGAAGGCGAGGCATTCCAAAGTGCCTTCAATGAAATTCGACGCCGTCGTGAGAGGCTCCAACGAGCTGGCAAAGCAGCCGGTGGAAGCCAGCGACTCAAAAAGTCCGCTTCAGTATTCTTTGGACCTGCAATGTGATGTACATCCAAGTGGACGCCAGTAAAACTGCTTAAAATAGCCAGTCGCTGCACAAATGCAGCGAGAGGCCAGGACGTAGTAAAAAGCTTGTTGGCAGTGGCTTCAGCCCCACTGTTGTCACACCAGGAATGCATGCGAACCGACAATTTGCAACCTGGGCTTAGTGCACTCAAAAGCCAAACTAATGCAATCTGACCGAGGCACTCATAACACGTAATGTCCTTGTGCGCCTCGGACTTCAATGGGAGCTCTGCGAATGCAAAGTCCTCCACAGTAAAGCATTCTGAAAACCAAAATTCGCCACCTGGTAAAGCAATGTAGCCGCCTATAGCGAAAGTGCGGCCATTGCCCATGGCATCAGCTGCTGCCTCCACCTGTAAATGCTCCATAGGGCGAAGCGATCGCCAAATTGGAGGCAATGCAGACCAATCAAGCCAGAACTGCAACAAACTTCTGGAGGATGGACTCAATGCACGACGCTTGGAGGCAGAGTCCGCAATGCGAAGCCAGATATCCTTATCACCAAGGTTGCAATGTAAAAGTTCGCGCTTTGTGGCAACTTTGTGATGTCTCACAGCAAGAACACGGCTGCCCACCGTCATCGCCGATCCAGGAGGTAACTTGACCAAATGTAAAGTGTCGTTCAAGCAAGAAATGAATGATTGCCAGTCGTTCTGTCGAACACTGAAGTTGGTTGCACGTGGAGTGTTGAGGTCTTGATAAAGAGACCTCAGCCATGGCCTAGCCAATGGAAAAAGTTTGAAAAGCCACTGCAACATGCCGCATAACTTGCTCAATGTAGCCCGATCAGTGTACTTGCCACGGAGTGCAGACACGATAACCGAATGCAACCTTTCAAGCTTGTCAGATGGGATGCAAACGCAGCCCATACTGAAATTGAGCTCCCATCCTATCCAACGAATGGAGCAGCCAAACTGTAATTTTTTCCAGGACAAGGGGATGGAAAAGGCCCCACAAAAACATAAAGTAATGCAAAAGCTCATCTCTGCAACTGATGCAGATTGAAAGCCAAGTAAGTCGTCCACATACATGGCCAGCCAGTGGGCAATGAAGATCAAGCGATGAAGTGTGCGAACGAAAAATGCACCGAGGCGAGCAAACCAGAAAGCTGAAAAAGCTGCACCGAATGGACAAACTGTATAGAAATAGAGCTTGGGACCAACTCGAATGCCCAGTAGCCCCTGTTCAGATTCTCGCACCATAATGGATTTGTGTGCAGCCTGAACATCAATGGACCAAGCTGCCAAAGGCTCGAGCCTCCCCCGTAATGGCCAGGAGGCTTGGATAGTTGGTAGTGTAGGTAATGCAGAGCGCTCAGGAATGAGGCAGCAGGCATTTGTACCACAAATGGAAGAATCAACCACCAAGCGAGGTTTTCTGCCCTCGGAATGTACAATATTCAACTTACCAACAGCAACATTGGGCCAGATCTGGCGTGCAGTTTCCAAAGACTCAATGCAACGTAACCAGCCTTTGTCCACCTCGATCTGCACTAGCTCCTCCAGGAGGACTGGGTCGTCTTCAGCCCCCTGCCAGTTTTCTTGGCAGACAGTCAATGCATCATCTGAAGCTGAGCGACCAGAGGGAGCGAAAACCCCGGAAATGAGTATATCGTGTTTGAAGCCAGTAGGAACGCCACTGAGCAATGCACTGAAGAGAGTCATATCAGCATCTTTAAGAGCCGAAGACAATGCAGCCAGCGAATGCAAGCAGTATGGCTGACCATCCTTCACCTGCCAATCAATGGAGTTGCAACCTTGGGACTCCAGCCAAGTGCTGAAAAGTCCACGGATTTCCTTCACCTCAGTTTCCGAGAAGAGATGGGAATCTGAGGGATGCAACAATCTGTGACGAACTCTGGACGGAATGCAAGCTTTGCCACACCAAGCAATTAAGGCATGGCGGAGCGATTTGAAAATATCATCAGTGGACCGCTCCTGGCCACTCCAGTCGGGACGGCTGTGAAGGCCGCCACCATCCACCCAAGCATGTGGTGGAGAGTCAGTCGGCTTTTCTGGAATGCAAGACCAAGCCTCATCAATGGAAAACTCACATTGACCTGAGCATTTGCGAAGTTTGGATATCAGCAGGATATCGCAAAGAGCATCCACGAATGCAGGAGGATAGTCAGAAATCGTGGAAGTCGAACAGCACCTACTACATGAGCATGGGTGCCCCAATGCAGAAAAGGAAGGCGAAGAAGAAACCATGATCCAGGGGCAACCACCAACCCCCTTGTAGGCACACGCCGGCACCTGCACAATGTGTTGCAGACCAGTACAAATGCAGTGAAGGAACAGTTGATCCGACCAGCACTGGGTCCAACCAGAAATATCAAAATGCACCGCAGAACCTGCCGAATAAGCAACTTTGCAGAGTTGCAGCACCCAGCGAGTGTGACTCTCGCTCCAGTCAGGAGAGTACACAATGAAAATGGAAGGAAAAACACCTTCTCCCGCACAACGAAAAATGCAATTTCTGGCATGCTCCTGATCCAGAGACTGAATGCAAACATGAGGAACCCCAGCAGTTGAGAGGCCAGCACGAAGTACCTCAGAGTGCTGTGAAGCCAGCAAAAGGCAGAATTTCTTCGGAAGAACAGGCTGAGGCAGTTCGACCGCCTGAGGTTGAGGCATCCGACGAGGTAAGGATTCGCCAGGTAGGGGAAACCCCCACATGCGCAATGCATCAACATCCGATGACTGAAATTCCGCCAAACGCCTGCAGGTGTAGGCCGTGATGACCCATCTGTCGCCCACGAAGGGCTCAGTGGCGTGCCAAAGACCACCATCAAATGCAAGGGGAGAAGACCTGGTGTCAACCAATGAAAAGTTGATGCACTTCTGTAAGGCTTCGACTCGCAAGGATTTCTCGCCCGATGAAGATTCCAGCAGTAAACCTCCGCCCGAAAAATCGCCCAGGGCAACAGTGTAGTTGAGGGTGCCGGGCTCATTGGATGTATCACGATGAACTTTTAACACCTCGTTGTGAGAGATGCATAGAGAAGTCCATGTACCCAATGGAAAGAGCATGCATAACCAAGCATTAAGTCGGCACAAGATGTGCTGGTATTGGAATGTATGATGTGTCAATCCAAAACGCACCGACTGAGAGAAACCACCGAGGTTAAAGTAGGCGGCATCTGCACGGTCCCCCTCAATAGCCTGCCATCTGTACTTCACAGTTGTTGATGTAAAGGACTGCTGAAGCAAGTCAAGAATGTCAGCATCAGAGGTAGATGTATGACCTGCCGATGGAACAGGTGAGGGTGCATGTGTTGCAAGCCCGGAAAACTGTCCCTCCACAGGTTTCGGGCTGTTTCAGGACTTGTGCATGTAAGCGGGATGATCCTTGCCGCAAGGTCGGCCGCCAACGTCAATAGCACAACCATGTATGAATGTACAGTCATCCAACTTGCAACCAGAACGAAGGTTCCATCGCTTGCACATCTGCTTTTGAACTCCGTTCTCATAAAATGAAACCATCCACTTGGGGCCATTCTGGTCGCGGGTGTCCTTCGATTTACCATTCTTGCCCTTGCCCTTGCCGCCTTTGCCCTTCGGGTGGGTTTTTTCAGGCTGAGGTGTGTTGCCTGACCCGGAGCTGGGCCTCCTGGTTTTCTGAATGAAAACACGCGGCTGCAGGTGACTCTGCAAAATGCAACGGACTTGCACGATCTCGTGCAATGCATCATCCATGCACCAACCTTTGTTCACCAAATCGCAAATGCATTTCCAAGCTTCGCGGTCCGCCGCCTGCATTTCCGTGACGTTAGGGCTTCGCAGCCCTGACTCCGGTGGCGGACGATGGAATGCAAGCTTTATGAAAAGCTTGTTGTATGCACGAAAGGAACTGAGGTGACCGATTTCAAGCAAACAAAATGCAAAGGCGATCAAGTCTAACAAATGCGAAAGGAACATTTGCGACACGCCAGTATCAGCTATATCCCTGCAGGGCACGTCGTCAAAAATGAAGTCGTCGAGACGTGCGATCTTTTTCGGTCTGGATGATGTAACATCTTCCTGTTTCTCTTCGCTGAGTCGAAACTTCCATGCAATGTAAGAATAGTGCTTGTCCTGCACTTGCTTGTTGCAGGATGCAAGTAGCCTTGACGAGGGCATGCTGGATGCATCGAGAATTTCTGAGGGATATGAAGCTTCGAATGTAGCTTTCATCGCATTCACTCGCTCAATGCTCAACTTCGCAGGAAAAGGCTCTGTCCACGAAGATGTACTGAGAGCTCCACTGCCAGGTGCAGAGGGTGCAGACGTGGCTGAGGGTGTCACCGAAATCACAGAAGAAATGCAGCGATGATATGCTGCCTTCAAGCACGCCAGAGTGACAGTGGTAAGGAGAGCCTGGCCCGGGGCGTCCAAGACATCCTTGATGCAATCCGGAAGAGTGTCCACACCTTCGCAAATGCAAGGAAAGGAGCGGACCGTAAGTTGCGAAGTGAGTTGCCCTGCAATGAGATCCGGAACTTTTTCCTCTTTGAGGAGTTGTTCCAAGCTGGGGGACGACATACTCCCCAAAGAAATTGACCTGGCAGTGAAGCAAAGTAACGGCCACAAGATGCACTGACCTCAGGCCTGTAAAATGGTGCGAATGCACCAGTCGAGGAGAAAGCCAAGGCTGCACTCGTGAACTCTGCAAAATTGGTATGTTCTACCAAAGAGCTTGACAAGCGCAGATGCAAGTGCCTGAGAGCATGGCATTCGTGTAGCAGATGTACAAAGTGCTGACTCCAGAAATGGTCGTGACATGAAGGCCGTAGACATGTCGAATCATGGCAATCGCTGGGGCCAAAAACGATGCAACACAGTAGTGTTGAGAACATGAACCGTAAAGGTCCGAACCCAGCAGATGCAAGCTGAGAATGCAAACAGACCGGTCAGAAAACTCTTTTCACTCCCTCGCTGGGAGGTCAGCTGCAGGCGCCAAGGTGGCTGCCGAAGCAATGGAGGAGACATGAGCCTACCTCCTGGGCCGTCATTGGAAAACACGAGCAGCCCGTTCTTAAAATGGAGAAAAGTGCAAGAATGCACACTGGAGGATGCAGCTAGTATCCTCCTCGACGCCACCAGTTCCAGCTGTCGCCGTGATTCCACTGATCATCCCCCCAGTCTTGGTCCCAGGATGTACTCGATGTACCATGATCCTGAGACTCTTTGGAATGCATGCGTGCACGATAGCACGCCTTGCAAGCATGGCGGGTGGAGGATGCAATGAAATGGCTGTCATTGGGTACCTCGGAACTGTATCCGCAGAGTGCAATGCAACCATCAGTGTCGCACTCGGAGCGGCAACATACAACCTGTCGGGTAGCCACAGGGCATTTGAGGCCACCCGTGCCCTCCTGTAGGAATGTAGGGCTGTGAATAGGCTGTATCGGTGGAGCCGGGGATGTAGTAGCAGCTGCCGCCGGCGGGGATGTAGTGGGACGAAGGGGGTGTCTTGGATGCATCCGTAGTGGAGGGTGCATCCCCAGCAGATGCACCGGACGATCCAGCACTCGATGCATCCTTCTTCGTCTCCTCCGATGGAGGTGCCTTGCCCTTGTCCTCCTCAATGGAGGTCTTGTCTGACTTCGGAGGAGACGATGTAGTGGAAGATTGCTGGTAACTCATTGCACTGATCAGCAACAGCTTCCTCTGGCCAGCCGCCGGTCCGCCCCTAATGCAACTGACGACTTGGTGGACATCGGAATTGTAAATGAAGCTCAGGGCTTTCCGAACTTCCTCGGTGTCACGGATGTTCTCCATGATGCAAAATTTGGCGGAGTAGCAAAATGCACTGCTCAGAGGGAAACTAAAGTCAATGGAAACTTGAAAGTGTGACATCAAGCCATGATAATGCAAGTGAGTGACTGTACAAGCTGAAAGTAATCATGAAAGTGCACTGTCATTCACATGATGCCTGCCATGCAAATCTGATCGTCTGAGCACTCCACTGCAGAGGTATGCAATGCAAATGCCCGCACTTGCACCAAAGAAGGAGTATTAGCCAGTGATGAAAACACTCGCAGTCGCGATTGCAAAGAAATGCAATGTTTTGTCAGGCGCCCGACAAAGTCACGAGAGGTTCGTGAGAATGGAAATGCAAGGCTTTGACTTGCAAAATCGCGAGCCCGCAGGTGGGTGCGAAACCAAATGGAAGGTGCCCCGGCAGCCGCAAGCCGGTTTGCCTTCGATGCAAGCATGTATGATGGAACTAGTGTTTGCACTGAGGAAAGCGATCTCCTCAGCCTCTCCCAGCTCGCCCTCCGAGCTGCTTGTTTCCGCCTCTTCAGGAGCCTTTTCAGGTAAAGCAGATGGAACCACATCTTTTACCGGAGCAGCTGATGCAGACTGAGCTGAGGGTACATCGGTCGAGGGCATAGAGGGCGGTGGAAGAGTATCCAACCTGAAAAAGACAGGCAATGCAGCAGACAGCACTGCCCCTAGGTCCGGAGGCCAATTCAATGCCGGCTCAAGAGGCATAAAGGTGACCCCACGCATTAATGGAGTTCGCGATCGCCAGCCTCCTCTAACTTTCTCAATGAAACTGTCCTGAGCCAGAAGTAATGGAGAGACGTCGTCTCGCCCATATAAAGCACAAGAGGCAGAATGCTTGTGGTGGCCCTGAAGGTGCCTTGACTCAAGCGACATGTTCAGTTGCCTGAAGAAAGAAAGCAATGTAACTTTCATGGAATGCAATGTATATTGGAGTTCCTGACCCGATGGCAGCTGGTTCCACATGACCAGCAATCGTCTGAGCCTCGAAAGGCACTCTGCGTAAGTCAAAGGTCTAATGCACTCCTTGTCCAGCAGGAAGAAGATGTAGTCCGGTATGTCCGAAGGATCTGAATGTAAATCCATAAGTTTCTCAAGAGCCACAAGCCAATGCAAAAGCCAGCATTGTGTGCGTGGCAGCCGCAAAAGTCCTGAGAAAAGGCAGCCGAAAGCCATAAATTTCTGTGTTTTCGTTCGGTAAGATGCACCTCTAAAGCTATCGAAGTCAATGCACAGATCCGACAACTGAATGTGTTGGGAGTCGCCAAACCGCAAGCTGCACCAAATGCAAACTAGCACTGATCCCGCGAAAGCACTCTCTTCCAATGTAAAGTGGCCGCACACAATTTGGGTCTCCAGCCACAGTACGAAGGATAATGGAAGAGGTAAAGCCTCTTTAGAGGCACCTTGCGATTGCCCTGACCTGGCATGAAACAAGCCATCGTATAAGGGAGGAAAGCCCGAGGGTTGCACTGTGGAAGAGAACCATCGTACCGCCTTGAGCACATTGATGGAATGTACCGAAGAGTGATGGCTGCGAGATCTCTGTAATGTATGAATTGAGTCAATTAGCTGAACCTGAGACAGTGATGTAATGTCAAAACCCAGGTCTCGAATCGTATGCAACAGCTGCCACAGAATTGCGATGTATCGTAGCGCCGTCGTGTCCGACACTCGGCGGAGCAATTGCTCCAAAAGGGAATGCTTGTTAGAGCTGTGGAAAATTTCACAAAGCAATGCAGAACATGACAATGCAAACTCGCAGAGTTCCGACCACAACTGAAGGGCCCGTGACCACTGAGTGGAATGCACCTCGGACTGCTTGACGACCTTGGAGCTTCCCTTGGTGGTGCCTGAATGAAGGAGATCAATTCCTCTCTTAGCACCAGGACCTTTGGTCGGCAATGGACCAAGCGGCAGCACTGGGGCCCCACCAGAAGGGGGTGAGGACCCTGTAGCCTGAGATGGAGGCGAACTCTTCGAGAGAGCCCCCGACACCTGAGAAGCAGAATGCAAATGATCAGATGGGTACCGAGCATACGCCCCTCGAGTGGAGGGAACCGGACGAGGCTTGGGCTCAGTCTTGGGCACCCCGATGGAGGCCCTAAGTGGAAAAATCGGCCTCGATTTTGCAGGTTCTGTGGACCTGGCACCCATGGGATGCAAGCTTGTAGCTCGACCACATCCAGCACTGAGTGTGGCTGGGCGAGCTAAGGGAGCCGGCTTGGGATGCAAAGCAGCCTCCATCTGAGAAACGGAATGCTCCTGTTGCGAGACTGCCGGCAGCAACGGTGGCTCCCCCTCCCTGTCAGTCTCCTCAAAAGAGAGACGGCCCACACGAAGTGGGGAGAAGCGAGATGATACCGTAGAGCAGAATGCAGGAGTCTTCTCGGGCACCGGCGAAATCACATCCCAAGAAAAGGAACCCGAATGGACTGCAGAGGCTGCCACAGTCTGTGCCAAAGAAGCTTCCAATGGATCTACCAGCTCAAAATCGGGGTCATATATTGGTGAAGGGGGTCGCGACCCAAATGAAAAACCTTCAGGGTCCAGCTGTGGCCCCTGCAGATCATCACGTCCAGCGATGACCACCTCCGGGAGTAATGGAGCCTCATGATCAGCGTCCTGTGCAGATAAAGCCAATGCGGGGTGCAATGGATCCACCTCCAGGTCACCCTGAGAAGAAGCAACCACTGCATCAAGAACGACGGCAGAAGGCGAGGCCTCCAAGGTAGGCGAACCTTCCTGCTGGGATGAAGTCCGCTTCTGAAATCGCTTGACAATGCAACGAGTCTGGTCAGAAATCGCAATGTCTGTTCCAAGTGAAGCAGATGCATCAGTCTCAGGCACTGACGAGTCACTCACATGCACTGACTGATCCATAATGCAAATGAAATACCAAATGCACTGTAAAATAGCAAACGCCAAATGGCCTGAAACCATGCACTCCTCCCCCTATCGCGAGCGGGAGAGGAATGAAGTGGAGCTAAATCCACAAAGATTGGGAGCCTCCAGAACTGTTCTAGAGGGCTTACACGGCGAGGCCCGTTAGCCTACAAAATTTCAGCCTGCGATGCAGGCGAGCTGGCAGCTGCGAGCCTGCTTGCTGCAATGTACATGAAGTGTCATGAAATGCAGCAAGCATGCAAAAACATTACGAAACACTCGTGAGCAAGCACACATACCGCAGCTTACGAGCTACTTTCCGGCTCGATCATTTCAGCATCGCCCGAGACGCGCCGAACCACGAGCAGTGGCCGCAACCACTGAGGCGCATCCGCAAGAAGATTCGTGGCAATGCGAACGACGGCGACGAGGGCAGAGTGCTGCTGAGCGGTCCAGAGCATGCAGACAAGCGCACACCTTGGAGGAACCAGCACAGCCAAGGACTTCCAGCGAGCTGCGTTCGCTGGCTCGCGCCGCCAGGATTGCAGTGATGTGCCCGACAAGGAGGCCATCCGGGCTGGCCAGCAGTCCGGCGATGTGTCAACAGAAGGCCGCTTCCATGAGGGCGGCCAGGGTGTGTAGCTCTTCAGGAATCAGTGCGGCATTTACTTGCCAGTCGCTACGGAAGGCATTCCGCGGGCTAGCCTGTTCGGCTTGCAGGCGAAGGGCGAGGGTTTTTTCCCGAAATGCCACCTATTGGGTCTTGGTCATTTCCGGGCGGGAAGGTTGGCGCCATCGCCGCAGCCTCCACTGCCTGCAGGAAAGTAAGCACCAAATGTGTCTTAGCCCCAAAGTGACACTGGTGTGCACGATCGAAACACAACAGGACTTCGGGGATAACCGTTGTTTGACGGAACTAGAACAGCGGCCGGAGCTTCGACTTTTGGGCTCCACTGGTAGTCTTTGACAGCTTTGGGCAACGGCCTTCTGCTGTTGTGGATCGGTAGCTGAGACTGCGTAGCTCGTGCTGAACAGCCAATACCGGCAAAGTCTGTGCGCCGCAGCTAGCTTTTTTGTCTTACTTCTCGAGCCGATTTGGTCTGTTGGTTTGTTTCGTTTGTAGGGACCGTGCTACAGCCGTAGTCGACGAGGTCCGCTCACGCCAAAAAATCGTTCATGCTTCGAAGGATTTCTTGTGCGCCTAGCCCTCTGGCAGTGCTCGAGCGACCATCCGCTGCCTTCTGTGTTCACGCTAGAGGACTGCACTGGTTGTTCAATGTGCCGGATGATCTGTTTGGACCCAGTCCCAAAGTTACTCGCACTTACTTATGCGGTCAGTGGGGCTCCTGCTGCAAGTTGACGTAGCTGCAGTGCGATCCTGCTTGCTCATGCGCAACCTGGAGTGGAAGGTCTCTCCACTTCTACCGCAGCCGGGGCTGGTGGATAGTGAAGTTGGACGGGTCATAACAGTTTTGTTCCCGCGTCGTGTCCCGGTTGTAGAAACTCGATGCCATCCGCTCTCTTCCGCCGCCTCTCTCTGGGGAGGGTGTTCCAGCGCTCCACTCTGTGATAGCTACAAGCCTTAGTTCGAGATATAGGTCAGAATTCGATACTTTGGAGCACTATCGATTCGCGGGTCTACGGCCCGCAGCTCCGACGATCTTAGGGGCTCTAAAGTCTTTGCAAAACGGGCTTTAGAGGAACTTTAAGGGTGCGCCACTTGCCAGCAGCTGACGAGCACTCGCCAGCAGCTTGCGAGCCACTTGCTGGCAACTTACGAGCACTGGCCAGCAGCTTACGAGCTACTTGCTGGCAACTTACGAGCACTGGCCAGCAGCTTCCGAGCGACTTTCGAACCGCAACCCAGCAGCTTTCGAGCCGCAACCCAGCAGCTTTCGAGCCGCAACCCAGCAGCTTTCGAGCCGCAACTCAGCGACTCTTGAACCGCAACTCAGCGACTCTTGAACCGCAACCCAGCAGCTTTCGAGCCGCAACACGGCAGCTTTCGAACCGCAACTCAGCGACTCTTGAACCGCAACCCAGCAGCTTTCGAGCCGCAACACGGCAGCTTTCGAACCGCAACTCAGCGACTCTTGAACCGCAACACAGCAACTTACGAGCACTCGCCAGCAGCTCACGAGCGACTTTTAGCCGCAAACAAGCTGCTCCCACGCCCTCCGCGCCAACAGAGCGCGCGTAAGCGCGCGTCGCTCCCCAAACAGCTCCGGAGCACGACGGAGTGCCTTCAAGCAGCTCGCGAGCCCTCTTTGCACCCCAAACTGCTTCCGATGCCGCGCGCGCCCGTTTTGCAAGCACTTTAGAGCCCCTACGATTGCGAGCCCTACGGCCTCCAGCCCTCACAATCGACAGGGCCTCGAAGTGTGGAATTCTAGCCTTATGTCTCGAAAGCCTCGTAGCTACTACAGAGTGGAGTGCTGGAACACCCTCCCCAGAGAGAGAAAACAGCTATAAAAGCGCTCTTGACGCATTTGATGCTTTTGATGCCCCTCCGCCCGGCCCGGGCTCGCAGCGCTCCGCCCGCCTCAATGCCCGGCACCGCCGCCGTCCATCTATCCTACTCTACTCTATCCTAGTGGGCACGCTGTGCTGAGACTCGGTGCCGGACTGACTTTAGGGCGGCTCCGGGAAGCGGCACGGCGGTCCAGCGGAGATGAGAGGGTTGCCCGACTGTTTTAGAGCTAACCACCGGCGGTTGTCAGGTTCGCCAGGACCCCTGAGGACTCTCCGCGCTGGAAGCTCTCTCTCTGAAGCCTCGCCGCCCCCGCCAGGCCTGTGTGCCTGGGCGGGATACCCTCTCAGTCCCCCTCCGAGGGAAGCACGGAATGCTGCCCGTTTTTTTTGCAGCATCTGTCGCCCAGTTGGAGCGTGTGGAGAACGAAACTATGCCCTTTTTTCAGCCTGAAAGGACGCTCAAAAGCTCCGAATTGGTGGCCCGGGAGCACCCCATGTACAGATGCTTGAGCGTGAAGTGCGGACTCTCCACATCGTAGAGCCAAACCTCCGCGGGGACGATGCAGTCCAGCGGGCAGAACACCGGCAAGGAGAAGCGAGCATTGGCCAGGCCGTTCTTTCTGCAACGGCACACATCGAGTCGAGATCCCACTTTTGCAGTTGGAACACCGCGGCGGCAGCCTGGACGAGGCCGCATAGTTCTGGTACACGTAGCGACAGAACTGGCTTTCCAGGGTGGTGCTGTGGTTGCCTTCCAGACTCGTCTTGGTGCGATGACACTCCAGACATAAAGCCTGCAGCTCCTGCTGCTGTCCGCCAGAGTTCGAACTCTGGGTTCGGAAACTCTTATGTTCAAACCCTGGGTTCAAACTCTTCGCCTTTCAGAGTTCAACTCCTTCCAGGTTCAACTCCAGTTCAGGAAGTTCAGAGTTGAGTTCAACTTGGAGTTCAACTCAAAGTTCGAACCCAGGGTTCGTGGGAACTTCGATGTTTGAACCCTGGGTTCGAGGCTCCGAACTCTTAGTTCGGAGTTCCAGAACCCTGGATTCGGAACTCTAAGTTCGAAACCTTGGGTTTGAACACCCCCCCAAAAACCTATGTTAAGATGGAGCTGTCCCGCAGAACGAGAGCATAGGTTTTTGGAGTGTTCCGGAACCCAGGGTTCGAACTCCCGCGGGGCCCGGGGGGGGGGGGGGGGAAACATATAACTCCGGAACTCAGGGTTGAACCCTGGGTTCGAACTTCTCGAACCCAGGTTGAACCTGGAGTTTGAACTCTATGTTCAAACCCTGGGTTCGGGAACTCTATGTTCGAACCCGGGGTTCGGGAACTCTATGTTCGAACCCTGGGTTCGGGAACTCTATGGAGGGGTTTGGAGAACTCCACGTCCGAACCCCGGGTTCGGGAACTCCTCCCCCTTTGCCAGAGAGTCCGAACCCTGGGTTCGGAACTCTATGTTCGAACCTGGGGTTTGGGGAACTCTATACCGGAACCCCGGGTTCCGGAACCCCCCCCCCCTGCCCCAGGGAGTTCGAACCCTGGGTTCGGGAACTCTATGTTGGAACCCGGGGTTTGGGGAACTCTATGTTGGAACCTCGGGTTCTGGAATTCGTCCCCCCTGGGGCGTTCGAACCCTGGGTTCCGGAACTCCACGTTTGGGGGGGCTGCGCCTCCCCCAACCCCCCCGCTGTTTTTAGAAGCTTGCCGAAAACAAAGAAAAAGACTGCCAATGACCAGTCCCTGCCACAAAAGAAGAAGAAGCCACACGAAACCGCTTTATGGGTGGTTTTTGCAAAAAAATAAAAGAAAGACAAAACAAAAAAATGTCAATGAGGAGAAGTTGAAAAAGACTGCCAAGGACCAGTCCCTGCCACAAAAGAAGAAGAAGCCACACGAAACCACTTTATGGGGGGTTTTGGCGAAGAAATAAAAGAAAGACAAAACAAAGAAAAAGATTGTCAATGACGAGGAGTCTTTCTTCTCAAGGGGGCTTCAGAAGGACATGAAGTCTCCTACGAGAATGCTAAAGGCGCGAACAAATGAACCGCCCCCGGGTTCTAGACTCCCCCCAGAGTTCGAACGGGGTTCGAACACCAACAATCACCAAACAAAAAGAGAAGAAGCCACACAGAATCGCTTTGTGGTGGGATTTTGCGAATAAAATTACGAGAGCACACTACAATGACAGAAACCACAAACGCAACTGCAAGCACAAGCAAAAGAAGAAGAAGACACACGAAATCGCTAATGGTGGTTTTTGCGAAAAAATAAAATGAGAGAACAAGAAGCAATGATACAAGAGTTCGAACTCTGGGTTCGGAAACTCCATGTTCGAACTCTGGGTTCGGAAACTCAATGTTTTGAAACCTGGGTTTCAACTCCGAACTCTGGGTTCGGAAACTCTTATGTTCAAACCCTGAATTCAAACTCTTCGCCTTTCAGAGTTCAACTCCAGGTTCAACTCCAGTTCAGGAAGTTCAGAGTTGAGTTCAACTTGGAGTTCAACTCAAAGTTCGAACCCAGGGTTCGGAGGGAACTTCGATGTTTGAACCCTGGGTTCGAGGCTCCGAACTCTTAGTTCGGAGTTCCAGAACACTGGGTTCGGAACTCTAAGTTCCAAACCTTGGGTTCGAACACCCCCCCAAAAACCTATGTTGGCAGAACGATGCCTGGAGCGAGGTGCAGGTCGCCTGCAACTCCGTGCTCCGGACAGCTGGGGCCGGAGTCCAACGAACCCATCTACATGATCTCTAGGGAGGTCTACTTCCTGCATCCAACGAATAAGTGGGCCTACAGCTCCTCAAGCATGCAGGTCATCGACAATCGGGTGGACACGCAGATCCGCCTTCGCCAACCGCTGGGAGCTTTGGAGGAGGTCAGCTCCCAGTTCTTCGCTGGACCAGATCCTGGGCCAGCGCTTTTTAAGAAGCTGTGCTAGTGGTCCGCTGCGGACGACCTGCGCCTCGCTCCAGGCATCATTCTGGCGGGACAGCCCCATCTCAATATAGGTTTTGGGGGAGTGTTCGAACCCAAGGTTTGGAACTTAGAGTTCCGAATCCAGGGTTCTGGAACTCCGAACTAAAGCCTCGAACCCAGAGTTCAAACATCGAAGTTCCCTCCGAACCTGGGTTCGAACTTTTCGACTCCTAGTTGAACTCAACTCTGAACTTTCTGAACTGGTACACTAGCTAGCGTATCCTCCCGCCACCTCCCTCTACACCTCCGGGGTTGGGTGGGCACTCGAAATTTGCCCCCCAATAGCTGGGGGCCTTTCAGCACAATGGCCACGGAGTAGCACTGCTTCACCGGCCATGTGCAGGCACTCTAGCAAACAGACAAGCTTCGTTCTGTTTAGCTTCAGAGGAAAACCCCTTCGACGTTTTCTAGCGAAACACCTTCGATGTTTCCCCGAGGGATACTGGCGCTAGCATACACTGTCGTACCTCGTCCCTCGGCACGAGTGCGTACACTAGCTAGCGTATCCTCCCGCCACCTCCCTCTACACCTCCGGGGAGTACGTAGCAAGCCTAGCTTAAGCTAGCTGGCTTCACGCAGTAGCACGGACAACACGAACTTCTCTCTTTTTAGCGTTGTGGCGAAGTCCCGCGTTAGCCCGGAGAAGAACTCTAGCCTTTGGCTAGCTAATCTCCTTGCGCAGCCGTAGGGCTACCAGGGACCTAGCTTACGGGCCTTCTTAGCGAACCTCGGAGCCTTAGGCTCTCCGGTCCTTTTCCTCACTCCTAGCTCTTGGAAGTAGCTAGCCGAGTGTTCGAGGAGACGGCCCAGCACGCGCCACTCTAGCTTCTCCCCCGCCAGGTTCACCCTGAAGTCCGGGGAGAAACTAGCGAAGTTCTCGTTCGTGAGATCGTCCGCTAGCTGTTTCAGATCCCTGCGGATCCACTGTAGCTGAAGCTCACAGTTCTTAGCGGAGAGTTCCTCTGCTAGCTCCATCAACACCAAGGTCGACGGGAACTTCGTCGTCATAGCCTTCTTCAGTAGCGCCTCGTTGGACTGGTTGTCGGTGTAGCCACGGATGGCCACCTTGGAGGTCTTCTTAGCGTCCCCTTCCGGGACCCAGAGCCTCACACCAACCAGAGTAGCCAGTAGCTCCAACGCGGCTATGACCTTGTTCGGGTCTCCTTTAGCGAAGGCCCAGGGGGCCCATTCCTTCTTCACCTCTAGCGAAAACCAGGGACCGTGGCAGCCGTCCACTAACTCGAGGAAGCCCCCAATCCAGGCCCGTCCATTCTCGGCCTTAGCGTCGGTGTAGAAGGAGAGCGGTGCCGCCCCGTCCAATAGCGAGGCCGGCTTCTGGAGACGGCCCCCCGCTTCCAGGCGGTCTGCTAGCCAGCCACAGAGGACGCGAATCATCGTGGGTAGCGTGAGGAGCCCCAGCTTCCCCTGTACGGCCGAAGACCAGGCGTGTAGCGGTCCCAGGAAGCGGCGCTCCCAGTCTAGCGCCATGGAAGCGAACCCCAGGCGCCCTAGCCCTTGTGCGAAGGGCCGGGCCTCACACTTCCCATCTCGGACTAGCTTCCGTAGCCATTCCACTAGCCAGTCGGTTCTCTTCTGAGACAGGCCTAGCCTCCAGGTGGAGTACTCGGTTTCCATGCCTAGCCACTCCACCCGAAATCCCCCCCTCGTCTTGGCCCACTTGAAGGGGTACCCAAGACTAGCGAGGAAGAGATAGCTTAGCGGGATCCCCATGCGTCCTCTCCTCGGCCCAAGGACTCGAGGTCGTCGGCATAGAGAAGCATGTCTAGCGGGAACGATGGCCCTAGCAGGTGGTATGTGAGTCGAAGCCCACACGCCGCTATGCGGGTCCACCAGTAGCTCGCGCATGATAGCCCGAAGGTCCCCACCAGATTAACGTAAACCGTCTGGCTGTCAGGGTCCCCCGGTGTAGCTTCCTCGGTGTCGATCTGACACCCTAGGTAGCCATGCTCTCCTTCGGCATGTTTGTAGCGTCGGTGAGCTTTAGCGATGTCGCCCACCACGGAGAAGGCCACCTCGTTAGCATCGATGTGCTCCCGAAGTAGCTGCTTCTTCTCCCTAGCTCCTGCGGCCCGGATCTTGTCCCTGCACTTAATGCGGTGGTTGACCCGGACCCCGTGGGTAGCATCGTGGATCATCCTCTTCTTTCCACTAGCTTCGTCCTCGACGATGACAGCTAGCGCGGCGATGGCTCGATGCTCGCCATAGCGGGCTTTGAACTCGCCTAGCGTCATCTTGACCATGAGGCCCTCCTCCACGTCCTCTTCGAACTTCTCCCTAGCGAACTCCCGGTACTCCTCCACCGAGGAGTAGTTCGGGACCCAGGCTAGCGCCGCCTCCCAAGGGGCGTTCTCCAAGGGCCACTTTAGCTGTTCCTCGAAGACGTGGGGAGTGCGTGGTAGCGGGTCCCTCACCCCCACCGGTAGCCCCTCGCTCGGCCTGGAGGAGGAAGTCCCTGTCGGGATCGCCGGCCGCGGTCAGTAGCGCCCGGATGAGGCGGGGGTATAGCGGCTGTCCCGGGGCCACCTTTAGCAGCTCCGGGTCACCCAGGTCGTTAGCTTCCAGCCACTCTTTCCAGATCAAGCGTAGCTGCTCCTGGAGATCTTCGGAGCTAGCTAGGGCACAGCCCGTGGCCCCCCCGGCAGCCATGCGGAAGGCTTCCTTCTCTAGCTCCGCTTCCGAACCTATCTTAGCGAGGATCACCTCCATCATTTTCTCCCGTAGCCAGTCCCAGTTGGGGCCTTCGGCGTAGCTGCGAGTAGCGTGGGGCCAGCGTCCTGGAGAGCAGAGGCCCCCACCATCATGGTAGCTCTTGTTGCCACCTAGCTGTTGGCAGGTCCTTGGTGGTCCTGAACCCCCTAGCGCTCGCGGACCCTCCGGCTCACAGGTCGGGAAGGTCTCGGGTAGCGGGCACTCCGGCCTAGCGCCACCCCCCTCCCCCTGGGCAGCGGTAGCAGGGTGCTGGCAGGAGTCCAGAATGAGGGTAGCCAGCCACTGGCACATCCTAGCGGGCCACTTCTCGGAACCTGAGGTCTTGAAGGGGCCTCTAGCGGGACGCTTGAACATGCGGCCCAGAGTAGCAGCAGAAGGCAGCGGTCCTGTGTAGCAGCCCTTTTTGTCATAGCACGGCAGGCCTTCGTGTACAAAGTCGGGCATAGCAGAAGAGCACTTTAGCAGCAGCCGTGTCGGCTTAGCGTATGGCGTCCCAAAACTAGCCTGGTGGAAGGGCACGGTCCGTAGCCCCTTTTGCAGAAGGTCGGCTAGCGGCGGCCACTGCCACATAGAGGCCGGCCGTGTCCCTTGGTGCGGGCCCTTAGCGAGGGCCCCAAGGTCCTCGGGCTGCTCCATGGCAAGGAAAGTAGCTGCACCGTCGGCCACGAGGTTAGCGACCTCGAAGCTGAAATCCGCAAAAATGTTGCCCAGGATAGCGCGGTCTCGCTCAGCAGGTGTTAGCGTTTCCAGACCTCGGGGAAACTCGTAGCTGCGCACCGGGCGAGGCCCTTGAAAGTTAGCCCAAGGTGCTCTGGAGAAGCTAGCGCACGGCGGGGGGAGCACCACCGCGTCGAACTCCTTGCTAGCGATCCGGTCCAGGTAGCTTTGCCGAATCTTGGGCTGACTGAGGTCGTATTTAGCGTGCCGTAGCAGGTCGACACACTCGACCCTCACGTCTTTTTCCCACTCTGCCGCTAGCTGGTGCAAGCACTGCGCCACATCTAGCCGGCGCGAGGTACCCGAGAAGAGGTAGAGCACCCGTAGCGGCTTTGTATGCGTAGCGGCCGGCTTCGGTGGCGTAGCCGCCAGTGGGGCTGGCGTAGCTTCCCCCCCGGGGGGGTCACAGGCACTGAGGGCGCAGCCGCCGTAGCGGGTCAGTTGGAGGGCTTATCCTCCTTAGCGGTCTCCGTTTGCTTGGTAGGGCACTTCGTAGCTGGGTGCTTGCCGAAGCATAGCGAGCAAACATGCTCGAAATGGCACTTGTTGCCATTCTTGCATCCCTTGGCATTGTAGCGGAAGCAGATGGGCTTCCCCTGCGGGGTGCGATCGGCACCCAGGCGCTTCTTAGCTTTGCCCCCCTTGGGGGGGCGTCTTTGCCTTTGCCCTTCCCCTTGGGGGTCTTAGCAGGCCGCTCCTCCGTCCAGGTCCAGGGCTGCGGCCGCTTAGCATGGAGGGCTAGCGGTGTAGTGAAGTGCCTCTCCTTCACGCTAGCGTCCTTGTAGGCAAGGACTAGCGCAGCGCCGAAGGAATAGCCGGCTGTGGCCATGACCTTGTATGCGTGCTTTCTGATAGCGTGCTCGTAGCTGAGCACCAAGGTCCACGGGGGCACTAGCGACCCCGAGTCGGCACTGGACCGGAGACCATAGCAATAGTCTCCGAGAAGATAGTCTTTGTAGCGCTCGAAGAGGGCCATAGTGACATCCGGTTGGGGTGCCTTAGCTGCATCATGATTAGCGTGTTCTGGAGCACCGTGAGCCGCAGCCGTAGCTGCTCCGGCCCAGAAGGCATGGGGGCCCTAGCCCCCCCCTTCTTCATGGATAGCGTGCCATTGCCATTCCAGACGGGCAGTAGCGTGTCGGGGGCCCACTCGTCCCGGCTAATGACCTCGGTTAGCGGCTCGGCCCGGAACTCGCCAGATTCGAGCTCGCCTAGCTTCTTCTCAAGGTACTCCTTAGCGGGGGTTTGCTTGTCCTCCAGGTCTCCGAACTTAGCGGTGAAGGCCTGGCGCATGGCCATATAGTCCGTAGCGGGGATGGGCTTTGCCCAGTCCCGGACCTCGCTTGTAGCCTCCGCCTCCGCTTGCCGCTCGGAGCGGGAGGTAGCGGTCCTCCATGCGATGGTGACCCCCGCGGCCTGAGCGCGGCTAGCGAGCGAGGTGGACGGCTCAATCGCGAAGCTGTCCTTTAGCATCTTCTTGAGGTCTGCCTCATCTGTTGCCGAGGCAGCAAACTTAGCGACGGTATCAATACCGTTGGAAAAGAGCTCGGATTGGATAGCATCCGAGACTTTATGTTGCACTAGCAGGAATCGAAGCTCGCTGCTTCCGAGGGCTAGCTTCTTCGCCAGAGCCTCTGCCATGGTAGCAGGCACGACAGGCCCTACGCCACCTTAGGGAAAAACTTCAAGGGAAAAATTCCTGCTAGCACATTGGGGGAAAGCTCCTAGCGTGAGAGTGTGTGAGGGAGTGCCAGTCGATAGCTTTGGCTAAAAGGGGGTCGCTGCAGCAAAGAGCGGCACTAGCAGCCCCACTGACCCCGGCCCCCCCCGTCCCAAAACTCTCGACACTCTCTCGCTCTAGCCCTCCCTTCTTTCTGGCTGCCGACATGTGTGTAGCATGACTGTAGCGTGCACACACTGGCAACTGTAGCGAGGGACGGCCTGAACTTTTGCTGCAGCTAGCGGTCGGCAGCAGAGGGCGCTGCAAGAGTAGCCGCATGCAAAGCAAAAGTAGCGGGTGCAAGTAGCGAGGCCGGGGCCTGTAGCGAGGCAGGGGCTGCCCGTCTCAGCGGCCGCCCCAGTCCTCCCCGCGGCTCCACTGCTTGCACCCATCACAACAGTGAGTAGCGTGGTCGTCGCACTTAAACCACATCCGCCTGTTACAGGCTCTTAGCGAACAGACCTCGCAGGTCGTAGCGCACCTGAAAATACAGGCGTTAGCGTCCCAGTGGCCTAGGGAGTAGCGGCAGCGTCCAGGCTGGTACTGCGTATAGCAGCTTGGTAGCAGCATGGCTAGCAGCTCGCTAGCGCGCTCCCCCTGGGGAGTGTTTGTAGCGACACATAAGTGCCACGTCTTCCCTCCCTAGCGAGTAGAGGTGCTCTCCATGGTGGATAGCGCTCTTCAGTAGCGTGCCATCGGCACCCTTGCCGTAGCGGGGGTTAGGCCCCTTGCCTTTCCCCTTCTCGTGGCGCTGGTCCCAGGAGCCTAGCGGCCACAGATCGCGGTCAATAGCGGACCACGAGAGCTCGAGGTACCAGTAGCCCTCCCCCTTGGGGAGACTGTTAGCGTGGGCCCCCGGGGGGGGCCTGGCTCGTCCCTTTAGCGCCTTAGCAAAACGGACGTTAGCGGGCATGCCCCCCGCCTGCTGGATAGCGCGGTCCTGCTGGAGCTCGCGGCGTAGCAACTCCAGGTAGCGGTCGGGATCCTCGAATAGCGTGCCCCACGTGTAGTCGAACACATTGATTGTAGCGGGCGGCTGGCCCTTGCCCTCGGCCGGCCTGCCCTTAGCGCCCTTGCCTCGGCCCCGGCTCGGGCTGGCAGCGCGAGGGGGCGAGGGGCTAGCGGCCCTAATCTCCATGAACTTCTTAGCGGCCGACTCTGCCGGCGTAGGGTCCATGTTAGCCGGTGCCGTGGTGTCAGCGGCAGTAGCGGCCACCGGTGCCGGGTCGACACTGCTGGTGGCGGTAGCGTCTCTGGTAGCGGCCTCCTCTGCGGCCACCGCCTGCTGGTACTCCAGCTCGGCGGCCTGCTCCTCTTTAGCGAGCCGCTCCGCGGCCTCCTTCCGCTTCTGCTCTAGCGCGGCCGCTGCGACCCTCTGGTCGTGCTCAGCCTTTTTCTCTAGCGCCAGCTTAGCGGCTGCGGCCTCCGCGTCCTTGCGGGCCTTGGCCTTCGCAGCGCTAGCGGCCGCATTGGCAGCGGCGAGCTGGTCCTATAGCTGGGCCTTTGCTGCTGCAGCGGCGGCCTCTGTAGCTGCGAACCTCTGCGTGAGGCCCGCGGACATAGCTTCGTCCAGGTTAGCGATGTCCTCCTGGGACAGGTCGGCCCAGCTGGTAGCGGATAGAACTCGCCGCTCCATCAGGTTAGCGGGGCTCTGTTGGCGTAGCCCGGCCCCTATCCACTTCCGTGGCGGGGACTCTTTGTCTAGCGTCTCGATCGCCTCTTGGGACATAGCGATCAGCTCCTGTAGCAGAGGCTTGTCGAGGTAGCGTGGCAGGCCCTCGGCGCACTCCGACGGCCTAAACCGTAGCGCCTTCCGCAGACCGCGGAGGGTCTCCGGGAGGTAGTCTCCACTAGCGGGCTGCTCTGCCGTAGCTGGGCCACCTGGTGGCCCTGCGCCCTTGGGCGCTGTAGCGCTGGCATCCTTGCCTTTTCCTCCCATAGCGGCGCCCAAGGCACGGATCAGGTGAAACGGCTAAAGAAAATCTAGCTACCCCAAGGTAGCGAAGCCGAAGCTACCCGTGGGAGGAGGTTTAGCACTGTCACTGGCTCCTGCGCCTAGCTCCTTTGTAGCCCTGTTGCCTCGCGGGTGCAAGGCCCGCACGTTTCGTAGCGCCTTCCTCCGCCTTAGCTCCTTCCTGCAAGACGGACCTAGCGCAAGCACTGGCTCCTCACCTAGCTCCTGTGTTCCCTGGGTGGCCAGACGAGGGGTCGCCCGGCGCCTGCCTTCGCTCCTTGCTCCTCCTGCAAGACACTAGCGGAACACGAAAGCACAACACAGGCAACAGCAAGTGACATGTAGCAAGAACGTGGTTCCCTCCACTCTCTTCTTTCTCCGGCCCCCCCCCCCCCCCCCCCCCCCCCCCCCCCCCCCCCCCCCCCCCCCCCCCCCCCCCCCCGAGCACACCCCCTTTAAAAACTAGCGGCGTTTCGCAAGGGAGGGAAGAGAGAGAGAGAGAGGGAGACAGAGGGGAAAGGAAAAGAGGGTGCCGACCTAGCAGCCTTTCTAGCCTCAGTGCGAGTGCGAGTTCGGCGGCTTAGCACGCCCTGCGCTCAAGGATGACTGCTAGCGGACCCCGGTGCGTGATCCTCTGGGGCCTCGTCATCTTCCGAGTTAGCGAGTGATCCTTCGCTAGCGTCCCCTTCGGAGATAGCCCCCTGGTTCGGCCAGCATAGCTTGCACACATGTGTGTACTCGTGCGGCTCCGGAACCGAATGAAAAACCCTAGCGTTGCGGAAAACACGCCGCTTCCCCATCCAGCAACCTGTAGCGCCCGCTTTGTGCAGGCGGAAAATGGCACCTGGGACCTCTACGATTACATAGCTGCCCTGGCTGCGGTCGGGAACCCTGGCCTGCTTCTTAGCGGGCCGTTCCACGACCTCTGCAGAGGCCTCGGAGCTACTCCCGGCCACTAGCGGTTCCGCGGGCTCGTTCGGTCCCTCGGGAACCTCTAGCTCTTCCGCCTCGGTCGGGGCTCCTAGCAGGCCCTCCATCCAGATCTTCCGCAGCCTCGCCGCCATGTCGATAGCCTGGCTGTGGGTTAGCTTGGCCCTCTCTTCTAGCCAGGGCTCGAGGTCCGCGGCGATTTCACGCTCGTCGAGCGCCTCGTAGCGGTCGTCCCCCCTAGCTGTCTTAGCGAAGAGGGCTTGGAGACGGGACACCCTACCCGCATAGGATCTAGCGTACACGTCGGACCCCTCGGGTTTCCAACGCCCTAGCAGATCCTTGTCTTGCGGGGGATCTCCTTTAGCGCCAAACCTGTTGGTAGCACCGAGCGCTCACTGTGCTCCGTCCAATAGCCCTGGACCTCCCGTGGGTAGCCCATGATAGCCAGCAGCCCCGCGGTTGCCACCATAGCGTCCGCATAGGTAGCCATCTTCTTCTCCAGTTGCCCAGCCCGGCCCAGCCGCGGCATGAGGTAATCCCGGGCGTAGTTAGCGTGGGCCTTGAGGAGGTCGAAGCCGGTCACCAGCCAGCTCTTAGCGACCAGAAAGGCGTGCTCGGACACCACGACCGGTAGCTCCTTGACCCTTCTCGTAGCGCCGGAAGTCTTGGTCTTCCGGAGGATGGTGGTGAGTCGCCCCTCCACCATCACTAGCTCGGCCGGCAGGATAGCCTGAAGGTCCGACCATCTTAGCGTGGCCCAGACCTTGACCAACTTAGCCCAGGCCCAGATCCGCCAGCCTGCGGCCAGGGCGGGGTTGATGACCACGAGCTCTAGCTGCACCAGCATGTAGACGGGATAGCGGGGCGCCCTCTTGATCAAGGGGGCCCCCTCCGCTAGCTGCTCCACAATGCTGTCCTTAGCGGCCCAGACCAGGCGACCAAAGGTGGTCCTTAGCTCCACCGGGAAATCGGCCACCTTCTCCATCCAGGAGATAGCCTTGAGAATAGCTTCTGGGACCGAGCGGCCGCAGGGTTCATCACTCCTAGCGAGGAGGTAATCCACCAGGTCCGCGGCGGTGCCCGGGGGCGGCCTGAGCTTAGCTGCGTGGAGCCATTGGCGCCACTGCCTGTAGTAGCTCAGGTAGCGCTTCAAAGTCGACGCCCGGGTCTTCCCCGGAAGCAACATAGCTGCCCTCGCGGGGTCTAGACTCCCGTGCAGCTTAGCGAGAACCGGGGCGTGTATCTCTAGCAGCTCTTCACGGAGCTTCCTCGCCCAAACCTCTAGCAGTCGCTCCTCTCTAGCCGCACTGATCGTGCTGGGCTGTAGCGTCTTCCGATTCCGCTCCCCGGGGGGAGGTCTTAGCGGCGCAGGTGGCTGATGCACCGCGTCTTCGACCTCTTCCCTTGGAGCAGGTAGCGGTGGCATCCGGGCTCTCCAGGTGATATCGTCCTGGAAGTAGCCGTGCACCCTCTGATAGACAGTAGCCTCCTGCCGCGCTTCTTGCAGCCAACAGTAGACACCATCCCATAGCCACGGCTGGTATGGGATACCTAGCTCTCGTGCTAGCTGCTTGGCGACATCCTCCGCGTCGTCCAGATCCACCACTGCTAGCTCCAAGACCCCAAACCCTTGGCTGGAGAGATGCCGGTAGGCCCTGTCTAGCGTGCGCCTACGTTCCTGCTGGACCGTAGCCTGCGCTTCTAGCTCTGCCTCCATCTCCCAGCCCCCGAAGAGCACTCCGGTCTCTTCGGGCTGTGGGTCGCTAGCTGGGGTCTGCGGGACCCACGAGGGTACCTCCCCGGAAGGAGCCCCCGCGGTATCGTCCCCCCCTAGCGTGGGAACCTCGGTAGGACACGAAGCACTTAGCCGGGGCGGGGAATCCCCAACCACACCGTCCGGCAAACTGTAGCTCGAAAAAGAAAAATCAAATTGGACAATTGGATTGTTGCGGGAGCTCTCCTTCAAGTACGGCATGGCCCGCATGCTGATGCAGTGTGGGCACCACAGCTTGTAAGGCAGATGCGTGCATTCGTGAAGGAACCGTTCCCCGCTCTGTGGCGGACCCGAAGCTCTTCGAGCGCACCCTGAATTGTCAGGACACTGCTTCGTCTCTTGCCTGAAGACCTCGGCCCGAGGCAATTCCTTGATCAAGCTCAAAGTGTGCCTGGACCAGGTGCGCCTGTGGGATGCCCAGTGGGGGCCGCTGCAGGAAGCCGGGGACCTGACCAACTGGGAGTGCAAGGTGCGCGCCGAGTTCCGGCAGATGTGGATGATGAGCGGCAGTGTAGTCTCCTCAGAGAGGTAACTGATCTCTTGCTCCAGGAGGAAGAGGCTCAAAAGCATCAAATGCGTCAAATGGGCCATTTGGGGCCACTTCTGTGGCGTTTTTGGGGCCACTCGGACATTTGATGGATTTGATGCCTTTGATGCCCTGCCCGGGCCAGTCCGGCGCCCGAGATCGATCTCCGGCCATCGAGCCGGAAATGCGTCATCCGTCCCTGATGAGAGGCTGAGATTCATCGAACTGGCGGCTCGATAGTCGCCGACCGGTGATGTTGTGGTAAAACCCGGCTCGAGTCAGCTGGCTCCGGGGTTTGGGAACTCTATGTTCGAACTCTGGGTTCGGGAACTCTATGTTCGAACCCGGGGTTTGGAGAACTCCACGTTCGAACCCCAAGTTCGGAAACTTCTCTCTTTTTCCCAGAGAGTCCGAACCCTGGGTTCGAAACTCTATGTTCGAACCTGGGGAACTCTATACCGGAACTCCGGGTTCCGGAACCCCCTCCATCCTCCAGAGAGTTCGAACCCTGGGTTCGGGAACTCTTGTTGGAACCCGAGGTTTGGGGAACTCTATGTTGGAACCTCGAGTTCTGGAATTCGTCCTCCCCCTAGAGCGTTCGAACTCTAGGTTCCGAAAACTCCACGTTAGGGGAGGCTACGCCCCCCCAACCCTCCTGCTGTTTTTAGAAGCTTGCCAAAACAAAGAAAAAGACTGCCAATGACCAGTCCCTGCTACAAAAGAAGAAGAAGCCACACGAAACCGCTTTATGGGGGGTTTTTGCGAAGAAATAAAAGAAAAAATAATAAGAGTTGGAATGGAACGAGCCACTGCACGGAGGATTGCGCCGGGTGCAAGCTCTTAAGCCACCAGCATCAGGTCGCGGCAAGGGTCCGTCCCATCCGAGCAGCCGCACCGTCTTGCCTTGGCCCAAGCCTCGCCAGAGGCGACCCGTTGCCGTTCTTGGAACGTTCCTGAGTCGCGTTGTGCTGGGTCTCGACGCACAACATATTTTTCCCTACGGCCCACATCCTGGCCTGGCCACATGACCTGTGGGCGGCGATTGGCGGCGTTGGATGCCGGCGCCCAATTCGCCACTGTTGCACACCGTGATTCGATTGTCTCGTCCTCGGCGTGCGGTCGCAGCTGGCCGGCTTTGAGTCGCAACGACTCTGGCTCCGCATCATGTCTTGAAGCCGCTCGCCGCGGTGGGCGTTGGACTTTTGGATTTTGGTGTGCTCGATCGTGATGAAACAAAGCACAGGGGCTGTCCGTTGTCTGTCGAGACTAGAACGGCTGCCGGAGTTTGGATTCGGCTCCACCTGTTGCTTTGGGCGGCTCAGAGCGACGGCTCTTTGTCGCTTCGGATCGGTCGCTGAGGCTTCTTAGTTTGCTGAACGGCTCCCACCGGCAAAGCCTGTGCGCCGCAGCTTGCAGAGCTTCGCTTTAGTCTCACTGTTTTGTAGTTCCGTGCTTTGTAGTTTGTTAGTTTGCTTGTAGGGACCGAGTGCTACAGCCGTAGTCGACGAGGCCCATTCACGCCAAAAAAAGAAATAAAAGAAAGACAAAACAAGAAAAAAGATTGTCAATGAGGAGAAGTTGAAAAAGACTGCCAATGACCAGTCCCTGCCACAAAAGAAGAAGCCACACGAAACCACTTTATGGGGGGCTTTGGCGAAGAAATAAAAGAAAGACAAAGCAAAGAAAAAGATTGTCAATAACGAGGAGTCTTTCTTCTCAAGACATGAAGTCTCCTACGAGAATGCTAAAGGCGCGAACAAAATGAACCGCCCAACCCCGGATTCTAGACTCCCCCCGAAAGTTCGAACGGGGTTCGAACACCAAAAATCACCAAACAAAAGAAGAAGCCACACAGAATCGCTTTGTGGGTAGTTTTGCGAATAAAATTACTGAGAGCACACTACAATGAGAAATCACAAACTCAAACGCAAGCACAAGCAAAAGAAGAAGAAGCCACACGAAATCACTTAATGGGGTTTTTGCAAAGAAAATAAAATGAGAGAACAAGAAGCAATGATACAAGAGTTCGAACTCTGGGTTCGGAAACTGCATGTTCGAACTCCCAATTGCAACCTCGATGCTCCTGAGAACTCCCAGCGTGCACTCAAGTGTCTTATGGCGCACGACAGCGCAACTGGAATGATCGCAGCGATTCTTTGTGAGTCCAAAGGTGATACGAGGTGTTTAGGCATTGAGCTTATGAGGTTCATCCAGAGCCTCGGTCACACCACTGTGACTTTGAAGTGTGACAACGAGCCTTCCACTTTGACTCTTCAGCGTGCCATCGTCACAGCCCGGCAGCGGCTCGGTTTGCAAACACTCGTGCAGAATCCTGCTATAGGTGCCAAAGGTTCCTTAAGCTTTTGTGAGAAGGCCATCAACTCAGTGCGGAAACTCGCAAACACCTTGCTTGATCAGGCGCGTCACCGCACCGGCCTTCCACTACCCACGACACATGTGTTGTTTGCATGGGCGTTTGTGCACAGTGTCTCAGACACAGAGTCATTGGCAACATGACAGCTTATGAAAGGGCCTGTGGGGCCAAGTACAGTGGGCGAATTGCACCGTTCGCCGAACCTGTTTACTGCCAGCTTGATGTTAAGCAGAAAAACCCAGCAGCTTTCGAGCCGCAACCCAGCAGCTTTCGAGCCGCAACTCAGCGACTCTTGAACCGCAACTCAGCGACTCTTGAACCGCAACCCAGCAGCTTTCGAGCCGCAACACGGCAGCTTTCGAACCGCAACTCAGCGACTCTTGAACCGCAACCCAGCAGCTTTCGAGCCGCAACACGGCAGCTTTCGAACCGCAACTCAGCGACTCTTGAACCGCAACCCAGCAGCTTTCGAGCCGCAACACGGCAGCTTTCGAACCGCAACTCAGCGACTCTTGAACCGCAACACAGCAACTTACGAGCACTCGCCAGCAGCTCACGAGCGACTTTTAGCCGCAAACAAGCTGCTCCCACGCCCTCCGCGCCAACAGAGCGCGCGTAAGCGCGCGTCGCTCCCCAAACAGCTCCGGAGCACGACGGAGTGCCTTCAAGCAGCTCGCGAGCCCTCTTTGCACCCCAAACTGCTTCCGATGCCGCGCGCGCCCGTTTTGCAAGCACTTTAGAGCCCCTACGATTGCGAGCCCTACGGCCTCCAGCCCTCACAATCGACAGGGCCTCGAAGTATGGAATTCTAGCCTTATGTCTCGAAAGCCTCGTAGCTACTACAGAGTGGAGTGCTGGAACACCCTCCCCAGAGAGAGAAAACAGCTATAAAAGCGCTCTTGACGCATTTGATGCTTTTGATGCCCCTCCGCCCGGCCCGGGCTCGCAGCGCTCCGCCCGCCTCAATGCCCGGCACCGCCGCCGTCCATCTATCCTACTCTACTCTATCCTAGTGGGCACGCTGTGCTGGGACTCGGTGCCGGACCGACTTTAGGGCGGCTCCGGGAAGCGGCACGGCGGTCCAGCGGAGATGAGAGGGTTGCCCGACTGTTTTAGAGCTAACCACTGGCGGTTGTCAGGTTCGCCAGGACCCCTGAGGACTCTCCGCGCTGGAAGCTTTTTCTTTGAAGCCTCGCCGCCCCCGCCAGGCCTGTGTGCCTGGGCGGGATACCCTCTCAGTCCCCCTCCGAGGGAAGCACGGAATGCTGCCCGTTTTTTTTGCAGCATCTGTCGCCCAGTTGGAGCGTGTGGAGAACGAAACTATGCCCTTTTTTCAGCCTGAAAGGACGCTCAAAAGCTCCGAATTGGTGGCCCGGGAGCACCCCATGTACAGATGCTTGAGCGTGAAGTGCGGACTCTCCACATCGTAGAGCCAAACCTCCGCGGGGACGATGCAGTCCAGCGGGCAGAACACCGGCAAGGAGAAGCGAGCATTGGCCAGGCCGTTCTTTCTGCAACGGCACACATCGAGTCGAGATCCCACTTTTGCAGTTGGAACACCGCGGCGGCAGCCTGGACGAGGCCGCATAGTTCTGGTACACGTAGCGACAGAACTGGCTTTCCAGGGTGGTGCTGTGGTTGCCTTCCAGACTCGTCTTGGTGCGATGACACTCCAGACATAAAGCCTGCAGCTCCTGCTGCTGTCCGCCAGAGTTCGAACTCTGGGTTCGGAAACTCTTATGTTCAAACCCTGGGTTCAAACTCTTCGCCTTTCAGAGTTCAACTCCTTCCAGGTTCAACTCCAGTTCAGGAAGTTCAGAGTTGAGTTCAACTTGGAGTTCAACTCAAAGTTCGAACCCAGGGTTCGTGGGAACTTCGATGTTTGAACCCTGGGTTCGAGGCTCCGAACTCTTAGTTCGGAGTTCCAGAACCCTGGATTCGGAACTCTAAGTTCGAAACCTTGGGTTTGAACACCCCCCCAAAAACCTATGTTAAGATGGAGCTGTCCCGCAGAACGAGAGCATAGGTTTTTGGAGTGTTCCGGAACCCAGGGTTCGAACTCCCGCGGGGCCCGGGGGGGGGGGGGGGGAAAACATATAACTCCGGAACTCAGGGTTGAACCCTGGGTTCGAACTTCTCGAACCCAGGTTGAACCTGGAGTTTGAACTCTATGTTCAAACCCTGGGTTCGGGAACTCTATGTTCGAACCCGGGGTTCGGGAACTCTATGTTCGAACCCTGGGTTCGGGAACTCTATGGAGGGGTTTGGAGAACTCCACGTCCGAACCCCGGGTTCGGGAACTCCTCCCCCTTTCCCAGAGAGTCCGAACCCTGGGTTCGGAACTCTATGTTCGAACCTGGGGTTTGGGGAACTCTATACCGGAACCCCGGGTTCCGGAACCCCCCCCCCTCCCCCAGGGAGTTCGAACCTGGGTTCGGGAACTCTATGTTGGAACCCGGGGTTTGGGGAACTCTATGTTGGAACCTCGGGTTCTGGAATTCGTCCCCCCCTGGGGCGTTCGAACCCTGGGTTCCGGAACTCCACGTTTGGGGGGGCTGCGCCCCCCCCAACCCCCCCGCTGTTTTTAGAAGCTTGCCGAAAACAAAGAAAAAGACTGCTAATGACCAGTCCCTGCCACAAAAGAAGAAGAAGCCACACGAAACCGCTTTATGGGTGGTTTTTGCAAAAAAATAAAAGAAAGACAAAACAAAAAAAATGTCAATGAGGAGAAGTTGAAAAAGACTGCCAAGGACCAGTCCCTGCCACAAAAGAAGAAGAAGCCACACGAAACCACTTTATGGGGGGTTTTGGCGAAGAAATAAAAGAAAGACAAAACAAAGAAAAAGATTGTCAATGACGAGGAGTTTTCTTCTCAAGGGGGCTTCAGAAGGACATGAAGTCTCCTACGAGAATGCTAAAGGCGCGAACAAATGAACCGCCCCCGGGTTCTAGACTCCCCCCAGAGTTCGAACGGGGTTCGAACACCAACAATCACCAAACAAAAAGAGAAGAAGCCACACAGAATCGCTTTGTGGTGGGATTTTGCGAATAAAATTACGAGAGCACACTACAATGACAGAAACCACAAACGCAACTGCAAGCACAAGCAAAAGAAGAAGAAGACACACGAAATCGCTAATGGTGGTTTTTGCGAAAAAATAAAATGAGAGAACAAGAAGCAATGATACAAGAGTTCGAACTCTGGGTTCGGAAACTCCATGTTCGAACTCTGGGTTCGGAAACTCAATGTTCGAAACCTGGGTTTCAACTCCGAACTCTGGGTTCGGAAACTCTTATGTTCAAACCCTGAATTCAAACTCTTCGCCTTTCAGAGTTCAACTCCAGGTTCAACTCCAGTTCAGGAAGTTCAGAGTTGAGTTCAACTTGGAGTTCAACTCAAAGTTCGAACCCAGGGTTCGGAGGGAACTTCGATGTTTGAACCCTGGGTTCGAGGCTCCGAACTCTTAGTTCGGAGTTCCAGAACACTGGGTTCGGAACTCTAAGTTCCAAACCTTGGGTTCGAACACCCCCCCAAAAACCTATGTTGGCAGAACGATGCCTGGAGCGAGGTGCAGGTCGCCTGCAACGTCAAAAACTCCGTGCTCCGGACAGCTGGGGCCGGAGTCCAACGAACCCATCTACATGATCTCTAGGGAGGTCTACTTCCTGCATCCAACGAATAAGTGGGCCTACAGCTCCTCAAGCATGCAGGTCATCGACAATCGGGTGGACACGCAGATCCGCCTTCGCCAACCGCTGGGAGCTTTGGAGGAGGTCAGCTCCCAGTTCTTCGCTGGACCAGATCCTGGGCCAGCGCTTTTTAAGAAGCTGTGCTAGTGGTCCGCTGCGGACGACCTGCGCCTCGCTCCAGGCATCATTCTGGCGGGACAGCCCCATCTCAATATAGGTTTTGGGGGAGTGTTCGAACCCAAGGTTTGGAACTTAGAGTTCCGAATCCAGGGTTCTGGAACTCCGAACTAAAGCCTCGAACCCAGAGTTCAAACATCGAAGTTCCCTCCGAACCTGGGTTCGAACTTTTCGACTCCTAGTTGAACTCAACTCTGAACTTTCTGAACTGGAGTTGAACCTGGAGTTGAACTCTGAAAGGCGAAGAGTTTGAACCCAGAGTTTGAGCATAAGAGTTTCCGAACCCAGAGTTCGGAGTTGAAACCCAGGTTTCGAACATTGAGTTTCCGAACCCGGAGTTCGAACATGCAGTTTCCGAACCCAGAGTTCGAACTCTTGCATCATTGCTTTTTGTTCTCTCATTTTATTTTCTTTGCAAAAACCCATTAAGTGATTTCGTGTGGCTTCTTCTTCTTTTGCTTGTGCTTGCGTTTGAGTTTGTGATTTCTCATTGTAGTGTGCTCTCAGTAATTTTATTCGCAAAACTACCCACAAAGCGATTCTGTGTGGCTTCTTCTTTTGTTTTGTGATTTTTGGTGTTCGAACCCCGTTCGAACTTTCGGGGGGAGTCTAGAATCCGGGGTTGGGCGGTACATTTTGTTCGCGCCTTTAGCATTCTCGTAGGAGACTTCATGTCTTGAGAAGAAAGACTCCTCGTTATTGACAATCTTTTTCTTTGTTTTGTCTTTCTTTTATTTCTTCGCCAAAACCCCCCATAAAGTGGTTTCGTGTGGCTTCTTCTTCTTTTGTGGCAGGGACTGGTCATTGGCAGTCTTTTTCAACTTCTCCTCATTGACAATCTTTTTTCTTGTTTTGTCTTTCTTTTATTTCTTTTTTTGGCGTGAATGGGCCTCGTCGACTACGGCTGTAGCACTCGGTCCCTACAAGCAAACTAACAAACTACAAAGCACGGAACTACAAAACAGTGAGACTAAAGCGAAGCTCTGCAAGCTGCGGCGCACAGGCTTTGCCGGTGGGAGCCGTTCAGCAAACTAAGAACTAAGAAGCCTCAGCGACCGATCCGAAGCGACAAAGAGCCGTCGCTCTGAGCCGCCCAAAGCAACAGGTGGAGCCGAATCCAAACTCCGGCAGCCGTTCTAGTCTCGACAGACAACGGACAGCCCCTGTGCTTTGTTTCATCACGATCGAGCACACCAAAATCCAAAAGTCCAACACCCACCGCGGCGAGCGGCTTCAAGACATGATGCGGAGCCAGAGTCGTTGCGACTCAAAGCCGGCCAGCTGCAACCGCACGCCGAGGACGAGACAATCGAATCACGGTGTGCAACAGTGGCGAAAACGACATACGTCGTTATGTCTTGTTTTGGCATTCGGTGATCCCTTGCCGGAGCAACACGGGACTAATGAGACGGGCAGGCGACCGCGGCGTCCCGACCAGTCACGCCGTGTGGAGCCACCGGGACGCCGACATACGTCGATGTTCGTTCTCAGTGACACCGGATTGGTTTTCCTCCTTGCCGGGCGTATGTCCGGGAGGGAGAACACCAGCCAGCGTGGCGGTGTTCACGCTGGGTCCTCAATGCGAGCCTCCTTTCATGTTCCCGGAACTAGAGCGGCGGCCGGAACTCCGACTTCGGGTTCCACCGGTGGTCTTGGACAGCTCTAGGGTCAGGACACCACCCGACGCTTCACCCAGACACTACCGGTTGTGCTGAAGGTGGAGGGCTGTCTCAGCTTTGGCACATACGTGCTTGGCTTGTCGTGTCCCAATGGCTTTACACCATCGGAGAACACTGGCTGGTTCTCACATCGCCAAAGCGGTAATCGGCCGCCCTCCGAGAGTTGTTTTCTGCGGTTAGAGTTTCGCTAAGGGCAACTCCTGGCGGTCTTTGTAGAACTGGTAGTTCCTGACCGGCTCCGTGGAAAAACCCGTGCGCAATGCAAGGTCGAGCGGCGCTAAAACCGCCTTAACCCACCTTCTGCTCATCTGCCAGCAGCTTCTTTTCTTAGAGTCCCTCCAGTCTGATCACGTTTGCGGGATCTTTTCCTTTGCAGTCGACTCCATTGCAGGAAGGACAACACAAGGTGCACCTCAGAAGCGAAATGGCACCGAGGCCTCGGCACAGGCTGGATGCATGGGATGGGCATGCTAATGGCCGGAGAACACGCGTCTCAGAAATTTTGAGCACTTGCAGAAATGCATCTCTAGAGCCGTCTTCTTAATGCACGACAGACTGTCCGCGTTTCTCACTTACCAGCTGCCCCAAATTTCAAGTCGGTCGAGTTTGTAGCGCTCAAGAAACGCAGCAATTCCTCGGAATTCTTTCATGTGCATGTTACAACGTTGTCGCAGAGCAGCTCGCGTCTTCATGTTGGTCCACACTATCGTGAAACCGTCCTTCCATGCTGCAATGGCTCAGACGGTGCCTCATTCGAGGCCACCGCCTGACAGATTATGCAACACACAGACTACATCCTCTTTACAGTTGCCCTCCATACGATGCATGCTGCAAGGTTTCGATTGTCGACTGCGGCTCTCGGTCCCCACAAATGAAACAAACGACCAAAACAACAAAAAACAGCGGTGAAACAAACTTAATTAGAACGGAGCAGCTGCTGTGCCCAAACCAACATAGGTTTTTGGGGGGGTGTTCGAACCCGAACCCAGGGTTCGAACTCTCTAGAGGATGGAGGGGGTTCCGGAACCCGGAGTTCCGGTATAGAGTTCCCTAGGTTCGAACATAGAGTTTCGAACCCAGGGTTCGGACTCTCTGGGAAAAAGAGAGAAGTTTCCGAACTTGGGGTTCGAACGTGGAGTTCTCCAAACCCCGGGTTCGAATATAGAGTTCCCGAACCCAGAGTTCGAACATAGAGTTCCCAAACTCCGGAGCCAGCTGACTCGAGGCGGGTTTTACCACAACATCACCGGTCGGCGACTATCGAGCCGCCAGTTCGATGAATCTCAAGCCTCATCAGGGACGGATGACGCATTTCCGGCTCGATGGCCGGAGATCGATCTCGGGCGCCGGACTGGCCCGGGTAGGGCATCAAAGGCATCAAATCCATCAAATGTCCGAGTGGCCCCAAAAACGCCACAGAAGTGGCCCCAAATGGCCCATTTGACGCATTTGATGCTTTTGAGCCTCTTCCTCCTGGAGCAAGAGATCAGTTACCTCTCTGAGGAGACTACACTGCCGCTCATCATCCACATCTGCCGGAACTCGGCGCGCACCTTGCACTCCCAGTTGGTCAGGTTCCCGGCTTCCTGCAGCGGCCCCCACTGGGCATTCCACAGGCGCACCTGGTCCAGGCACACTTTGAGCTTGATCAAGGAATTGCCTCAGGCCGAGGTCTTCAGGCAAGAGACGAAGCAGTGTCCTGACAATTCAGGGTGCGCTCGAAGAGCTTCGGGTCCGCCACAGAGCGGGGAACGGTTCCTTCACGAATGCACGCATCTGCTTACAAGCTGTGGTGCCCACACTGCATCAGCATGCGGGCCATGCCGTACTTGAAGGAGAGCTCCTGCAACAATCCAATTGTCCAATTTGATTTTTCTTTTTCGAGCTACAGTTTGCCGGACGGCAATTGCAACCTCGATGCTCCTGAGAACTCCCAGCGTGCACTCAAGTGTCTTATGGCGCACGACAGCGCAACTGGAATGATCGCAGCGATTCTTTGTGAGTCTAAACTCTTTTTGGAACCCGAGGTTTGGGGAACTCTATGTTGGAACCTCGAGTTCTGGAATTCGTCCTTCCCCTAGAGCGTTCGAACTCTAGGTTCCGAAAACTCCACGTTAGGGGAGGCTACGCCCCTCCAACCCTCCTGCTGTTTTTAGAAGCTTGCCAAAACAAAGAAACTCTCTCTATGGTAGTGGTATGGCAGATGCACTTCTGTTCACTTACAGGGCTCAAAGACGATACCCCCCTGGAATTCCGACTTTTGGGCCTGCTCGATTCTTCGCTCTACAGGCTCAGAGCTCAAAGATCTTCGGGGCTTCAAAGTGCTTGCAAAAGCCGTTTTCGCCAGCATGCGGCTTCGAGACGGAGCGAGGGGGCTCAGAGAGCTCGAATTTCGCATGCTACATGTGCTACATGCATGTAGCATCGAAAACTCCATGCTACATGTGCTACGTGACATTTCCGGAACAGATCGCATGCTACATATGCTACGCGAGATTCGCGAGCCAAAAAAACCTCGCGAATCTCGCGTAGCATATGTAGCATGCGATCTGTTCCGGAAATGTCACGTAGCACATGTAGCATGGAGTTTTCGATGCTACATGCATGTAGCACATGTAGCATGCGAAATTCGAGCTCTCTGAGCCCCCTCGCTCCGTCTCGAAGCCGCATGCTGGCGAAAACTTTGACGGAAGGCTTCGCACTTTCACAGCCCCGAAGATCTTTGAGCTCTGAGCCTGTAGAGCGAAGAATCGAGCAGGCCCAAAAGTCGGAATTCCAGGGGGGTATCGTCTTTGAGCCCTGTAAGTGAACAGAAGTGCATCTGCCATACCACTACCATAGAGAGAGGTCCGCGCTACATCTGCTACGTGAGTCGGGACCGGGGCCGACTTTCCATGCTACACCTGCTACGCGAGATTTCGCTCGAGGCCGCGGGAGGGCGATTCTACATATGCTACATGGCGGTGTAGCACGTGTAGCACGCCGAATCGGGGCCCTCAAGGGAGCTGGCCTGGCTGTGCTATGTAGCGTGCAGAATCGGGCCCTTCGGGGGGCTGGCCTGGCTGTGCTATGTAGCACATGTAGCATGTAGAATGAGCATCATTGTGGAACTGGGAAGTCAAGCTGTTTCAGTGCATCTACGACATCCGATGTTGCTCGCTTGAACGACTGTGGTGTGCAAGCAGTAAGACACCACACGTTGCCCTGGTGTGGCCCTACCATGCGGTAGCGCCGCGCCTTGAAGGTCACTGGCCTGTCATGCACGTCGATCCAGGCTCCAGTTAGCTCGCGAAGACCCTTCTTTGTGGAGAGCTGCTGCGCCTGCATCATCTTCGATCCAGACACGACCTCCCAGCAAATCGCCCAGAGCGATCGCGTGATTCGGCTGCCCGATCATGTTTTGGATGTCTCGACGCAAGCCTCTGCTTGGGTTGCGCACGATTGCGATGGAAGTCCACGACTGCCCCGGGAGGCGTTGTTTCAAAAACCGGTTGATGGCGATACAGGCTTCTGCGGTGGACGACAGCTTGGTCAGAGTGGGCAGCATGCGAGCGTGATGTACTTCTCGGATGACCCGGCGCCGATGGCTCGTTTTCGCTCCGACTGGCTCCAGTCGCCGGACCACCTGTTCAGCAATTGCACCAGATTGTGCTCGGATGGTCGTTCCATTGCCGCCTTGCACGCGAAGCTGAGCCCGGAGTTCATTTAATAAAATCGCTTCGACATTGCCGGCATTTCGCACCCCAACCCCTCATGCCCCTAAAACACCATGCCGCGCCCCAATCTTTTTTGGATTTTGAAGCCGCCCGAGGAGGGTGCGCCCGACGGCCCTTGGCAGCCGGCCGTTTTGCGAGCCGACCACGCACAGGTGAGAGCCCGATTTCGGGGTGTCCCTCGCCTGGGTTTTGAGCACGATTTCGGCCGAGTCGCACCTTCCGTGTCGAGCACAGCCACACAGAATCGCCGGGCATCACGGAGCGCGCGTACCTCCGATTTTCGTGGTGCGCCCTGCCTATGTTTCGCACACCCTGCCGGGCCCACCGGCCAAAATCGGCACAGCCAGCCCGCGCGGGGCAAAAAAAAGCTTGGCTGAGAAGCGTTGCGCCGAACTGTGGCGAGCGCACGTTTGGTGGGTACGTCCCTTAGGTTTGGCTCAAATTTTCGTGTCTTCGTGCGCTCAGTGTCAAATCGCGGCGAGCCTGCGGCTATCGCCGATCTGATCCGCGGGGGTTTAGGATCACCCAGGATTGCTCGGTGGTGCTCGCCCTTTGCTCCGTGACGCCGTTTTGTTTTCATTTCGTAACAGTATTCTAGCTAGCCACAACTCAAGCACTTTGCTCCGTAATGTGCCTCAGCAGTTTGCTTGTTTTCTGGGGGGCAAGGGCTTCCCATTTGAACCGGAAGGCACGCTTCTAGCCTAGACCCTTCACCCTGTCAACCCCTCTCCCCTCTCGCCCTCTGCCAGGTACTTGTCCTTCCCTTCAATTCGTTGTGTGGATCTGGAGTTTCAAGGTTGCTGCTGGGGGTCGCCCCTTCCCTTGACGCCCCTTTCACCTTCGTCCGCTCAGGTGCCCTTTCGACTTCTTTACACCTGGTCCTCTGTTCAGCGGCTTCCACGGTTTCGGTCGGTGGGTCCTTACGGCTTCAGGCGATGAGAAATGTCATGAGGAAGGGCATCCAGATCGGCGGGCTAGATAGTTTCATCAAGAAGGCTGGCAAAGGTCATTGGACACGCGCTGCAAGCCTGTCTTTGTCGATCAGATGAGAATCAGGCACGTCTAGAAGGTTTTCACGCAGAAAGTGTGTCGTTCGAGTTTGGGAGGCCACTGTCACTGCGAGCTCCGATGAGCCCCAGGTCACAACGGAGAGCCCGGTTTTCGGCGCTACTTGCGCTACTCGGTTTCCCGGCAGGCCACGAGAAGTGTCGCGGCGGTGACGAAGGCCAGTCTTCGCAGGCCGCATGTTCCGCATGTGTTGCAATTGTTGGGCAGGCTCCTAAAAATGCCGAGTCGACCAAGGCCTCGCACGACTTTTGATGCTACTTTTGCTACTTGGCTTTCTGGGCCGTATCTGACAGGCTTCAGCTCCAATGGAGGCCGAGCCGACACAGGCTGGGATCGAGGCCTCAGTAGCATGTGCAGCATGCCAGCGCGTCCCGTCGCAGGACTCAGCCCCCTGAGCAGAGTCGGTCGTACCGGGTGACTTAGTTTTAGATGCGACACGTGTTACATTAGGGTCCCGGCAGGCCACAGGCAGCACACCGACGGCGAACAAGTGAGAGAACCCCTTGACACGTACCACGTGTAGCATGTAAAATCGTCCCCGACAGGTCCCGGCGGCCGAGATCGGAGGCAAGGTAGCACATGTAGCACGCAAAAATGCCGAGATGTTCGGTAAGCCCCAGAGACCTTGGACGCGGCCGCGGTCCAGCAAGAGGCCTTGAATAGGTAGCGTGCGCAGCACTCAGAAACATGGTTTTCGGCAGGTCGCGAGGGCTTCGGGTGTCCAGATGGCAGGGGCAGAGGCCTGGAAACGCAGCCACGTGGTTTCGGCTGTTCGCGAAGGCTTGGGATGTCCATGTGGCAGAGGCTTTTGCGATGGGCTTGCCGCAAAGCCTCGGTGTTCCGATTGAAGTGATCCGGGTCAACCGCGAGGCATTCGGCATGTAGCATGTGTAGCATATGAAACCCTCATGTTCCGGCGCCGCTACTTGTGTCGCTTGGGGTCACATGGTTCTTGCAGGCTGCGCCCATCCAGGAGACCATGGAGCAGGTTGGGTTAGTTTCGGTGCTTCTGTTGGTTAGACGTGTAGTCCCTTGACCAGGCAAATGAGTCCAGGCCAGAGACCGCAGAGCTGTTCCAGGCAGGCCGGTTTCGGTGCCGCTACTCGCGCCGCTTGGGGTCATTGCTCTTGCAGGCTGAGCCGATCCAGGAGACCATGCAGTAAGAGGCCTTCGGTAGGTTGCACGTGTAGCGTGTAGCATTCTTGTGGTGTGTCCCGGACACTTCGGCTGTGATCAAGCAAACCCCTGGTGTTCGGCAGGTCATGGCAAGTGAGTTCCGATCCCGCTATGACGGGGCGCGCAGACGGGGAGGCGCTCGGCATGTAGCATGTGTATGAAACCCTCATGTCGTCGGCAGGCTCCAGCTCCTCAGGATCAGAGCAGGAGACCGTGGAGCAGGTTGGGTTAGTTTCGGTGCTTGCGTTAGCGGGTGCGCAGTCCCTCAACCAATCGATCCAGGCCCGGCACTAAATTTTAACGCCGCTACCTGCGCCGCTTGAGCCAGTCCAGGGCTAGTTTCGGTACTTGCGTTAGTTGGGCGCGCAGCCCCTCGACCAGGCAGATGAGCCAATGCCGGAGATCACGGAGCCGGGGCAGAGCTCCAGCTGGAGGCTTGCCGATCATCGCATCACCCTAGCTCTACAATGCATCCTTTGACAGGCCCCCTACATGGATGCTGAACGGTGTTTCTGCCTGAGCCCCGCTGTGAAGATGTTTGCGCACGACCACCTTCGGACAGCTGATAATCCCTACGAGATGGTCCAGATACGGTCTCTGCAGGGCTGCGATTGCCCGGAAACTTTCGCTGCAGATTTGATGGGGGCAGTCGATCAGGACGATGCCAGTTCAGCTGTTGGACGCCTTTCTGGGCCAAGTGGCTGCGTCAGGATCGGATGTGCTTGAGCGTGAGCTGGAGGAGCTCTACGATGAAGCCAGCCCGGAGAAGAACTCTAGCCTTTGGCTAGCTAATCTCCAGGGTGGGTTGGGTGGGCACTCGAAATTTGCCCCCCAATAGCTGGGGGCCTTTCAGCACAATGGCCACGGAGTAGCACTGCTTCACCGGCCATGTGCAGACACTCTAGCAAACAGACAAGCTTCGTTCTGTTTAGCTTCAGAGGAAAACCCCTTCGACGTTTTCTAGCGAAACACCTTCGATGTTTCCCAAAGGGATACTAGCGCTAGCATACACTGTCGTACCTCGTCCCTCGGCACGAGTGCGTACACTAGCTAGCGTATCCTCCCGCCACCTCCCTCTACACCTCCGGGGAGTACGTAGCAAGCCTAGCTTAAGCTAGCTGGCTTCACGCAGTAGCACGGACAACACGAACTTCTCTCTTTTTAGCGTTGTGGCGAAGTCCCGCGTTAGCCCGGAGAAGAACTCTAGCCTTTGGCTAGCTAATCTCCTTGCGCAGCCGTAGGGCTACCAGGGACCTAGCTTACGGGCCTTCTTAGCGAACCTCGGAGCCTTCGGCTCTCCGGTCCTTTTCCTCACTCCTAGCTCTTGGAAGTAGCTAGCCGAGTGTTCGAGGAGACGGCCCAGCACGCGCCACTCTAGCTTTTCCCCCTCCAGGTTCACCCTGAAGTCCGGGGAGAAACTAGCGAAGTTCTCGTTCGTGAGGTCGTCCGCTAGCTGGTTCAGATCCCTGCGGATCCACTGTAGCTGAAGCTCACAGTTCTTAGCGGAGAGTTCCTCTGCTAGCTCCATCAACACCAAGGTCGATGGGAACTTCGTCGTCATAGCCTTCTTCAGTAGCGCTTCGTTGGACTGGTTGTCAGTGTAGCCACGGATGGCCACCTTGGAGGTCTTCTTAGCATCCCCTTCCGGGACCCAGAGCCTCACACCAACCAGAGTAGCCAGTAGCTCCAACGCGGCTATGACCTTGTTCGGGTCTCCTTTAGCGAAGGCCCAGGGGGCCCATTCCTTCTTCACCTCTAGCGAGAACCAGGGACCGTGGCAGCCGTCCACTAGCTCGAGGAAGCCCCCAATCCAGGCACGTCCATTCTCGGCTTTAGCGTCGGTGTAGAAGGAGAGCGGTGCCGCCCCGTCCAATAGCGAGGCCGGCTTCTGGAGACGGCCCCCTGCTTCCAGGCGATCTGCTAGCCAGCCACAGAGGACGCGAATCATCGTGGGTAGCGTGAGGAGCCCCAGCTTCCCCTGAACGGCCGAAGACCAAGCGTGTAGCGGTCCCAGGAAGGGGCGCTCCCAGTCTCCCAGGCGCCCTAGCCCTTGTGCGAAGGGCCGAGCCTCACACTTCCCATCTCGGACTAGCTTCCGTAGCCATTCCACTAGCCAGTCGGTTCTCTTCTGAGACAGGCCTAGCCTCCAGGTGGAGTACTCCGTTTCCATGCCTAGCCACTCCACCCGAAATCCCCCCCTCGTCTTGGCCCACTTGAAGGGGTACCCAAGACTAGCGAGGAAGAGATAGCTTAGCGGGATCCCCATGCGTCCTCTAGCCCCTCGGCCCAAGGACTCGAGGTCGTCGGCATAGAGAAGCATGTCTAGCGGGAACGATGGCCCTAGCAGGTGGTATGTGAGTCGAAGCCCACACGCCGCTATGCGGGTCCACCAGTAGCTCGCGCATGATAGCCCGAAGGTCCCCACCAGATTAACGTAAACCGTCTGGCTGTCGGGGTCCCCCGGTGTAGCTTCCTCGGTGTCGATCTGACACCCTAGGTAGCCATGCTCTCCTTCGGCATGCTTGTAGCGTCGGTGAGCTTTAGCGATGTCGCCCACCACGGAGAAGGCCACCTCGTTAGCGTCGATGTGCTCCCGAAGTAGCTGCTTCTTCTCCCTAGCTCCTGGGGCCCGGATCTTGTCCCTGCACTTAATGCGGTGGTTGACCCGGACCCCGTGGGTAGCATCGTGGATCATCCTCTTCTTTCCACTAGCTTCGTCCTCGACGATGACAGCTAGCGCGGCGATGGCTCGATGCTCGCCATAGCGGGCTTTGAACTCGCCTAGCGTCATCTTGACCATGAGGCCCTCCGCCACGTCCTCTTCGAACTTCTCCCTAGCGAACTCACGGTACTCCTCCACCGAGGAGTAGTTCGGGACCCAGGCTAGCGCCGCCTCCCAAGGGGCGTTCTCCAAGGGCCACTTTAGCTGTTCCTCGAAGACGTGGGGAGTGCGTGGTAGCGGGTCCCTCACCCCCACCGGTAGCCCCTCCTCGGCCGCGGTCAGTAGCGCCCGGATGAGGCGGAGGTATAGCGGCTGCCCCGGGGCCACCTTTAGCAGCTCCGGGTCTCCCAGGTCATTAGCTTCCAGCCACTCTTTCCAGATCAAGCGTAGCTGCTCCTGGAGATCTTCGGAGCTAGCTAGGGCACAGCCCGTGGCCCCCCCGGCAGCCATGCGGAAGGCTTCCTTCTCTAGCTCCGCTTCCGAACCTATCTTAGCGAGGATCACCTCCATCATCTTCTCCCGTAGCCACTCCCAGTTGGGACCCTCGGCGTAGCTGCGGGTAGCGTGGGGCCAGCGTCCTGGGGAGCAGAGGCCCCCACCATCATGGTAGCTCTTGTTGCCACCTAGCTGTTGGCAGGTCCTTGGTGGCCCTGAACCCCCTAGCACTCGCGGACCCTCCGGCTCACAGGTCGGGAAGGTCTCGGGTAGCGGGCACTCCGGCCTAGCGCCACCCCCCTCCCCCTGGGCAGCGGTAGCAGGGTGCTGGCAGGAGTCCAGAATCAGGGTAGCCAGCCACTGGCACATCCTAGCGGGCCACTTCTCGGAACCTGAGGTCTTGAAGGGGCCCTTAGCGGGGCGCTTGAACATGCGGCCCAAGGTAGCAGCAGAAGGCAGCGGTCCTGTGTAGCAGCCCTTTTTGTCATAGCACGGCAGGCCTTCGTGTACGAAGTCTGGCATAGCAGAAGAGCACTTTAGCAGCAGCCGTGTCGGCTTAGCGTATGGCGTACCAAAACTAGCCTGGTGGAAGGCCACGGTCCGTAGCCCCTTTTGCAGAAGGTCGGCTAGCGGCGGCCACTGCCACATAGAAGCCGGCCGTGTCCCTTGATGCGGGCCCTTAGCGAGGGCCCCAAGGTCCTCGGGCTGCTCCATGGCAAGGAAGGTAGCTGCACCGTCGGCCACGAGGGTAGCGACCTCAAAGCTGAAATCCGCAAAAATGTTGCCCAGGATAGCGCGGTCTCGCTCTGCAGGTGTTAGCGTTTCCAGACCTCGGGGAAACTCGTAGCTGCGCACCGGGCGGGGCCCTTGAAAGTTAGCCCAAGGCGCTCTGGAGAAGCTAGCGCACGGCGGGGAGAGCACCACCGCATCGAACTCCTTGCTAGCGATCCGGTCCAGGTAGCTTTGCCGAATCTTGGGCTGACTGAGGTCGTATTTAGCGTGCCGTAGCAGGTCGACACACTCGACCCTCACGTCTTTCCCGAACTCTGCTGCTAGCTGGTGCAGACACTGCGCCACATCTAGCCGGCGCGAGGTACCCGAGAAGAGGTAGAGCACCCGTAGCGGCTTTGTGTGCGTAGCGGCCAGTGGGTCTGGCGTAGCTTCCCCCCCCGGGGGGTCACCGGCACTGAGGGCGCAGCCGCCGTAGCGGGTCAGTTGGAGGGCTTGTCCTCCTTAGCGGCCTCCGTTTGCTTGGTGGGGCACTTCGTAGCTGGGTGCTTGCCGAAGCATAGCGAGCAAACGTGCTCGAAATGGCACTTGTTGCCATTCTTGCATCCCTTGGCATTGTAGCGGAAGCAGATGGGCTTCCCCTGCGGGGTGCGATCGGCACCCAGGCGCTTCTTAGCTTTGCCCCCCTTGGGGGGGGCGTCTTTGCCTTTGCCCTTCCCCTTGGGGGTCTTAGCAGGCCGCTCTTCCGTCCAGGTCCAGGGCTGCGGCCGCTTAGCATGGAGGGCTAGCGGTGTAGTGAAGTGCCTCTCCTTCACGCTAGCGTCCTTGTAGGCGAGGACTAGCGCAGCGCCGAAGGAATAGCCGGCCGTGGCCGTGACCTTGTACGCGTGCTTCCTGATAGCGTGCTCGTAGCTGAGCACCAAGGTCCACGGGGGCACTAGCGACCCCGAGTCGGCACTGGACCGGAGACCATAGCAATAGTCTCCGAGAAGATAGTCTTTGTAGCGCTCGAAGAGGGCCATAGTGACATCCTGTAGCTCCTCCCGGTTGGGGTGCCTTAGCTGCATCATGATTAGCGTGTTCTGGAGCACCGTGAGCCGCAGCCGTAGCTGCTCCGGCCCAGAAGGCATGGGGGCCCTAGCTCCCCCCTTCTTCATGGATAGCGTGCCATTGCCATTCCAGACGGGCAGTAGCGTGTCGGGGTCCCACTCGTCCCGGCTAATGACCTCGGTTAGCGGCTCGGCCCGGAACTCGCCAGATTCGAGCTCGCCTAGCTTCTTCTCAAGGTACTCTTTAGCGGGGGTCTGCTTGTCCTCCAGGTCTCCGAACTTAGCGGTGAAGGCCTGGCGCATGGCCATATAGTCCGTAGCGGGGATGGGCTTTGCCCAGTCCCGGACCTCGCTTGTAGCCTCCGCCTCCGCTTGCCGCTCGGAGCGGGAGGTAGCGGTCCTCCATGCGATGGTGACCCCCGCGGCCTGAGCGCGGCTAGCGAGCGAGGTGGACGGCTCGATGGCAAAGCTGTCCTTTAGCATCTTCTTGAGGTCCGCCTCATCTGTCGCCGAGGCTGCAAATTTAGCGACGGTATCAATACCGTTGGAAAAGAGCTCGGATTGGATAGCATCCGAGACTTTATGTTGCACTAGCAGGAATCGAAGCTCGCTGCTTCCGAGGGCTAGCTTCTTCGCCAGAGCCTCTGCCATGGTAGCAGGCACGACGGGCCCTACGCCACCTTAGGGAAAAACTTCAAGGGAAAAATTCCTGCTAGCACATTGGGGAAAAGCTCCTAGCGTGAGAGTGTGTCAGGGAGTGCCAGTCGATAGCTTTCGCTAAAAGGGGTCGCTGCAGCACAGAGCGGCCCTAGCAGCCCCACCGACCCCGGCCCCTCCCCCCCCAAACTCTCGACACTCTCTCGCTCTAGCCTTCCCTTCTTTCTGGCTGCCGACATGTGTGTAGCATGACTGTAGCGTGCACACACTGGCAACTGTAGCGAGGGACGACCTGAACTTTTGCTGCAGCTAGCGGTCGGCAGCAGAGGGCGCTGCAAGAGTAGCCGCATGCAAAGCAAAAGTAGCGGGTGCAAGTAGCGAGGCCGGGGCCTGTAGCGAGGCAGGGGCTGCCCGTCTTAGCGGCCGCCCCAGTCCTCCCCGCGGCTCCACTGCTTGCACCCATCACAACAGTGAGTAGCGTGGTCGTCGCACTTAAACCACATCCGCCTGTTACAGGCTCTTAGCGAACAGACCTCGCAGGTCGTAGCGCACCTGAAAATACAGGCGTTAGCGTAAAAAGTGGAATAGGGAGTAGCGGCAGCGTCCAGGCTGGTACTGCGTATAGCAGCTTGGTAGCAGCATGGCCAGCAACTCGCTAGCGCGCTCCCCCTGGGGCGTGTTAGCGGGAGGATGGGTGTAGCGACACATAAGTGCCACGTCTTCCCTCCCTAGCGAGTAGAGGTGCTCTCCATGGTGGATAGCGCTCTTCAGTAGCGTGCCATCGGCACCCTTGCCGTAGCGGGGGTTTGGCCCCTTGCCTTTCCCCTTCTCATAGCGCTGGTCCCAGGAACCCAGCGGCCACAGATCGCGGTCAATAGCGGACCACGAGAGCTCGAGGTACCAGTAGCCCTCAATTTGGGAAGACTGTTAGCGTGGGCCCCGGGGGGGGCCTGGCTCGCCCCTTTAGCGCCACGCTCACTGGCGTGCCCTTAGCGCAGCGGACGTTAGCGGGCATGCCCCCCGCCTGCTGGATAGCGCGGTCCTGCTGCACCTCGCGGCGTAGCAACTCCAGGTAGCGGTCGGGGTCCTCGAATAGCGTGCCCCACGTGTAGTCGAACACATTGATTGTAGCGGGCGGCTGGCCCTTGCCCTCGGCCGGCTTGCCCTTAGCGCCCTTGCCTCGGCCCCGGCTCGGGCTGGTAGCGCGAGGGGGCGAGGGGCTAGCGGCCCTCGGCCCAATCTCCATGAACCTCTTAGCGGCCGACTCCGCCGGCGTAGGGTCCATGTTAGCCGGTGCCGTGGTGTCGGCGGCAGTAGCGGCCACCGGTGCCGGGTCGACACTGCTGGTAGCGGTGGCGTCTCTGGTAGCGGCTTCCTCTGCGGCCTGCAGGGAGGCTTTGCTAGCGGCCACCGCCTGCTGGTACTCCAGCTCGGCGGCCTGCTCCTCCTTAGCGAGCCGCTCCGCGGCCTCCTAGCGCGGCCGCTGCGACCCTCTGGTCGTGCTCGGCCTTTTTCTCTAGCGCCAGCTTAGCTGCTGCGGCCTCCGCGTCCTTGCGGGCCTTGGCCTTCGCAGCGCTAGCGGCCGCCTTGGCAGCGGCGAGCTGGTCTAGCTGGGCCTTTGCTGCTGCAGCGGCGGCCTCTGTAGCTGCGAACCTCTGCGTGAGGCCCGCGGACATAGCTTCGTCCAGGCTAGCGATGTCCTCCTGGGACAGGTCGGCCCAGCTAGTAGCGGATAGAACTCGCCGCTCCATCAGGTTAGCGGGGCTCTGTTGGCGTAGCCCGGCCCCTATCCACTTCCGTGGCGGGGACTCTTTGTCTAGCGTCTCGATCGCCTCTTGGGACATAGCGATCAGCTCCTGTAGCAGAGGCTTGTCGAGGTAGCGTGGCAGGCCCTCGACGGCCTAAACCGTAGCGCCTTCCGCAGACCGCGGAGGGTCTCCGGGAGGTAGTCTCCACTAGCGGGCTGCTCTGCCGTAGCTGGGCCACCTGGTGGCCCTGCGCCCTTGGGCGTTGTAGCGCTGGCATCCTTGCCTTTTCCTCCCATAGCGGCGCCCAAGGCACGGATCAGGTGAAACGGCTAAAGAAAATCTAGCTACCCCAGGGTAGCGAAGCCGAAGGCTACCCTTGGCACAAGGTTTAGCACAGTCACTGGCTCCTGCGCCTAGCTCCTTTGTAGCCCTGTTGCCTCGCGGGTGCAAGGCCCGCACGTTTCGTAGCGCCTTCCTCCGCTCCTTAGCTCCTTCCTGCAAGACGGACCTAGCGCAAGCACTGGCTCCTCACCTAGCTCCTGTGTTCCCTGGGTGGCCAGAAGAGGGGTCGCCCGGCCCCGGTTTCCTAGCGCCTGCCTTCGCTCCTTGCTCCTCCTGCAAGACACTAGCGGAACACGAAAGCACAACACAGGCAACAGCAAGTGACATGTAGCAAGAACGTGGTTCCCTCCACTCTCTTCTTTCTCCCCCCCCCCCCCCCCCCCCCCCCCCCCCCCCCCCCCCCCCCCCCCCCCCCCCCCCCCCCCCGAGCACACCCCCTTCAAAAACTAGCGGCGTTTCGCAAGGGAGGGAAGAGAGAGAGAGAGAGGGAGACAGAGGGGAAAGGAAAAGAGGGTGCCGACCTAGCAGCCTTTCTAGCCTCAGTGCGAGTGCGAGTTCGGCGGCTTAGCACGCCCTGCGCTCAAGGATGACTGCTAGCGGACCCCGGTGCGTGATCCTCTGGGGCCTCGTCATCTTCCGAGTTAGCGAGCGATCCTTCGCTAGCGTCCCCTTCGGAGATAGCCCCCTGGTTCGGCCAGCATAGCTTGCACACATGTGTGTACTCGTGCGGCTCCGGAACCGAATCAAAAACCCTAGCGTTGCGGAAAGCACGCCGCTTCCCCATCCAGCAACCTGTAGCGCCCGCTTTGTGCAGGCGGAAAATGGCACCTGGGACCTCTACGATTACATAGCTGCCCTGGCTGCGGTCGGGAACCCTGGCCTGCTTCTTAGCGGGCCGTTCCACGACCTCTGCAGAGGCCTCGGAGCTACTCCCGGCCACTAGCGGTTCCGCGGGCTCGTCCGGTCCCTCGGGAACCTCTAGCTCTTCCGCCTCGGTCGGGACTCCTAGCAGGCCCTCCATCCAGATCTTCCGCAGCCTCGCCGCCATGTGGATAGCCTGGCTGTGGGTTAGCTTGGCCCTCTCTTCCAGCCAGGGCTCGAGGTCCGCGGCGATTTCACGCTCGTCGAGCGCCTCGTAGCGGTCGTCCCCCCTAGCTGTCTTAGCGAAGAGAGCTTGGAGACGGGACACCCTACCCGCATAGGATCTAGCGTACACGTCGGACCCCTCGGGTTTCCAACGCCCTAGCAGATCCTTGTCTTGCGGGGGGATCTCCTTTAGCGCCAAACCTGTTGGTAGCACCGAGCGCTCACTGTGCTCCGTCCAATAGCCCTGGACCTCCCGTGGGTAGCCCATGATAGCCAGCAGCCCCGCGGTTGCCACCATAGCGTCCGCATAGGTAGCCATCTTCTTCTCCAGTTGCCCCGCCCGGCCCAGCCGCGGCATGAGGTAATCCCGGGCGTAGTTAGCGTGGGCCTTGAGGAGATCGAAGCCGGTCACCAGCCAGCTCTTAGCGACCAGAAAGGCGTGCTCGGACACCACGACCGGTAGCTCCTTGACCCTTCTCGTAGCGCCGGAAGTCTTGGTCTTCCGGAGGATGGTGGTGAGTCGCCCCTCCACCATCACTAGCTCGGCCGGCAGGATAGCCTGAAGGTCCGACCATCTTAGCGTGGCCCAGACCTTGACCAACTTAGCCCAGGCCCAGATCCGCCAGCCTGCGGCCAGGGCGGGGTTGATGACCACGAGCTCTAGCTGCACCAGCATGTAGACGGGGTAGCGGGGCGCTCTCTTGATCAAGGGGGCCCCCTCCGCTAGCTGCTCCACAATGCTGTCCTTAGCGGCCCAGACCAGGCGACCAAAGGTGGTCCTTAGCTCCACCGGAAAATCGGCCACCTTCTCCATCCAGGAGATAGCCTTGAGAATAGCTTCTGGGACCGAACGGCCGCAGGGTTCATCACTCCTAGCGAGGAGGTAATCCACCAGGTCCGCGGCGGTGCCCGGGGGCGGCCTGAGCTTAGCTGCGTGGAGCCATTGGCGCCACTGCCTGTAGTAGCTCAGGTAGCGCTTCAAAGTCGACGCCCGGGTCTTCCCCGGAAGCAACATAGCTGCCCTCGCGGGGTCCAGACTCCCGTGCAGCTTAGCGAGAACCGGGGCATGTATCTCTAGCAGCTCTTCACGGAGCTTCCTTGCCCAAACCTCTAGCAGTCGCTCCTCTCTAGCCGCACTGATCGTGCTGGGCTGTAGCGTCTTCCGATTCCGCTCCCCGGGGGGAGGTCTTAGCGGCACAGGTGGCTGATGCACCGCGTCTTCGACCTCTTCCCTTGGAGCAGGTAGCGGTGGCATCCGGGCTCTCCAGGTGATATCGTCCTGGAAGTAGCCGTGCACCCTCTGATAGACAGTAGCTTCCTGCCGCGCTTCTTGCAGCCAACAGTAGACACCATCCCATAGCCACGGCTGGTATGGAATACCTAGCTCTCGAGCTAGCTGCTTGGCGACATCCTCCGCGTCGTCCAGATCCACCACTGCTAGCTCCAAGACCCCAAACCCTTGGCTGGAGAGATGCCGGTAGGCCCTGTCTAGCGTGCGCCTACGTTCCTGCTGGACCGTAGCCTGCGCCTCTAGCTCTGCCTCCATCTCCCAGCCCTCGAAGAGCACTCCCGTCTCTTCGGGCTGTGGGTCGCTAGCTGGGGTCTGCGGGACCCACGAGGGTACCTCCCCGGAAGGAGCCCCCGCGGTATCGTCCCCCCTAGCGTGGGACCTCGGTAGGACACGAAGCACTTAGCGGGGGCGGGGAATCCCCAACCACAGTAGCGCAGTCGACGGCCGTAGCGGCTGCGCCATCTGGCGTGGTCGGCGCCAGGGTAGCGTCGCTGTCCGACATGGCAGCGCACCCAAAGCAGGGCTAATTAGCCCTGTTCCCCTTCCTACCCCACTCGAAATTTGCCCCCCAATAGCTGGGGGCCTTTCAGCACAATGGCCACGGAGTAGCACTGCTTCACCGGCCATGTGCAGACACTCTAGCAAACAGACAAGCTTCGTTCTGTTTAGCTTCAGAGGAAAACCCCTTCGACGTTTTCTAGCGAAACACCTTCGATGTTTCCCAAAGGGATACTGGCGCTAGCATACACTGTCGTACCTCGTCCCTCGGCACGAGTGCAGAAGAGGAGCAGATGGGGGAGGATCCGCCGGTGGAAACCGAGGCGGTGGGCCGCACGCGGGCTGAGAAGGACAAGGTGGAGCTGCAGCTCATGAACCTGAGCACGCAGGCGAAGAAGGGCCGCGACCTGGGCCTGCTGCAGTACGGCCGCGTCTGGCGTGATCGAGCAGTCGCTTCGACCAGATGCTGAACATGAACCAGGAGAAGGCCTTGAAGCTTGACCGTGGGGAGCCGGAGCCAGAGATGCCGATGCATTGAAGAAAGATCGAAACGCTGCAGGCAAGGGTCCCTGGCCCCGTGGCGAAGTTTGCCAGCTTCATCCTGGTTAAGCTCATCAACTACGATCCTCTTCAAGTTCTTGCAGAAGCGAGAAGCCGCGTCAGGTGAGCCAAGGCATGACACCGCCGCACTGGGAGTCCGACCTAAGGGTGATCGAGTGGATTCGGAGGCGTCGCTCCGGCATCAAGGCCCTCTACAAGCCGGAAGACGCGGACAAGAATGCCAAGAAGAAGCGGAATGACAAAAGCGCCAAGCAGCCGAAGAAGGAGGGTGCCAAGGCCGACGAGGATGAAGCGGAGGACGACGAGGGCATCCGTCCTTGCCGCTCATCTCGGCGAACCCTCCACCCAGCGCTTCAAGCAGGGAGCTGCTTCTGGCCATCCACCTCGCCGCCCCACTTCTGCAGCTGCATCGTGGCCGCGCAGCTATAACGCAGTCCAGGTCCACCAGGCCGCAGTTGCGCGGCGCCAGTTCTTGCACGCGTCGCGGCTAGGTGAAGATGTTTGGGTTTTGTGGAGGAGCAGAAGACGCTCCGCAATAAAGTGGCGGCGGAGCATCCCGCCCTGATCAAGAAGCTCCGGAACAGGCAAGCCTTTCCCGGAGGCCACGTTAATGGAGGCGCTGCGCTAGCGGTTCGAGCGTGCAAGAGGACGACTTAGGCATCGTAGTCTCGATCGAGCACGACGGTGTCGTTGTGAGGCATCCAGATGGAGCTGCGGCCGCCGTCGGCCGCGACGGCGGAGTGGAAGGCCGGGCTCGTGAAAACGGCTGAGGATGTCGGGGTCAAGACGGCGATCAAGGAGTACAGATCTCCGGATAGAGCAAAAACGTGTGAATCTCGGGCAGTTCATGATGTCCAGCAAGGAGTGCCCCGAGCTGCTGTTGTCGGAGCTGCTTGCGCATAAGCCGGTGACAGTGCATGGGAGCGAGTACCGTGGCGACCTGGTCCCAGCTGGGTGCTTCACACCGAAGGGGAGACGGAGCCGGTGTTGCTCAAGCTGCTTACCGAGCTCGTCGAGGGGTCTGGAAAAACGACCTGAACAGAGAACAACGAGGACCGCCTGCCCAACTGGATTGCTCGATCCCAGGGAATGACCGCCGCGGTCACCGCACTCATGAAGCAGCTCCTGAACATGGATGCGAAGGAGACCAGGACGTATTTCCTCTTTGCCGACGGTTGGGTCGTGGACGAGGACAGCCACGAGATCAAGCGTTGCGAGCCCGATCTGATCATGACGCGATGCTCAGGCATGCCCTTCCCCGAAAAGGAGTTCCGCGAGTTCGAGGCCAGCGGTCTGATTGGAAGCAGTTCTTGGACAGGGGTCACTTGCTGGGCGGAGGGCATGGCAAGAGGGTATTCACAGCGGTGATCGATGAGGTGCTGGGTTCCTATCATGCCGAACCGGACTTCAGCCTGTCACTACCAACTTCAACGTTGCTTCTGCCAACCCGGAGGCCTTGCGGGTGAGAGCGAGGAGGGTGCTGAGCATCCCAGAATCGGAGGTAACACACTCCAGATCAAGAGCAAGACGCTGAAGTTGTGGCGCGACCAACGACCTGGAGCTCTTGCCGGGGCTTAGTACAAGGCTCCGGTGTCTTTCAATTCTCGACCAACAACCCTGTTCGGTTAATGTATTCGCAGCTGCTTCCTATTTGCAGCTTTATATGTAATGGAAATACATATAAAGCAAAAGAGTATTCAAATGGAATATTCAAATGGAATTGATGCAGTCACTCGCACAACACTCGCTCCTTTTGTTCTCTGGCGGGAAATGCAGATCCGAGCTTCAGCAGCAAGAAGCTGCCTGTGAAAAGGGTCTGCATGTTTTCTCCCCCCCCCGATGGGATCGAGGTGCATCAAAAGGCACCGACCTGCCATGGAGAGAGAGAATGCAGATGGACCGATCCTTTTAAAGGACAGACCATATAGATGCACAAGAGAGAATGCGAATGCAAGCAATGCTAAAGCAGTGTAAGAGTGCAGACGCCAGCACTTGCACCCAGAAACAAGGGAAGAGGTGGGTGGGACAAAGTTTCTGCCCGCTATGCAGGCGAGTTGGCAGCTGCGAGCCTGCTTGCTGCAATGCACATGGAATGTCATGAATGCAGCAAGCATGCAAAACATTACCAAACACTCGTGAGCAAGCACACATACCGTTCGGTTAATGTATTCGCAGCTGCTTCCTATTTGCAGCTTTATATGTAATGGAAATACATATAAAGCAAAAGAGTATTCAAATGGAATATTCAAATGGAATTGATGCAGTCACTCGCACAACACTCGCTCCTTTTGTTCTCTGGCGGGAAATGCAGATCCGAGCTTCAGCAGCAAGAAGCTGCCTGTGAAAAGGGTCTGCATGTTTTCTCCCAAATGCAATCTGCCAGAGAACCGAAGTCGCGCATCAATTCCACCAAATGAAAAACGTGCGACAAGGTGATTAGAGTGCTGCTCCTAATGGAGAAACACTCGGAACGCGAAAAGGAGGCTTCCAGCCCTCCGGCGAAAGGGAAATGGAAGGCGACGCAGTCCATAATGAGGTTAAAGGAATACGTCGACGACGCGACATGCTCCACCGATCAGGTAATGGAGCAGGAGGAAGCCAACGGCTCAAAAAGTCCGCTTCCACATTCTTAGGACCTGCAATGTGATGCACGTCAAGATGCACACCAGTAAAGCTACTCAAAATGGCTAGTCGCTGCACAAATGCAGCAAGAGGCCATGAAGTCGTAAAAAGTTTGTTTGCTGTGGCCTCGGCACCACTGTTGTCACACCAGGAATGCATGCGAACAGAAAGCCTGCATCCTGGGTTAACTGCACTCAAAAGCCAAACTAATGCAATCTGACCCAAGCATTCGTAGCAAGTAATGTCCTTGTGCGCCTCGGACTTAAGAGGAAGCTCTGCAAATGCAAATTCCTCCACAGTAAATCTTTCAGAGAACCAGAATTCCCCAGCCGGTAAAGCAATGTAGCCGCCAATAGCAAATGTACGGCCATTGCCCATAGCATCGGCGGCAGCCTCCACCATTATAGTGTCAATTGGACGAAGGGATCGCCAGATAGGGGGCAATGAAGACCACTGCAGCCAGAAAAACAATAAGTTGCGAGAAGCTGGGCTCAATGCACGGCGTTTTGAGGCCGAGTCAGCAATGCGAAGCCAGATATCCTTATCACCAATGTTGCAAGACAAAAGGTCGCGCTTGGTGCTAACTTTGCGATGTCGCACTGCAAGCACCTTGCTGCCCACTGTAATGGCGGATCCAGTGGGTAACCTCACAAGATGCAAGGTATCATTGAGACATGAAATGAAGGATTGCCAGTCGGTTTGACGAACACTGAAGTTGGTTGCACGAGGAGTGTTGAGGTCCTGGTAAAGGGACCTGAGCCAGGGCCTGGCCAATGGAAAAAGCTTGAAAAGCCATTGCATCATGCCACACAACTTGCTCAATGTAACACGATCCGTGTATTTACCACGGAGAGCAGTGACTATAACTGAATGCAATCGCTCCAGCTTGTCAGACGGAATGCAAACGCACCCCATGCCAAAATCGAGCTCCCACCCTATCCAGCGGATGGAGCAGCCGAACTGCAATTTCTTCCACGACAAAGGAATGGAAAAAGCACCACAGAAACAGAGGGTAATGCAAAAACTCATCTCCGCCACCGATGCAGATTGGAAGCCAAGTAAATCGTCCACGTACATGGCGAGGAAATGAGCAATGAAAATCAAGCGATGCAGTGTCCGAACAAAGAATGCACCAAGTCTAGCAAACCAGAAAGCAGAAAAAGCAGCACCGAATGGACACACTGAATAGAAATAAAGCTTGGGGCCTACCCGGATGCCGAGGAGGCCCTGCTCGGACTCCCGAACCATAATGGACTTGTGTGCAGCTTGCACATCCAGAGACCAAGCGGCGAGTGGCTCATGTTTCCCACGCAAAGGCCATGAAGTCTGTATAGTCTGTAAAGTAGGGAGTGCAGACCGCTCAGGAATAAGGCATGATGCATTTGTACCACAAATGGAGGAATCCACCACGAGTCGCGGTTTACGGCCTTCGGAATGTACGATATTAAGCTTGCCCACCGCAACATTGGGCCAGATCTGGCGTGCAGCTTCCAAAGACTCAATGCATCGCAGCCAGCCTTTGTCCACCTCGATTTGGACAAGTTCTTCGAGGAGGACCGGGTCGTCCTCGGCTCCCTGCCAATTTTCTTCACATACGGTCAATGCATCATCAGAAGCAGTGCGACCTGAGGGAGCGAAAACCCCCGAAAGGGGGATGTCGTGTTTGAAGCCAGTGGGAACCCCACTGAGCAATGCATTGAAAAGAGTCATATCTGCATCCTGAAGTGCCGAGGATAATGCAGACAGAGCATTCAGGCAGTATGGCTGCCCATCCTTAATGGACCAGTCGACATCGGAACAACCCTGAGACGCCAACCAGGTACAAAACAACCCACGAATTTCGCCAAGCTCAGTGTCAGAGAACAGATGAGCCTCAGAAGGATGCAAAAGCTTATGCCGCAGCCTGGAAGGAATGCATGCCTTGCCACACCAGGTAATCAATGCATGACGAAGTGATTTGAAAATGTCCTTAGTGGAGCGGTCCTGGCCACTCCAGTCCGGGCGGCTGTTTAGGCCACCACCATCCACCCAAGCATGTGGTGAAGCATCGCACTGTTTGACCGGAATGCAGGACCAGGTCTCATCGATGGAGAACTCGCATTGACCTGAGCATTTGCGAAGGTTGGATATCAAAAGTATGTCGCAAAGTGCATCCACGAATGCAGGAGGATAATCAGAGATCGTGGAGGTCGCACTGCATCTACTACAACAGCATAGGTGCCCCAAAGCAGAGAAAGAAGGCGACGAAGAGACCATGATCCAGGGGCTACCACCAACCCCCTTGTAAGCACATGCCGGTACCTGCACAATGTTTTGAAGGCCGGTGGAAATGCAGTGTAGGAAAAGTTGATCGGACCAGCATTGGTTCCAACCAGAAATGTCAAAATGCACCGTTGCACCTGCAGAGTGTGCCACCTTGCAAAGTTGGAGTACCCAACGAGTGTGGCTCTCGCTCCAGTGGGGTGAATAAACCAGAAAAATGGAGGCAAATACACCCTCACCCGCACAACGAAAAATGCAGTTTCTGGCATGTTCCTGATCCAGAGACTGAATGCAAACATGAGGAACTCCAGCAGTTGAGAGGCCAGCACGAAGTACCTCAGCATGTTGTGAAGCCAGCAAAAGGCAGAACTTCTTCGGAAGAACGGGCTGAGGCAGTTCGACCGCCTGAGGTTGAGGCATCCGACGAGGTAAGGATTCGCCAGGCAGGGGAAACCCCCACATACGCAATGCATCAACATCTGATGACTGAAATTCAGCTAAACGCCTGCAGGTGTAGGCCGTGATGACCCACCTGTCGCCCCTGAAGGGCTCAGTGGCGTGCCAAAGACCACCATCAAATGCAAGGGGAGAAGACCTGGTGTCAACCAATGAAAAGTTGATGCACTTCTGTAAGGCTTCGACACGCAAGGATTTATCGCCCGATGAAGATTCCAGCAGTAAACCTCCGCCCGAAAAGTCCCCCAGGGCAACAGTGTAGTTGAGGGTGCCGGGCTCGTTGGATGTATCGCGATGAACTTTTAGCACCTCGTTGTGAGAGATGCATAGAGAAGTCCATGTACCCAATGGAAAGAGCATGCATAACCAAGCATTAAGTCGGCACAAGATGTGCTGGAATTGGAATGTATGATGTGTCAATCCAAAACGCACCGACTGCGAGAAACCACCGAGGTTAAAGTAGGCGGCCTCTGCACGGTCCCCCTCAATAGCCTGCCATCTGTACTTCACAGTTGTGGATGTAAAGGACTGCTGAAGCAAGTCAAGAATGTCAGCATCAGATGTAGCTGTATGACCTGCCGATGGAACAGGTGAGGGTGCATGTGTTGAAAGCCCGGAAAACTGTCCCTCCACAGGTTTCGGGCTGTTTCAGGACTTGTGCATGTAAGCTGGATGATCCTTTCCGCAAGGTCGGCCGCCAACGTCAACAGCACAACCATGTACGAATGCACAGTCATCCAACTTGCAACCAGAGCGAAGGTTCCATCGCTTGCACATCTGCTTCTGTACCCCGTTCTCGTAGAATGAAACCATCCACTTGGGGCCACCCTGGTCTTTGCCGTCCTTGGACTTACCATGTTTGCCCTTGCCTTTGCCACCCTTGCCTTTGGAAGTGGACTTGTCCGGCTGGGTGGTATGACCCGAACCAATGCTGGGCCGTTTGGGCTTCTGAATGAAAACCCTGGGTTGGAGATGACTCTGTAAAATGCAACGCACTTGCACAATCTCATGTAATGCATCATCGATGCTCCAACCTTTGTTCACGAGTTCGCAAATGCATTTCCACGCTTCTTTATCCGCCGCCTGCATTTCGGAGACATTTGGGCTTCGCAGCCCAGACTCTGGCGGCGGACGATGGAATGCAAGCCGAATGAAAAGCTTGTTATACGCCCGAAATGAACTGAGGTGAGCGACTTCCAACAAACAATATGCAAAGGCGATCAAGTCTAACAAATGCGAAAGGAACATTTGCGACACGCCAGTATCAGCGATATCCCTGCTAGGGACATCGTCAAAAATGAAGTCGTCAAGACGTGTGATCTTTTTAGGTCTGGAAGATGTAACATCTTCCTGTTTCTCTTCGCTGAGTCGAAACTTCCATGCAATGTAAGAATAGTGCTTGTCCTGCACTTGCTTGTTGCAGGATGCAAGTAGCCTTGACGAGGGCATGCTGGATGCATCGAGAATTTCGGAGGGATATGAAGCTTCGAATGTAGCTTTCATGGCATTCACTCGATCAATGCTCAACTTCGCAGGAAAAGGCTCTGACCACGAAGATGTACTGAGAGCTCCACTGCCAGTAGCAGGGGGTGCAGACGTGGCTGCAGGTGCGGTCGAAATGACCGATGAAATGCAGCGATGATATGCTGCCTTCAAGCACGCCAAGGTGACAGTATTGAGCAATGCTTGGCCCGGGGCATCCAGGACATCTTTGATGCAATCAGGTAATGTTTCCACACCTTCGCAGATGCAAGGAAACGAATGCACCGTGAGCTGAGAAGTGATCTGCCCAGCAATGAGGTCAGGAACTTTTTCCTCTTTGAGGATTTGCTCCAGACTGGGGGAGGACATACTCCCAGAAAGTTCGACCTGGACAAGAATGTGATCAAAATGCAAAGAAAAGGAAATAACCTCAGGCCTGTAAAAGATGGTGCAAATGCACCGGTCAAGGGAGCCGCACAGCTGCACTGTATGCTCAGAACTGTTGGTATAAGTTACCAAAGAATGAAAAAGTAATCGTGCAAGGCACACATGGATGCAAGAAAAGCAAACCTCGCAAAGCTCCAAGGCATGACAAGGTGTCAACGTGCTGTGCATGCTCATGCAGAGTGCTGGCAATCGCTGGAGCCAAGAAAGCAACACGACATTGTAAGAGTTCGCAGACCGCAGAGGTCAAAATCAGCAGATGCAAGCTGAGAATGCAATCCGAACTGACCGAATGCATTTTGCTCTCCCTCGCTGGGAGGTCTTGTCTAGGCGCCCAATTGGCTGCCATGAGAATGGAGGATACTTACCGCTATCTCCAGGGCCGTGAATGGAAAACCCGAGCAGCCCAGATTAAAATGAAGAAATGGAAAATGCAAAGCTGAGGATGCATTCAATACCCTCCGCGATGCCAGGACCAATGCCAGCCGGAGTTCCATGCAGAATCATCCCAGTCCTGATCGTATGCATCGGCCGATGTATCCGTCTGCACAGACGCCTTCGAATGCATACGGGCACGATAGCAATTTTTGCAGGAGTGCTTGGTCGATGATGCAAGAAAGTGACTATCCTGAGGCACTTCCGAGCTGTAACCACAGAGGGCGTTACAGCCCGGCGTGGAACACTCCGAGCGACAGCAGACAATTTGTCTGGTCGCAAATGGACACTTGCCAGGCGGTGGCTCAGCTCCATCTTGAATGAAAGTCGGGTTGTGGATCGGATGTATTGGAAGTGCTGGTGAAGCATTGGTCTGGGATGTAGAAGTCGTAGGCGGCGTCGTGGATGCATCAGGGCTCCCGGAAGATGCATCAGGAGGATCCTTCACCGACGATGCATTCGCAGTGTCCCCTGCAGTGGAAGATGCACTGGGCAGCACAGCAGGGGATGCATCCTTACTCACCTCTTTCGTACTCGCCTCAGCCGTGGTAGGCGTCTTCTTTTCCTCCTCGATGCAAGTCTTCTCGGGCTTGGGCTGAGACGATGTAGAAGAGGTAGATGCAGACTGCTGAAAGGACATTGCTGCTATCATGAGCAGCTTTCGCTGTCCAGAAGCTGGACCGTTGCGAACACACGATACGACTTGATGTATATCGGAGTTGTAAATGAAAGCAAGAGCTTTGCGAAGTTCTTCAGAATCACGGATATTGTCCATGATGATGCAAAAATCGCAGAGTCGCGAAATGCACCGTCCAGACTAGAGCCTAAAGTCTATGCAAGAAAGGGTATCACTTGTTCCGTGCAAAAGTAAGAATGTAAAGGCATGGAAGATGTCAAGAGAAAGCCACATGATGCAAATCCTCCGGCACTACTTCGTCTGAACACTCTGCTGCAGCGGTGTACAAATGCAAATGCCCGCACTTGCCGACCAACCCGTCGCATCAGGTGAGTCGAAATCCCTCACAATCGCAAGTGCAAGAAGGGATGCAATCTGTTTGTCAGGCGCCCGACAAGATCACGAAAGGTTCGTGAGAATAGAAATGCAAGCTTTGGACTTGCAAAAACGTGATCCCTCAGGTGGGTGAGAGACCAAGTGAAAAGTGCCCCGGCAGCCGCAAGCCGGACGGCCTTCAATGCAAGCATGTATGATGTTGCTGGTGGTTGCACTAAGAAATGCAATCTCCTCCGCCTGGCCAAGATCGTCCTCAGATGAGGAGGTCTCAGCCTCATCAGGAACCTCCTCACGGGTGGAAGACAAAGGCAATGCGAGCTTTACCGGAGGAGGAGGTGCAACTAAGTGCACATCCGATAATGTCGTCGATGAGCCTGGCAATGTATCCAACCTGAAGAAAGTCGGGACTGAAACATGTAAAAGTGCCCCCAAATCGGAGGGCCAATGAAGCTCGGGTTCGCAGGGCATGAACGAAACACCACGCATCAGCGGGGTTCGCGACTTCCAGCCTGTCCGGACCTTATCAATGAAGCTGTCCTGAGTGATAAGGAGGGGGGACACGTCGTCCCGCCCATATAATGCACACGATGCAGAATGTTTGTGGTGGCCCTGAAGATGCCTGGCTTCAAGAGGCATGTTAAGCTGCCTAAAGAATGCAAGCAATGTAACTTTCATGGAATGTAGAGTGTATTGTAGTTCTTGTCCAGGTGGAAGCTGATTCCACATGCAAAGCAAAGCCCTGAGCTTCGAGAGGCACTCTGCATAAGTCAAAGGTCTGATGCAACCCGCCTCTATCATAAAGAAAATGTAGTCCGGAATGGATTGGGCTCCGGGCTGGAGATCCAGCAGTGTCTCAACCGAGAGTAACCAATGAATGAGCCAGCAATGCTGGCGAGGCAACCTCAGCAGACCTGAATGAAGGCAGCCGAAGGCCATGTACTTCTGTGTCTTTGTGCGGTAGGATGCACCCCTGAAACTGTCGAAGTCAATGTACAAATCCGATAACTGGATGTGTTGGCTGTCGCCAAATCGCAGACTGCACCAAATGCAAGTCAGAACACTGCCCGCAAAAGCAGTCTCCTCAAGTGTAAACCGTCCAAACACGATTTGTGTTTCCAGCCAAAGCATGAAAGCAAGTGGAAGAGGCAATGCCTCTTTGGATGCAGTTTGGGACTGCCAAGACCGGGCATGAAACAAACCATCATATAGGTTGGGGAAGCCAGTCGGGCGAACCGTTGATGAAAACCATCGCACCGCCTTGAGGACGTTAATGGAATGTACCGACGAATGATGCCGACGGGACAATTGGAGTGTATGGATCGCATCAATTAACTGCACCTGTGTCAGCAATGCAATGTCAAAGCCAAGATCTGTGACCGTATGCAACAGCTGCCAGACAACAGCAATGTATCTCACCGCTGTCGTGTCCGACACTCGACGGAGCAATTGCTCTAATAAAGCACCTTTGTTAGGGCTGCCGAAAACATCACGAAGTAATGTAGAACACGGCAATGCAAAAGCACAAAGTTCACCCCACATGTGTAATGCACGTGCCCATTGCTTTGAATGAATATCAGTCTGCTTGACCACTTTAGATCTGTCAGTGGGCTCTCCAGAATGAATAAGCTCGATACTCCGCTTGGCGCCAGGAGCAGTGGCCTGATGCTTGTGAGATGAAATACCTGGGTTCACAGACGGAGACCACGATAATGCAGCATGCTGAGGGGTAGGCGAGCTCTTAGAGACCGCCCCAGATTCCTGGGCAGCAGAATGCAATCTCTCAGAAGGGTATGATGCATAAGCGCCACGAGCCGAAGGGACCGGCCGAGGTTTGGGCGAAGCCCTAGGTATACCAAGGGATGCTCTGAGTGCAAAAGCTGGACGAGATCTGGCCGACGCACTAGATCTCGCCACCGAAGGATGCAAGGTCGTAGCACGGCATCCGGACTCACTGAGACGAACCGGGCGAGCCAATGGAGTGGCCTTCGGTTGGGTGTCCAAAACAGCAGGACAATGTGCAGGTGCCGGCTGAGAAAAGGCCGGCAACAAAGGATCTGAAATGTCCCTGACAGCATCATCAAAGGAAAGTCGCCCCACACGAAGCGGAGAGAAATGCAAAGGTTTCGGGGCCAAAAGTGCAGGTGGTGTCTCAGGCACTGGCGAGACCATCCCCCACGACGTAGACCCAGAGTGCTCAGCTAATGCAGAAAGCTCCAGGGAAACATCCAATGGATCTACCAACTCGTAATCCGGATCATACACGGGCGATGGTGGTCGCATCTCGCCTGCGTGGTAGTCCAAAGGAAAAGGAGTCTCGGGTTCTTCGCCCTGTGCAGCCAGAGCAAATGCAGTAGAAGCAGAAATCACAGCTGGCTCATCACTGTCGGAAACCTCTAAAGCTGGGGGTGCAAGGCACTCATCCTGACCATCCTGCAAGGATGAAATCACCGATGCAAAAACTGCTGACGAAGGAGAGGCCCCCACCGAGGTAGAAAAATCCTGCTGAGCCGAGGTCCGCTTCTGGAACCGTTTGACGATGCAACGGGATTGATCAAAATCAGCAATGTCATTTCCCAATGCAGGATCACCAGCATACTCAGGCACTGACGAATCACTCACAGGCACTGACTGGTTCATAATGCAAATAAAGCAACCAATGCAACAAAGCACTGCAAAATCAGCTTGCCTGAAAACCATGCACTCCTCCCCCTATCGCGAGCGGGAGAGGAATGAAGTGAAGCAAAACTCCACACAGATTGGAGGCCTCCAGAGCTGTTCTAGAGGGCTTACAAAGAAAGGCCTGTTAAGCCAACAAAGTTTCTGCCCGCTATGCAGGCGAGTTGGCAGCTGCGAGCCTGCTTGCTGCAATGCACATGGAATGTCATGAATGCAGCAAGCATGCAAAACATTACCAAACACTCGTGAGCAAGCACACATACCGGTCGCTTCAGCAGTGTATGAGGAGCCTTTCGGTGCTCCCATGCAGCCGCAACCTGAGCTCGTCAAGGAGGCCTTCGCGAGCTTCACTGCCGGGGACTTCGTCTACTTGCTGGACGATTTCAAGCAGGCCAGCGAAGGAGACGGAGATCAGATCAGTAAGGCATTCTAGGGCTTCGCCAGGAACGCCATCGACAACGTGACAACCGCCAACCGGGTGCCTGAAGCACGTGCATTGCGCTCGCGGCTACTATCTGCGTTACAAAGACAACGCCCGGGGCTGGCTGCGCTTGACGAAGCAGCCGGCGCCTGAGTAGCCGGAGCCCCTCCTAGCAAGCGGGGTCACATCTACCCGAGACGGTCATAAATTCCTAGCTTTAGGGTTGCGGCGAGGGTGGGTCGAGGTCCTGGAAGTTGCAAGTGCACAAGGGATGTGGGACTTTCTGCGTGTCTTTCACACATGTCGTTTCTGCATGCTGCACTTATATGTCTCGTGCAGGCGCATATGGCTCACTCGGTTTTGCGGGGCGGGCGGTCCGACCCCGGCGCAGGAGACGAGGCCGTGGGTCGCACTTTGTTGAAACATGAAGCAGCTCTCGCACAGGTGTGCTTGAGCGGGTGCCGGAGCCACGGAGTGCGCAAGGGGTCCCTCGGTTACCCCAAATCCCGAGCCTTTTGGCCCGAACCCCTAAAACTCTATGCCAGGCATGCCGGGGGTTCCGGTGATTCGGCTCCTGCGAGCAGGACAGAAGAAGGCACGTTGATTTGATGCTACACATGCTACATGACAAGCAGGCATAAGTCGCATGGACCAGGGAGTCCGAGAACCCCAAACCCCCGGTAGCGCGGGTAGCGCGTGGACTGGGGGTCCCGTGGAAGAAATCGAAACGGGCAGGTAGCATAGGTAGCATGTCAAATGGGGGCTCCTGCCGGGCAATCGAAAAAGGGCAGGTAGCATAGGTGGCATGTAGAATGGGGCGGCTCCCGCCCGGGCGTGGAGGAATCGAGAAAGGCCAGGTAGCATATGTAGCATGTAGAGTGGGGGGCTGTGCCGAGGGATCGTGAGGCATGTAAAATCGGGGGTCCGGCGGGGCTGGATGGCAAACGACAAAAAGTCGCGTAGCACATGTAGCATGTAAAATCGGGGTCCGGCGGGGGCTGGATGGCAAACTACAACAAGTCGCGTAGCATATGTAGCATGTAAAATCGGGGTCCGGCGGGGGCTGGATGGCAAACTACAACAAGTCGCGTAGCATATGTAGCATGTAAAATCGGGGGTCCGGCGGGGGCTGGATGGCAAACGAAAAAGTCGCGTAGCATATGTAGCATGTAAAATCGGGGGTCCGGCGGGGCGGCGGGCGAACGAAAAAGTCATGTAGCACATGTAGCATGTAGAATTGAGGGTCCTTGTCGCGTACCATATGTAGCGTGTAGAATGGGGGGGGTTTGTCGGGGGAGCAAACGAAGGAGGTCAGGTAGCATAAGTAGCGCGTAGATTGATGGGGTGTTTGTGGAGGGATGATTGGGATGCTACGGCCAAGGGGCTCTGCTTCCTATAAATCGTTTAGAGTACAGTATAGCATAGTACAGTATATTATAGTATAATACTATACTATATTATACTACATTACTATATTATACTATACTATATTGTGTGATGTCATGTTATGTTATGTTATATTATACTATACTATACTATGTTATATTATATTATAGAATAGGATAATTAAAGATAAACATACAGCCACCCCAACCTCTCCTCAGCTCCATCCCCCAAGAGATCTGGGCTTCACCCCGGCCCTCCCACATGCTACATATGCTACCTGACTTTTCGGATTTACCGCCGACTGCCCCGAAAGCCCCGATTTTCCATGCTACATATGCGAACTGACTTTTCGGATTTACCGCGACCCTCCCAAAGGCCCCGATTTCCCATGCTACATATGCCACCTGACTCTTCGGATTTACCGCCGACCCCACCAAAGGCCCAGATTTCCCACGCTACACATATGCTACCTGACTTTTCGGCTTCACCGCCGAGCCTCCCAAAGGCCGCGATTTCCCATGCTACATATGCTACCTGACGTTTTTCGGCTTCACCGCCGACCCTCCCAAAGGCCCCGATTTCCCATGCTACATATGCCACCTGGCTCTTCGGATTTACCGCCCGACCCCACCAAAGGCCCAGATTTCCCACGCTACACATATGCTACCTGACTTTTCGGCTTCACCGCCGAGCCTCCCAAAGGCCGCGATTTCCCATGCTACATATGCTACCTGACGTTTTTCAGCTTCACCGCCGACCCTCCCGAAGGCCCCGATTTCCCATGCTACATATGCAACATGACATGTAGCACGTGTAGCATCAAAAAACATGCCGACCAGACACACTGTACACGCTGGGACGATGCGAGGAAGCCTAGTAGGGCTAGGCTTCTAGGGGTTCGGGTCGAAGGGTTCGGGATTTAGGGCAACCGGGGAAGCCACGGGGTTGAAGTGCGCAGCTTGCGGCAGTTCTCCAGTGCCTCCACCCGCGGCTGCAGCTTCTTGCCCACAGCAAGGCAAATGAGGTAAATCGGGTAAGCGGGGTAAATGAGCCAGACAGCCTCCAGAGGCTACAATTCACCCGTGGATGAGCCAGATGAGCATCAGCGGGTAGGCGGATGAGCATCAGCCGGCGGGTGGATGGCAGGCGGGTGGATGAGCATCTGCGAGCATCAGCGGGCGGATGGACGCTCAGCGGGCGGGCGGATGAGCATCAGCAGGGCTGCATGCAGATGAGCATCCGCGGGCGGGCATATCAGCCTTCTCAGCATCAGCATGAGTCCAGCAGGAGCCCAGTATGCAGCGTCAGCCCCAGATGAGCCCAGCATGAGCTGCCCAAGCATGAGCCCCACATAACCCCAAATGATCAGCCCAGTGAGCTACGCATGAGTTCGGCATGAGCCCAAGCTCTGCCCTTTATGCCCCACCCCCGCACCACCGCTGTGCCGCTGTTCTACAGCCACTCACGGCCTCTCACCCATGAGTGTGCCACCAGCGTCGGTCCCTGAGTCACGTGAGTCCTCATGCTCGCATAGGGCCCAGCCTGAGCTCTGAGTTGCCAACCCTGACACACGCTGCAGATGAAGGTGACCTCGTGAGCGAGTTTTCATCCAGTGGCAGGTGTGCAGTAACCTGCGAGCACCCATCAGGTGGATCAACTTTGATGGAAGCATCTGGCGTTGAAGGAAGGAAAAGTTTAAGGCTTGCTTTCCGTGACCAGTCCCTGCTGCAGCCCTCTCCCACACAAACAAGCTCAGCCGCCAACGCAGCTCCCAACGCAGCGCGGCCCTCGCAGCCCGTGGATATTCGAGCTTGTAGCACACGATACCAGAAAGGACAAACAAAGGCAACAACCGGCTACTCACCGGGCACCAGCTGCCTGGCGCTGACGTCACGAAGTTGTTGCGACCGCCTGAGCTGTTGGTACGAAGAAGGCTAGGTCGATTGCTCCACAATCTCACGAGCCTTTGCCCAGCCGCAGTTCCCTCCACCTGCCAACACTCGCACTCACAAAACGCTTGCTCCATGGTGCAGTCTTGCCAAACTGAGCACGCAGGCTTGAACACCTTCTTCTTCGACACTGTCCACTTCCCGCCGTTTAAATTCCAGACTTGTGGGTGAAACAGTCTTATGATAATGATTTGTAGAACTACAGGGCTCCTTCTTGAAACGAGCACGGCAGTGAGAAAAACGTGGACAAATCAGCTTCCGTCTGCACGAGGCCAGTCAGAAGGATAGAGGGCTGACAAGGAAGCACCCAAAAAATCACGAATGTCACCTGAGCTCGGGTACACCCAGCCCTCGGCCCGCTTGCCTATTGATGGTGCTCTTCCTCTCATAACCAAGCCAAGCATGTCGTGTGGCATTCTTGGCACAGTTCTTCCCAGCTTCATTTGCACGCCCCGCACCACGCAGTTGCTCGCTGAATCTTGCTTGTAGATCCATGCTGCGTCAACAACCTCCGTCTTTGCGAAGTTTGGCGACAACACTGCGATGTACGGGAATGCATCAGGTGATACGGTCCTCTGCTTCCACCACTTCACCATGTCGGGCAGCGTTTTGCACCAATCCTGTGGCACTTTTTTCAAGAAGACGTCTTTGACCGGCACAGCACCTTCTGGCAGATTCAAGAGCGGGTGGACATAGTTGTACTTGGCCTGGACGCATCGGAGGCTGAGCGCGACCAGGACGATGGCCTCCCAGTCTAGGCCGCTATCGACCTTTTCCGATAGCATGGGGATCTCGTCGACCCAACCGGCAATTTCTGACAATCCCAGGTGAGAGCACATTTGACCCACATATGCAAGGATCCACCGAATCCGTCCGCTGGCTGGGCATTCGGTGAGGGTGTCGAAGGCTCGTATTGGATCTGAGTCTGCACTCCGCACACCCGTGAAGAACTCTGAGAGAAAAGATGCGATCAAGGCTTGTGTTGGTTCCCCACATTCTACTGCCTGGAACCGTTCCAGTATGTTAAAGCCGTGCGTCTTCACGGAGTAGATCAGGGATGGCATTTGTCCATAGTACGCAGCCTCGCAAGGAGTCAAAGCCTCACATTGTTCGCCCATGCTCCTGAGTGACGGCATGTCATGCGACCTGGGCATCTCTGCTGTACGACTGCCTGAGCCCACGCCAAGAAGGTGGGACAGGCCCAAGCCGGTTGGAACATGAGTGCTGAAAATCAGGTATCGGCCTGAAGGGTCGAGGAATTGCTCCCGCAGGAACGCGCCAACCTCTGCATAGCCATCATCTGACTTGTCTGGCTTCAGCAAAACATTTAGCTCGTCGACGATCAGGACGACATCCTTCTTGTCCTTCAGGTACTCCTCCAAGACATTCTGCCTACAGAGAATTCGCGCAGTCTCATCACGCTTCGCGGGCTTCGTTGTCAGCAGTGCAACGGCGATGGCCCTCAGCATCGTTTCCAGGCAGCTTTCGTTCTCGAGCTGCCGGATAAGCGAGTCCCCATTAAAGCTTATGAAAATAGGGTTCTTGGACTTCTCTTTCAGCTCGTCGAAGACGTGCATCAGCACTGTGGTCTTGCCCCCGCGCATGCACCGGGAGAGCACCGCCGGGGGAACTCGCACACTGGTAGCCTCTGTCTGCTCTGGCAAGCGCTTGTTCACAGCCTCGATGCAGGCTGACACACAAGGGGCAAGTTGCACGAAGTGGCTCGGTCGGACTTTGATCGGAGGCCGCGTACACGCTGCTATGTCGAAGTCTTTGGAAGCGACCTTCTCGGAATGAGTTGATCAAGCAGGTAGAGAAGACACAAGTCCGGGGCATGCGAGAAAACGCAAGAACTTAGGCCCTCCAAAGCTAAGCCAAACGAAAGAACCTCCTTGGTGCCTCCGAACCCCAATCTGCCCAACACAAAAGCAAAGCAACGGACAGTGCATGACAGCGAATGGCCTCGACCTTCTGCACCATCTCCTTGACCTGCTGCTTGGCCTTCTCGACCTTCTGCTCCGCCTCCTTGACCTTCTGCTCCGCCTCCTTGACCTTCTGCTCCGCCTCCTTGACCTTCTGCTCCGCCTCCTTGACCTCCTGCTTCGCCTCCTTGACCTTCTCCTCATCGCCTACTTGCTCCGCGACCTCCCACTTCTTCATAGCCATGTCCACCTGTGCCTGTGCAGTGCCCACCTGTGCCTGTGCAGTCTCTTGCTGGGCCAACGCGAGTTGCAGCTGCCACACCACATCCTGCAACATCCGATAAGAAAACAAGCTTCGATCTGAAATCCTGCACAGCATACCCGGCCGTGCCTCTTTTGCAATTTTTGGCGCCGGCGCCTGCAGGAGAACAGGCTTCCAGCAACTGTCCAGGAAACTCCTACTGTATCGACGCCGTCCTCCGACTCTGCAGCGGCGGGGCGCTTCTTTGGCATTACGAATCTCTCCAGAATTTGAACCAAAGCACTGCGCTGCAAAGTGGCAACGGAGGTATGCTCCACCGGCAAGTTGCAATGCAAACCCGCGAGAACAACAGCTGCACAACGGCCTCATCCACTGTTGGAGGGTGGACCGCAGCCCGCACCTGCCAACAGCATGCTGGCACGCTCATGTTCACAAAGCTGCGCACGATACCAGAAAGCCTCGTCCAAAAAGGGCACCCATGAGCCAAGCCAGCCGCCAACTGCACAACCTGCACAACCTGCCTCAACGACTTGTTGGATGCTGAACCATGGCTGCCCCAGGCATCAAAACGATGCGAAAGCACCAAAAAAACAGGGTGACACCAAAAACGGGAGTGAAGGCACCAAAAACGTGAGTGAAGGCACCAAAACCGGGAGTGAAGGTTCTTGAGAAGCAGGGAAAGAAGCACTCAAAGGGTCAGTCGCGGAACTGCCTGAGGCGTCTGTCCACTCAGAAGCACAGGGCAGATGTACATGGTCGGTTGGGCACAGTGGAGCACAGACACTGCCTGCCTCGGAGCCCCTCAAGCCCGAACACCCGGCTTCGGCAAAGATCCACGTCGTAGAGCAGTAGAGACCTTGCGAGGCACTCTAGGTTTGACACACAACACAAGCAACGCTCCTACTCTGAACTGCCATATCAGCCCCGCTACCCTGTCAGCCTACAGCGCTGACACCGCACGGCCTCACACGCGGAGCCCACCGAACCCCCGCCACACCTTGTCACAGGGCCGGTGGTTTCCCGGAAAGGGGGAGCAAGGCACTCGAGAACTCTGCCGTCTGCACTGCAAGTCACTGCCTTGCTACGGGCTTGCCAGGCTTCCGGGCAACGGAAGCGACAACACATCCTTCGTGACGTGTTCTAAAGGCAGGCCCGCCTCACTACGTCTAGATGCCTCTGTGTTGCTTCCTGTGTGTAAATCTGCTACAACGCGTCTGTCTGTGCATTGCCGGCCCAAAACGAAGCGAGCCGAGGTGAGCGCGGCGCGGGTCCAAGCAGTGCTTTCGGTCACAAAACTTGGCACCACTCACGCCACAGTAAGCGAGAGCGCGACTAGTCCTTGCAGAAGATGGCGCCGGTGATGCGCACAACCCGATATCAATCATGACTCATCACGCAAAAATGAATCAACAAAATCATGCCCAAAACGAACACACGCAAATAAGACCCTGGCAAGTATGTGCACAGCACCAGTTGCTGCAACAGCCGCAGTTACTGGCGCTGCTGCAGGCAAGTCTGTTGCTGCTTGGCATCTCTATGGTTATATGGAAAACCACTTCTGAAACTTTTGTTCTCACAACCTGCAACCTTTCCCGGTTCATGGAAACAGCAACATCTCTGTGGGCCCCCAACTTTTTGGTTTCACTACAACACATTGAAGCGCTGGGCTGCCAGGGCGTCCTCCAGTCGAAATCAAACGGTTTAAGGCCACAACCCCTGCAAATTCGGCTGTCTCGGTGCGGCAAAGTTCAGCTGGGCACTCAGGCCTCAGGTTTCAGCCAGCAATAGTACTTCAAGGCCTCCGGTTCTCCTCTGTAGATGCGGCCCATCGGTCGAACAAAAACGAGTGTCCAAAAGGTGGTCCGCTGGGGCTTGTGCCTCGTGTACACGATTTGTGCCCCTTGGTGGGCGAAGAGGCTATAGGCAGCCCTGATCCTTAGTGCCGGATTGCCGCCAGTGCCCAGATGTCTGGTGCTCCATGTTGACCGCATGTTCAACTCATGTTCAACTCGTGGGACGTATGGGCTCATGACTCATGCAAGCCCAGGATTTCTGTGCTCTTACATGCGCGACTGATGCGGACTCATCTTGAACTCATGTACACCTCATGTGGATTCATGCTGAAGTCACGTACAACTCATGCCGAACTCATGCGTAGCTCACTGGGCTGATCATTTGGGGTTATGTGGGGCTCATGCTTGGGCAGCTCATGCTGGGCTCATCTGGGGCTGACGCTGCATACTGGGCTCCTGCTGGACTCATGCTGATGCTGAGAAGGCTGATATGCCCGCCCGCGGATGCTCATCTGCATGCAGCCCTGCTGATGCTCATCCGCCCGCCCGCTGAGCGTCCATCCGCCCGCTGATGCTCGCAGATGCTCATCCACCCGCCTGCCATCCACCCGCCGGCTGATGCTCATCCGCCTACCCGCTGATGCTCCGGGGTGAATTGTAGCCTCTGGAGGCTGTCTGGCTCATTTACCCCGCTTACCCGATTTACCTCATTTGCCTTGCTGTGGGCAAGAAGCTGCAGCCGCGGGTGGAGGCACTGGAGAACTGCCGCAAGCTGCGCACTTCAACCCCGTGGCTTCCCCGGTTGCCCTAAATCCCGAACCCTTCGACCCGAACCCCTAGAACCCTAGCCCTACTAGGCTTCCTCGCATCGTCCCAGCGTGTACAGTGTGTCTGGTCGGCATGTTTTTTGATGCTACACGTGCTACATGTCATGTTGCATATGTAGCATGGGAAATCGGGGCCTTCGGGAGGGTCGGCGGTGAAGCCGAAAAACGTCAGGTAGCATATGTAGCATGGGAAATCGCGGCCTTTGGGAGGCTCGGCGGTGAAGCCGAAAAGTCAGGTAGCATATGTGTAGCGTGGGAAATCTGGGCCTTTGGTGGGGTCGGGCGGTAAATCCGAAGAGCCAGGTGGCATATGTAGCATGGGAAATCGGGGCCTTTGGGAGGGTCGGCGGTGAAGCCGAAAAACGTCAGGTAGCATATGTAGCATGGGAAATCGCGGCCTTTGGGAGGCTCGGCGGTGAAGCCGAAAAGTCAGGTAGCATATGTGTAGCGTGGGAAATCTGGGCCTTTGGTGGGGTCGGCGGTAAATCCGAAGAGTCAGGTGGCATATGTAGCATGGGAAATCGGGGCCTTTGGGAGGGTCGCGGTAAATCCGAAAAGTCAGTTCGCATATGTAGCATGGAAAATCGGGGCTTTCGGGGCAGTCGGCGGTAAATCCGAAAAGTCAGGTAGCATATGTAGCATGTGGGAGGGCCGGGGTGAAGCCCAGATCTCTTGGGGGATGGAGCTGAGGAGAGGTTGGGGTGGCTGTATGTTTATCTTTAATTATCCTATTCTATAATATAATATAACATAGTATAGTATAGTATAATATAACATAACATAACATGACATCACACAATATAGTATAGTATAATATAGTAATGTAGTATAATATAGTATAGTATTATACTATAATATACTGTACTATGCTATACTGTACTCTAAACGATTTATAGGAAGCAGAGCCCCTTGGCCGTAGCATCCCAATCATCCCTCCACAAACACCCCATCAATCTACGCGCTACTTATGCTACCTGACCTCCTTCGTTTGCTCCCCCGACAAACCCCCCCCATTCTACACGCTACATATGGTACGCGACAAGGACCCTCAATTCTACATGCTACATGTGCTACATGACTTTTTCGTTCGCCCGCCGCCCCGCCGGACCCCCGATTTTACATGCTACATATGCTACGCGACTTTTTCGTTTGCCATCCAGCCCCCGCCGGACCCCCGATTTTACATGCTACATATGCTACGTGACTTGTTGTAGTTTGCCATCCAGCCCCCGCCGGACCCCGATTTTACATGCTACATATGCTACGCGACTTGTTGTAGTTTGCCATCCAGCCCCCGCCGGACCCCGATTTTACATGCTACATGTGCTACGCGACTTTTTGTCGTTTGCCATCCAGCCCCGCCGGACCCCCGATTTTACATGCCTCACGATCCCTCGGCACAGCCCCCCACTCTACATGCTACATATGCTACCTGGCCTTTCTCGATTCCTCCACGCCCGGGCGGGAGCCGCCCCATTCTACATGCCACCTATGCTACCTGCCCTTTTTCGATTGCCCGGCAGGAGCCCCCATTTGACATGCTACCTATGCTACCTGCCCGTTTCGATTTCTTCCACGGGACCCCCAGTCCACGCGCTACCCGCGCTACCGGGGGTTTGGGGTTCTCGGACTCCCTGGTCCATGCGACTTATGCCTGCTTGTCATGTAGCATGTGTAGCATCCAAATCAACGTGCCTTCTTCTGTCCTGCTCGCAGGAGCCGAATCACCGGAACCCCCGGCATGCCTGGCATAGAGTTTTAGGGGTTCGGGCCAAAAGGCTCGGGATTTGGGGTAACCGAGGGACCCCTTGCGCACTCCGTGGCTCCGGCACCCGCTCAAGCACACCTGTGCGAGAGCTGCTTCATGTTTCAACAAAGTGCGACCCACGGCCTCGTCTCCTGCGCCGGGGTCGGACCGCCCGCCCCGCAAAACCGAGTGAGCCATATGCGCCTGCACGAGACATATAAGTGCAGCACGCAGAAACGACATGTGTGAAAGACACGCAGAAAGTCCCACATCCCTTGTGCACTTGCAACTTCCAGGACCTCGACCCACCCTCGCCGCAACCCTAAAGCTAGGAATTTATGACCGTCTCGGGTAGATGTGACCCCGCTTGCTAGGAGGGGCTCCGGCTACTCAGGCGCCGGCTGCTTCGTCAAGCGCAGCCAGCCCCGGGCGTTGTCTTTGTAACGCAGATAGTAGCCGCGAGCGCAATGCACGTGCTTCAGGCACCCGGTTGGCGGTTGTCACGTTGTCGATGGCGTTCCTGGCGAAGCCCTAGAATGCCTTACTGATCTGATCTCCGTCTCCTTCGCTGGCCTGCTTGAAATCGTCCAGCAAGTAGACGAAGTCCCCGGCAGTGAAGCTCGCGAAGGCCTCCTTGACGAGCTCAGCTTGCGGCTGCATGGGAGCACCGAAAGGCTCCTCATACACTGCTGAAGCGACCAGGGTTGTTGGTCGAGAACTGAAAGACACCGGAGCCTTGTACTAAGCCCCGGCAAGAGCTCCAGGTCGTTGGTCGCGCCACAACTTCAGCGTCTTGCTCTTGATCTGGAGTGTGTTACCTCCGATTCTGGGATGCTCAGCACCCTCCTCGCTCTCACCCGCAAGGCCTCCGGGTTGGCAGAAGCAACGTTGAAGTTGGTAGTGACAGGCTGAAGTCCGGTTCGGCATGATAGGAACCCAGCACCTCATCGATCACCGCTGTGAATACCCTCTTGCCATGCCCTCCGCCCAGCAAGTGACCCCTGTCCAAGAACTGCTTCCAATCAGACCGCTGGCCTCGAACTCGCGGAACTCCTTTTCGGGGAAGGGCATGCCTGAGCATCGCGTCATGATCAGATCGGGCTCGCAACGCTTGATCTCGTGGCTGTCCTCGTCCACGACCCAACCGTCGGCAAAGAGGAAATACGTCCTGGTCTCCTTCGCATCCATGTTCAGGAGCTGCTTCATGAGTGCGGTGACCGCGGCGGTCATTCCCTGGGATCGAGCAATCCAGTTGGGCAGGCGGTCCTCGTTGTTCTCTGTTCAGGTCGTTTTTCCAGACCCCTCGACGAGCTCGGTAAGCAGCTTGAGCAACACCGGCTCCGTCTCCCCTTCGGTGTGAAGCACCCAGCTGGGACCAGGTCGCCACGGTACTCGCTCCCATGCACTGTCACCGGCTTACGCGCAAGCAGCTCCGACAACAGCAGCTCGGGGCACTCCTTGCTGAACATCATGAACTGCCCGAGATTCACACGTTTTTGCTCTATCCGGAGATCTGTACTCCTTGATCGCCGTCTTGACCCCGACATCCTCAGCCGTTTTCACGAGCCCGGCCTTCCACTCCGCCGTCGCGGCCGACGGCGGCCGCAGCTCCATCTGGATGCCTCACAACGACACCGTCGTGCTCGATCGAGACTACGATGCCTAAGTCGTCCTCTTGCACGCTCGAACCGCTAGCGCAGCGCCTCCATTAACGTGGCCTCCGGGAAAGGCTTGCCTGTTCCGGAGCTTCTTGATCAGGGCGGGATGCTCCGCCGCCACTTTATTGCGGAGCGTCTTCTGCTCCTCCACAAAACCCAAACATCTTCACCTAGCCGCGACGCGTGCAAGAACTGGCGCCGCGCAACTGCGGCCTGGTGGACCTGGACTGCGTTATAGCTGCGCGGCCACGATGCAGCTGCAGAAGTGGGGCGGCGAGGTGGATGGCCAGAAGCAGCTCCCTGCTTGAAGCGCTGGGTGGAGGGTTCGCCGAGATGAGCGGCAAGGACGGATGCCCTCGTCGTCCTCCGCTTCATCCTCGTCGGCCTTGGCACCCTCCTTCTTCGGCTGCTTGGCGCTTTTGTCATTCCGCTTCTTCTTGGCATTCTTGTCCGCGTCTTCCGGCTTGTAGAGGGCCTTGATGCCGGAGCGACGCCTCCGAATCCACTCGATCACCCTTAGGTCGGACTCCCAGTGCGGCGGTGTCATGCCTTGGCTCACCTGACGCGGCTTCTCGCTTCTGCAAGAACTTGAAGAGGATCGTAGTTGATGAGCTTAACCAGGATGAAGCTGGCAAACTTCGCCACGGGGCCAGGGACCCTTGCCTGCAACGTTTCGATCTTTCTTCAATGCATCGGCATCTCTGGCTCCGGCTCCCCACGGTCAAGCTTCAAGGCCTTCTCCTGGTTCATGTTCAGCATCTGGTCGAAGCGACTGCTCGATCACGCCAGACGCGGCCGTACTGCAGCAGGCCCAGGTCGCGGCCCTTCTTCGCCTGCGTGCTCAGGTTCATGAGCTGCAGCTCCACCTTGTCCTTCTCAGCCCGCGTGCGGCCCACCGCCTCGGTTTCCACCGGCGGATCCTCCCCCATCTGCTCCTCTTCTTTGGCTTCATCGTAGAGCTCCTCCAGCTCACGCTCAAGCACATCCGATCCTGACGCAGCCACTTGGCCCAGAAAGGCGTCCAACAGCTGAACTGGCATCGTCCTGATCGACTGCCCCCATCAAATCTGCAGCGAAAGTTTCCGGGCAATCGCAGCCCTGCAGAGACCGTATCTGGACCATCTCGTAGGGATTATCAGCTGTCCGAAGGTGGTCGTGCGCAAACATCTTCACAGCGGGGCTCAGGCAGAAACACCGTTCAGCATCCATGTAGGGGGCCTGTCAAAGGATGCATTGTAGAGCTAGGGTGATGCGATGATCGGCAAGCCTCCAGCTGGAGCTCTGCCCCGGCTCCGTGATCTCCGGCATTGGCTCATCTGCCTGGTCGAGGGGCTGCGCGCCCAACTAACGCAAGTACCGAAACTAGCCCTGGACTGGCTCAAGCGGCGCAGGTAGCGGCGTTAAAATTTAGTGCCGGGCCTGGATCGATTGGTTGAGGGACTGCGCACCCGCTAACGCAAGCACCGAAACTAACCCAACCTGCTCCACGGTCTCCTGCTCTGATCCTGAGGAGCTGGAGCCTGCCGACGACATGAGGGTTTCATACACATGCTACATGCCGAGCGCCTCCCCGTCTGCGCGCCCCGTCATAGCGGGATCGGAACTCACTTGCCATGACCTGCCGAACACCAGGGGTTTGCTTGATCACAGCCGAAGTGTCCGGGACACACCACAAGAATGCTACACGCTACACGTGCAACCTACCGAAGGCCTCTTACTGCATGGTCTCCTGGATCGGCTCAGCCTGCAAGAGCAATGACCCCAAGCGGCGCGAGTAGCGGCACCGAAACCGGCCTGCCTGGAACAGCTCTGCGGTCTCTGGCCTGGACTCATTTGCCTGGTCAAGGGACTACACGTCTAACCAACAGAAGCACCGAAACTAACCCAACCTGCTCCATGGTCTCCTGGATGGGCGCAGCCTGCAAGAACCATGTGACCCCAAGCGACACAAGTAGCGGCGCCGGAACATGAGGGTTTCATATGCTACACATGCTACATGCCGAATGCCTCGCGGTTGACCCGGATCACTTCAATCGGAACACCGAGGCTTTGCGGCAAGCCCATCGCAAAAGCCTCTGCCACATGGACATCCCAAGCCTTCGCGAACAGCCGAAACCACGTGGCTGCGTTTCCAGGCCTCTGCCCCTGCCATCTGGACACCCGAAGCCCTCGCGACCTGCCGAAAACCATGTTTCTGCGTGCTGCGCATGCTACCTATTCAAGGCCTCTTGCTGGACCGCGGCCGCGTCCAAGGTCTCTGGGGCTTACCGAACATCTCGGCATTTTTGCGTGCTACATGTGCTACCTTGCCTCCGATCTCGGCCGCCGGGACCTGTCGGGGACGATTTTACATGCTACACGTGGTACGTGTCAAGGGGTTCTCTCACTTGTTCGCCGTCGGTGTGCTGCCTGTGGCCTGCCGGGACCCTAATGTAACACGTGTCGCATCTAAAACTAAGTCACCCGGTACGACCGACTCTGCTCAGGGGGCTGAGTCCTGCGACGGGACGCGCTGGCATGCTGCACATGCTACTGAGGCCTCGATCCCAGCCTGTGTCGGCTCGGCCTCCATTGGAGCTGAAGCCTGTCAGATACGGCCCAGAAAGCCAAGTAGCAAAAGTAGCATCAAAAGTCGTGCGAGGCCTCGGTCGACTCGGCATTCTCAGGAGCCTGCCCAACAATTGCAACACATGCGGAACATGCGGCCTGCGAAGACTGGCCTTCGTCACCGCCGCGACACTTCTCGTGGCCTGCCGGGAAACCGAGTAGCGCAAGTAGCGCCGAAAACCGGGCTCTCCGTTGTGACCTGGGGCTCATCGGAGCTCGCAGTGACAGTGGCCTCCCAAACTCGAACGACACACTTTCTGCGTGAAAACCTTCTAGACGTGCCTGATTCTCATCTGATCGACAAAGACAGGCTTGCAGCGCGTGTCCAATGACCTTTGCCAGCCTTCTTGATGAAACTATCTAGCCCGCCGATCTGGATGCCCTTCCTCATGACATTTCTCATCGCCTGAAGCCGTAAGGACCCACCGACCGAAACCGTGGAAGCCGCTGAACAGAGGACCAGGTGTAAAGAAGTCGAAAGGGCACCTGAGCGGACGAAGGTGAAAGGGGCGTCAAGGGAAGGGGCGACCCCCAGCAGCAACCTTGAAACTCCAGATCCACACAACGAATTGAAGGGAAGGACAAGTACCTGGCAGAGGGCGAGAGGGGAGAGGGGTTGACAGGGTGAAGGGTCTAGGCTAGAAGCGTGCCTTCCGGTTCAAATGGGAAGCCCTTGCCCCCCAGAAAACAAGCAAACTGCTGAGGCACATTACGGAGCAAAGTGCTTGAGTTGTGGCTAGCTAGAATACTGTTACGAAATGAAAACAAAACGGCGTCACGGAGCAAAGGGCGAGCACCACCGAGCAATCCTGGGTGATCCTAAACCCCCGCGGATCAGATCGGCGATAGCCGCAGGCTCGCCGCGATTTGACACTGAGCGCACGAAGACACGAAAATTTGAGCCAAACCTAAGGGACGTACCCACCAAACGTGCGCTCGCCACAGTTCGGCGCAACGCTTCTCAGCCAAGCTTTTTTTTGCCCCGCGCGGGCTGGCTGTGCCGATTTTGGCCGGTGGGCCCGGCAGGGTGTGCGAAACATAGGCAGGGCGCACCACGAAAATCGGAGGTACGCGCGCTCCGTGATGCCCGGCGATTCTGTGTGGCTGTGCTCGACACGGAAGGTGCGACTCGGCCGAAATCGTGCTCAAAACCCAGGCGAGGGACACCCCGAAATCGGGCTCTCACCTGTGCGTGGTCGGCTCGCAAAACGGCCGGCTGCCAAGGGCCGTCGGGCGCACCCTCCTCGGGCGGCTTCAAAATCCAAAAAAGATTGGGGCGCGGCATGGTGTTTTAGGGGCATGAGGGGTTGGGGTGCGAAATGCCGGCAATGTCGAAGCGATTTTATTAAATGAACTCCGGGCTCAGCTTCGCGTGCAAGGCGGCAATGGAACGACCATCCGAGCACAATCTGGTGCAATTGCTGAACAGGTGGTCCGGCGACTGGAGCCAGTCGGAGCGAAAACGAGCCATCGGCGCCGGGTCATCCGAGAAGTACATCACGCTCGCATGCTGCCCACTCTGACCAAGCTGTCGTCCACCGCAGAAGCCTGTATCGCCATCAACCGGTTTTTGAAACAACGCCTCCCGGGGCAGTCGTGGACTTCCATCGCAATCGTGCGCAACCCAAGCAGAGGCTTGCGTCGAGACATCCAAAACATGATCGGGCAGCCGAATCACGCGATCGCTCTGGGCGATTTGCTGGGAGGTCGTGTCTGGATCGAAGATGATGCAGGCGCAGCAGCTCTCCACAAAGAAGGGTCTTCGCGAGCTAACTGGAGCCTGGATCGACGTGCATGACAGGCCAGTGACCTTCAAGGCGCGGCGCTACCGCATGGTAGGGCCACACCAGGGCAACGTGTGGTGTCTTACTGCTTGCACACCACAGTCGTTCAAGCGAGCAACATCGGATGTCGTAGATGCACTGAAACAGCTTGACTTCCCAGTTCCACAATGATGCTCATTCTACATGCTACATGTGCTACATAGCACAGCCAGGCCAGCCCCCCGAAGGGCCCGATTCTGCACGCTACACATGCTACATAGCACAGCCAGGCCAGCTCCCTTGAGGGCCCCGATTCGGCGTGCTACACGTGCTACACCGCCATGTAGCATATGTAGAATCGCCCTCCCGCGGCCTCGAGCGAAATCTCGCGTAGCAGGTGTAGCATGGAAAGTCGGCCCCAGTCCCGACTCACGTAGCAGATGTAGCGCGGACCTCTCTCTATGGTAGTGGTATGGCAGATGCACTTCTGTTCACTTACAGGGCTCAAAGACGATACCTCCCTGGAATTCCGACTTTTGGGCCTGCTCGATTCTTCGCTCTACAGGCTCAGAGCTCAAAGATCTTCGGGGCTGTGAAAGTGCGAAGCCTTCCGTCAAAGTTTTCGCATGCGGCTTCGAGACGGAGCGAGAGGGCTCAGAGAGCTCGAATTTCGCATGCTACATGTGCTACATGCATGTAGCATCGAAAACTCCATGCTACATGTGCTACGTGACATTTCCGGAACAGATCGCATGCTACATATGCTACGCGAGATTCGCGAGGTTTTTTTGGCTCGCGAATCTCGCGTAGCATATGTAGCATGCGATCTGTTCCGGAAATGTCACGTAGCACATGTAGCATGGAGTTTTCGATGCTACATGCATGTAGCACATGTAGCATGCGAAATTCGAGCTCTCTGAGCCCCCTCGCTCCGTCTCGAAGCCGCATGCTGGCGAAAACGGCTTTTGCAAGCACTTTGAAGCCCCGAAGATCTTTGAGCTCTGAGCCTGTAGAGCGAAGAATCGAGCAGGCCCAAAAGTCGGAATTCCAGGGGGGTATCGTCTTTGAGCCCTGTAAGTGAACAGAAGTGCATCTGCCATACCACTACCATAGAGAGAGAAAAGACTGCCAATGACCGTCCCTGCTACAAAAGAAGAAGAAGCCACACGAAACCGCTTTATGGGAGTTTTTGCGAAGAAATAGAAGAAAAAATAACAAGAGTTGGAATGGAACGAGCCACTGCACGGAGGATTGCGCCGGGTGCAAGCTCTTAAGCTACCGAAAAAGAACGAAACTGCAACAAGCCCCAGCAAAACCCCTTACCAAGCACAACACTCGGACAGAGACCTTCGTTTTGCTGCACTCCACACGCAGTTCCGGTCTTGAGCCAAGTCGGCACAAAGTCTTCTAGGAAACTGAGGTGCAAACTACCTAAAGGTGGCTCGGAGCTCTTTAAACAACTTCCCATGGGCCAAACGCACCCTGGTACTACCAAAACTCCTTAGAACGTCCGAAAACAGGGAAAACCTACAGGACCTACGGCTTTAAAGAGAAAAGAGTCCCTCACACTCCAAGTGCCAGGAAACTAGCCGAGAACTGTTCAGGTTTCTACAGATGAGCCGGACGCCCACCATATCCTCCCAAATCAGAGGATATACGTTTTTTCTCGTCGTGGGCGAACAAGTCGCTGCCAGGCCATCGGCCGGCGGTTTGGGGTGAAACAGGCGGTTTGGTTTTGCCCACCTTTGGTGGGTTCTACTCACCAGTGGCTTCCACTGGGCTGGAAGAGCTTTGTCAGTAGCACCAGCCTTCTGAGCTACACCAGCTGGGCTGGTTACTACTGACACCAGTTCTGTAGGTTGTGTGACTGGTTTGGTCCTACAGCTGGAGCTCTTTGGCCCAGACACCAGCTGGGCTGGTTGCTACGAGCACCAGTTACCTGGTTTTCACCAGCAGGGCTGGTACTGGTAGCACCAGTTTGGAGTTGTCCAGGCCTTAGCCTGAGCTCTCAGTCCCTACGGAAAGGGGAGGATAAGCCACGTTTTTCCCCGTACCAAGTCGTGCCGGTACTCGTCCGGGAGGAGGGGCTGGCCCAACAGTCCCTCCGGCGTTACCGCCAAAACGCTGGTATCCACCAGCACTTTCATGAGCGACTCAAAGTCCGTCTTGGAGAGCTTGGTCTTCGCCAGCTCTTTGAGAGCAACCGTGGTGCTCTCAAGCGACGTGTGATGCTTTATCACTGTCAGCTTGAGCTCAGCCCTCAAGGGATCGTCGATGGATTTCCAGAACCCAGTGAGGCGCTGGACGGTTGGCCATTGGGGTCGGGTTCCCTCAGGGTAAGGGACCCACCCCAACACGTCCAGCATCACCATTTCCGGTACAGCCTGTCCTGGTTGTGTGAACCTCAGGCCCATGTTGGCCTTCCCTATGTCCTTCACCAGGAGGATCTTCGCCAGGAGGGCCACCGTGAAACATGCCTGGAAGGCTTGAAAGGTGCTGAGCTGTGCCGGTATTGGGTGCACCGCCTCCATCTCGATGAGGGTGACCCATTTGGGCTCCTGGTCTGCACCAGGTCCTCTTTCGCAGAGCTGGTGAACACCAGCTTGCTTGGCGAGGCCTGGAGTCATGGCCCCCGTGACCTTGCACACCAAGACTTCTTGGTCTTGGGGGTATACCGACAGTTTCCATACGACCCCCGGTTTGTGGGGTGTGAACGTGACCACTCGTGAGCCACCAAGGCCAACTATCACCAGGCCGAGCCTGGTTACCCCTGAGACCTCTGTGCTGAAGTATTCAACTTCGCATGCCTCAGCATAGCGGCTGTGGCATGGTTTCACGTTCTTTTTCATGGAGATGAAGAATTTCATCGTTTGGGCATAGTCCGGGTCTGGACCGGTAATGCCTGGCCCCGGGGGAAGCTCACGGTTCCTTTTTGGCTCTTCTGAGCTGCTCCCTTCCGGGGTACCCACCGGAGCTGGTGGGCTTGCCTCCTCTAGGCTTTCAGAGTCTTTCTTCTCCTCCTTTACTGCTGCCTGGTTCACACCAGGTTCAAGGGCCGCACTTTCAGGCTCCGGCTCTTCTTGCTTTACTGCCTGGTTTTCACCAGGGACGGTAGGTGGGGCCTCTTGTGGGGACACCGCCGGCTCTGTTGGGCTTAGTGCCTCCCCGGCCAGCCTGTCCACCTGCCCTTCTGGGCTCTCCTCCTCATCCTGGTCTTCACCAGGTTCGCTCTGTTGCTCCTCCTTGTGCTTGGGCGAGCTGGAGGATGAAGAGGAGCTGGGTTCACCAGCTGGGCCGCCCGGCGCAGCGGCGCGCCCTTGACGTGCCCTGGCTCCTTCCCTTATTGTCTCAAGGAAGCTCGCGTGGGCCCAGCTTTGGGAACCACAGGTTCCGACTCTGTGCCGGCTTTGGGAACCACAGGTTCCGACTCTGTGCTGTAGTACGAGTACTCAGCAGCTTCCGCCGGGCCCGGCGTGGTCGCTTCCATTGCTGCCGCCGGGCGCTTTCTGGCCGGTGGCGGCTTCGGCGGCACCTGGGTTTTGCCTTTGCCTTTTGCTGGCCCTTTTTCTTTGCTTTTGCCTGGGCCTTTCTCTTTCCCTTTTTCTTTTCCTTTGGCTTTTCCTTTGTCTTTGCCCTTGGAGGGCAGGTCCACACCTGGTGGGGGTGGCACCCCTCTGGTCACCTTTCCTGCCATCCTTTCCTTTTTCCCAGGCCTGTTGCGGTTGTACCACTTCTTGTAGTCCGACAAGGGTTGCCTTGCCGGGGTATTGCCCGGGCGCTCCCAGGAGCTGGAAGGTCTCTCCCAGGAGCTGCTGGGCGCTTCCGCTGGTTGGCCACCAGCTTCTTCAGCTTCCTGGTTTCCACCAGCTTGCTCATCCTGGTTTTCACCAGGGTGGGTGTCCTGGGTGTCCCCAGGCTTTGGTTCCTGGCCCTCACCAGGATCTTCTTTTCCCATGGCGATTTCCCGCTGGACGATTCCCCAGCTCTGAGCCAAACTTGCATTCAGAATTTCAGTTTGGTCTGTTTGGGGTCCTCACTCTGGGGCCTGGTTAAACCAGCTTTTGGCTTGGGCTTTGCTTTGGGGTCACACACCAGAGTTTTGCGAGACCGAGCCTGGAAAGGTGCTTCGGGTGGGCCTGAAGGCTTAGGTTGGGAGAGGGCCTTTCCTGGGGCTTGCTTGTTTGCCTGCTTTACAGGCTGGCTAACTGCACGGGTTTGGGCACCCTTGGTTTTAGGTTTCGCTTTGCTACTGGAGGCTTGGTTAGCAAAGGCACCAACACCAGTAGCATCACCAGTCACATCACCATCGCCCTCAACAGTCCTAGGCACAACCCTGCTTCCTCTACAGCCGTCTTGCTTTTCCGTGTCCCCTTCTTCAGGCAGGCTGTTAGGTTTAAAAGCTTGTTGGGCCTTGAAGAACCCCGATTTTTGCGGTGCGAACTTTTGAATGCACTGCAAGATTTCCGGGTCCTTGCCCGTGTACACTTGCCTGCACTGTTTCTTTAAGCTCGGGAAGAGCTCTTGCCGTCCGATCCACTGTCGGACTCCACACTTGCAGCAGACCCACATGCGGCCTGCATTGACCATCTTGTGCGACGGATGCTCCCCCATGGCTGGGGCTGACGGCTCCATCCACTTGCACGTGTGGCCAATTTTCTTGGCAAAAACGGCTTTAGACTCTACTTGTTCGATGTAGTGTCCGCACCTGTTGCAGTTGACACACAAGTTGTCTCTGCTGCGGTGCCCTTCCCGCCATTCGTGCCCATTGGTTGGCCCATGGCCAGCCAGGAGCGCCTCCAGCTGCTGCCTTTTGTTGGGGCCTTCACTCTGGCTTGGTTGCACTGGTTTGTCACCAGTTGTCTTTTTCCTCCCTTTGGTTTGGAAGTGGGTTTTGAGTTTGGGCCCTGGCTTTTTCTTGGAGGGTGTCTTTTCCTGGTTTTCGTCACCAGGTGTTTCAGGGAAGACTACCTGGGGTCCTTCACCAGTACCATACTGGAACAGTTCCTGCACTCTATTTGCCAGGAAGGTATTGATGCGGCTCACGACCTCGTCTTTGATGAGCACTTGTTGCTCCCATTTCAGGTCTCTGCGCTGGTTTGCTGCTTGTTGCACCAGCTTGTCGACCGCCTGGTTTGCTTCCCAGCGCCACCAGTTTTCTTGCCCAAATTTGGCCTGGAAAGCCTCCTGGGAGAGGTGGGAATTTACCCATGTGAGGCTCAAGCGGTCCTTTTGATGACGCAACTCCTGGAAAATGTCCTCAGACTTCCATCCTGGTGCCCTGCGTAGGCACTTTGGCACCCCTTGGCAATCCAAAGTGATATCTATCAGCCCTTTTGTCTTTTGGGCGAGAAACAGAAGGGCAGAGGATTCTGCCCTAAAGACTGTTTGCTGACCCTCAACCGGGCCTGTAGCTTTACCTACAACCTCTATCCCATGGGCATGCTTCCTAAAAGCAATGGCCCCCCAGGTTAGCACCTGAAAGCGCGTATCCTGGGATGCACCAGGGCTACCGTCAGTGGCGTAAAGGATAGACGGGTCTTCAACTTGCAGCTGGGTGAAAACGCCTTCCACCCTGATCTGTTGCTCATATGTGGCTGGTCTGGGTTGCGGTGGTCCCAGGCCGCGCAACCAGAGGCTGGGGTCAGGGTATTGTTCCCGGAGCCGCGGGAAATCTTCGGGTTCTGTGGCCTGGTTTTCCCACCAGGTACATTCCCACAAGACGTGGCTCAAGGTAGCCTCCTTGTTGCATCGGGCACACACTGCCCCTTTGCCATGCCGTATGGCTCCTTGCCACACAGCCACAAGGGCATTGCGATGGAGCTTGCTGGGACTCTTTTTTAGCACCTTGCGCGGGGCGTGCCACTCAATGCCATCTTTGAGGCTTTCACTTTTCTCCCCTTGAGACAAGGCCTGCCAACGCCAGTGGTCACAAGTGCGCTTCAACTTCGCACTGAGTCGGTGTACGCTAGCCCTATCTAGGATATGAAAGGTTTCTTGGCCAGCCTTCCATTCCGTGAGGGAGTGGGCCTCCCATCCAAGGGCTTTAAGGTAGCACGCCGCAGCCCCAAAAGGGCCAGCCACCACACGCCACGGCTCCTTGTGGTGCTTGATTTTTCGAATCCAATACTGGAAGGCTTGTTCCAGTTCTTGGAACGGCGTTTGGTTCCACTCCACCAGCAGCTTGTGCAGGAAGCGAAAATGCTGGTTAATGATCGTGTATGTGGGGTCTTCGTGCTTGTTGGTGGCTTGTTCAATCACCGCCTCTGTGGATCCCAGGCTCATCCTCCCTAGCACGCTGGCGTGCTGATGGCGGACCCATTTGAGGCGCTTTGGTGCAAGGCCGAGAGCCACGTGCCCGTATAGGGCAACCCCGAAAACTCCCTGCTTGTTTGCAGTCGTGTGCGCCTTCTGTGGCGGCGCAAGCTGCCCAAGGCGGCGCTGCCTCTTAATGCCTTTTGTGAACCTGGCCTTGTGTGTGGTGACGCGTCTGCGCCTACCTCCTGCACTGTCAATGCCTAGGTCCTTGGCTAAGGGCTTGACCTGCGGGTCATCTGCCTTCAGGAGCTTTTTTAGAGCCTTTTCTGCCCTTGGGTTAGAGCACACCCAGGCACTTTTTGCTGCACTGAGCGGGAGTTTCGCTCTGTCCAATTGCTTCTTTACCCTGGTCCACACCAGGTATGCTTGGTTGGCACACACCTTGGCGTCCTGATTGGCTATGTCAAAGCCAGTGTCGTCGATGTACAAGTCGACATGGCATTTCGGTGGCCCTTTCCAAATGGGTTCCACCACTTCATGCATTATCAACTTTGACAACCCAGGCGCCAATGGACATCCCGCAATGATTCCCTTCGTGGCCACAATTGGCGCACTGATCATATTTTCGGCGCACAGGTGCCTTTTACTGCGATACACCTGCATTGCACCGTGCAGGAGAAGCAATGGGTATTTGTGTTTGAACGCAGCCTTGACCAGTGCTACGTGTGACACATTTTCGTAAAAGCCACGAAGGTCAAGAAGGAGCGTAATGCCAGTTTTCCCACTCTGGCGGTACATTTCCCCTTTGAGGACCCGCGTGACTGCGACCTCAAGGGAAGAGAGGCCTTTGACCGCTCTGTCCCATGGTGCTGTGGCCTTGTACTGCTTCGACCATTCATCATAAAGATGATACCTGGTTTTACACCAGGCACGGTAAGCATACGACGTGAGCCCTATCGGGCGTTCTTCCGTCTCTTTCTTGGCCAGCAGGGCGACGAGTGTCATAGTCACTGTTTCAGGCATGCAGCCACTCTGTTCCCAGTCTCTGAATGCCCTGGTCACCAGGGCCACCTGGTCAGGGTTTAAGGCTCTGAACATCTGGGCCGAAATGCCGTCTGGCCCGACAGCCTTCTTGGCTATCCTGCTCAGCACTGCAGCGACCTCCTCCTGTTTTAGAGGTCCTATTTGCTCCAGCTGGCGGAGAGCACCAGCCTTGAGCTGGTCAAAGACTGGATCTTGTTGGGGCTGGTTTCCTGGCCTGGGTTCCCACACCAGCTTCCAGTCTTTACGGCGAAGATGCGGCCGTATTTCCCCACTCTGGTCGCGGTAGGGCCGCGCCTGGACGTTTTCCGGTGATTTCAGTGCCTTGTAAAGGCCACGAAGGCCCCCTTCACAGGCACTTTCCAACCAGGTTTGGTACTGTTGTTTCCGTTGTTGTCTCCAGTCTTGGGCTTCATCCTTAGCTTTCTGAAGTACGGTTTGGACAACTTGGACGTCAGTGTCATGTCCAATCATGTAGGCTTCAAGCATGGCCTGGATTGCACCAGGTTTGTCTGGGCTGTCAGGGTCCCAGAACTGGTGCATTTGGCCCAACTGGCGCTTGAAAACTTTAAACTGCGACGGCTTGAGGGGTCTGTCCTGTTTTTGGCGCACCCATAGCACCATGCGCTCCCAATACGCCACTTTACCCCCATTCCAGGGTTTCTGGGGTGCTGTGGGAGGGACCAGAGGCTCCCTTTTAACTGGGAAACACCAGCTTCTGCCGTGCTGGTCCATACCAGTCTGAGCTTCAAGCTCGTGGACCAGTGCCCCCCATTTCACCTGCTCAGGCTGGTCATTGGGCGGCTCAAACATCGCAGTGATTTCCAGGACTTCTTTTAAGTCTGGTTGTTCCTGGTTTTCACCAGGTTCAGGTGTGAACCTGGTTGCCTTTGGGACAGGCAAACATACGCCTCCTTTGTGGATTGTGTAGCTGATCGCAGCGTGCGGCTTGAAAGGCACTTCCCAGTTAGCTTCAGCTAGGATGCAGCTGGCAATCTCTGCAGAGTCTATTGCATAATCAATTTGAGACCCTTGCGTGGTGGTCTCTTCCGCTGGTTGCACCAGCTTTCCTTTGAGCATGCTCAGCACACCTGCCGAGACAAGTTCTTCTGGCGTGACATTCCAGTCTCCAGTTAAGATCCAAGGAATACGGAGTTCTTGCACAGTGACAGCCAGCTCGGCCAGGATTTGTGGGTTAACTCCACCACCCGGTCCTTTGCCGGACTCAAGGTACACATTACCAACAGCAAGCTCCCATCCCTGAAACCTAATACCAATGAGAACGCAACCTTTACCTTGTTCTCCAATGGTATGCAGGTGCCTAGTTTGCCGATGCCTTTGCGCAACAGTTACAAGGCCACCTGTGGTGCCTCCTTGGGTGGCCTCAGCCGGGTACGGCCAAGAGTCCAAGGAGACGGCTGCCAGGCCTGCGACTAGGCCTTCTTGTTTGTCGTGGGCAACGTGTGTCTCCTGAAGGCAGGCAACATGACACTGGTTGGACACCAGCCATTGCCGGACCTCTGACCTGTATTGAGTGACGTTGGCCTGCAGGATGGTGCATGTGCCTTGGTTGGGCTTGCTGTTAACCTGCATTTTGAGGTCTTCAATACAGGCCAATATGCCTATGTTGTCCTCTTCGTTTGCCTCCAAACATTCTGGGATGCGGTTCGCAACCCAGAAGCCTAGAGTCTCCGGCTCCAAGGTGTTCTCAAACTCCTCAATCCACGCCAGAAGTGGGACAGATTTGGCCTGCATACAGTCAGCAGGCTCCTGAACCAGGATGTCGGAAAGGCGACACCAGTCCTTCCTGGTTGGCTTTGTCCTGGCTATCTGACTGGCATTGCATGTGGTATCTGACGAGCTGCCCTGGTTGGGAACACTAGGTGCGGAGGCTTTGAGAGCCTCGATGCCTGCAATAATACCGACGGTATCCTCTTCTCTGGTTTCCAGACACTCCACCAGATGAAACACCACCCTGTGCGCCTGTGTACCTGGGGTTAGACTGTGCTCGTTTGTCTCAATCCATTCCAAAAGTTTGGCCTCCTTTGCTTGCATGCAAAGCTGAGGCTCTTCTTTCAGGATGCTGGATAATTGGCACCAGCTTTCCCTGGTAGGCGCACCAGGCTGGGTTTGCCTGGTATGAGTGCTTGGGACTCCCTGGGTGGGAGGTCGTTACTGGGACCCCAGCTGGGTCTCTGGGCGTGCCTGGTGAGCACCAGGTGGTGAGGGGGCAAGCAAGGGTGCCTCCAAAGCTGCCCTTTCCATGTCCTCCTCCAAATCCACCGGAAAATACAAGGCTCCAGATAGAGCCGCCTCCCCAACTTGTGGCCACACTCCAGGTATAGGCTCACCACGGCCTGTCCCGGTAGTCCACATAGCTTCCGCCTGTTTCCATACCCACGTTGAGCATGACTCGCAGCACCACCCGAACGGTTTCTGCCGTAGGTAGTGCGCCTTTTTGGCATACTGTTCCAAAATTGGCGAACAGACCAGGGGCTGCACATTTTGGATGACATGTTTTTCCGCCACCCAGAGTGCAGCACACCAGTCCTCGCTGGTTTGCACCAGCCTGCTGGTAGGCTGACTGCACAAAGCACAAAACTGCTGTTGTTGATGCACCATTTCGCTGGGTGGCACCAGCTTTTGTTCTTTTAAAAAGGACCCTGCGTCGACCAAAATGGTCGCCGGGCTGTGGCTCTTGTGACGCAAAATTTTCCATGGCTGAGGAAAAGGGCCTACATGGGGGATCCATCCAGGACGGCACCATGGCAACCACCATCCTAGCAAAGCCCCCTGCCCTATGTCTCAGTCTTCCTCTTTTTCCCCTTCATTGCGGGAGATCGGATTGCTGCGAACCTTTCGAGGCTTCATGGGCCCAAAGGTCCACGGGGACCCAGAGTTGGCACAGAAGGAGTTGGAAGTCATGGGAACAAAGGTCCCAAGGTGTCCCGCAGGATCTTCATCATCCTCCTCATCCATGTCGAGTTCCCTTTCCTCCTTCCTCATTTGCAGGTAGGCAGACAAGGCTCCTTCCTGCGTGGCAGACAGCTCGACTCCCGCAACCTTCAAAAGGCCCTGGAGATCATGCACTTCCTTGGCCTCTGGCGGCTCAGCATTCTTAAGCTGCTCCTGTACCTGGTTTTGCACCTTCCCCAAGTTGTCTTCCGCCTTTTCAATGGCCTTGGAAACATCAGCCAAGTCTTTGAGGGCCTTCTCAAATTGGGCCTTGATCTTATCAGCGCGCGCCTGCAGCCTCACTTTGCGCTCCACCAGGTTCCTGTGATCCTGGGTGATCGACTTGTAGGCCGAAAGGTACTTCTGCAACGTGACCCTCGGGTCATCGCTCTTGTCCTCCTCTGGTGGTTCAATGCCACAAGCTCGAAGGACTGCATCCTGCCACAGACTGGCAACGGCATCCTCATACTCTTGGGGAGTCATCTGAGCACCGGTCCATCCCAGTCCTGGTGGATACTCCATCTGTTTCTTAGGCCTGCGCGGCTGCTGCCATGCTGGTTCCCACCAGCTCTGCTCCTTCTGCATGTCCTGGCGAGCCCAGGCTTGCCACTTGTTCCAGTCCTCCTGGCTATTTCGCGCCGGGCTTTGAGTACTCGGTGGCTGGCGCGGCGGTGTGGGCCCTGGCCAGGCCGCACCACAATGCCAGCAGCATGGGTACCATGCCTTTTCGGTCTTCCACACCCAGCCCACTCCACACTGGGCACACTCCGTGTGGTACTTTGTCTTCGGCATGGCCCTGGTTACTCTAGCCTGGCACACCAGGTGCCTGTCAGCTGGAAAGCTTACTGGTTGCACCAGTGAGCTGGTAACACCAGCAAGAAAGGCACCAAGTCCGGGGACTGGTTGCCTATGGCGCTACCCCCCGTGAGTTTGCGGGACAGCCCGCCTACGAGAAAACACAAGGTTGGGTTTGGGGTCTCTTTGGGGCCCACACTTAGGTACGGCCTCAAAAGCCCAGCGCCACGACGGCAAAAAGCGTCCACTCGCCAGTTTGAGCCACGTCTTGAGCCAAAATGGCTACGGAGAGGATATACGTTTACACCCCCTCTGGGCGTTCGGGTCAGTCACCCTTCTTTGTAGACTCTTGAAGCCTCGAAGGTTCCCGAGCGCAGTGACTACAGATCCTGCGTGTCAGCGGAGTCGTATGCCGAATGCTTGGACAATCACGTTTCACGTGATAGCAAGCACCTTTGGAAGTCAAGTAAAGTACTGGCCACTCTGGCTTCGCCAGACAACGGGCGTACAGACAGCGACCAACCCCTAGGAAGACGCACCCTGTCACAAACCCTGCGGCAAAAGTCAAGACAAGCAGTCTCTCCAGAAGCTGTGCTTCTACCTGCGAGTCAACAGAAGAAAGAGAAACCATGGCATCCTTGAAAGCCTGGAGACCGTAGTGGTCCATTCCGGCGGGACTACCAAACCCTTAAAAGGAAAAAATTTTTTTTTTTGAGAAGAAATGGCTGCGAAGAGGAACTTAGTCACTCTAAGCTCTCCAAAACCCTTCTACACAGAAGTTCGGGGTAGTGCTGAGTATCTCGAAGCACAAAGCGCATAGAATGCTCGTGGGAGCCGTCACAGCGCAAAGCACAAAGCTGAGTCGCAACCCTCTCGTGTGTAACCCTAACCCTCCAACGCTTAGAAACCAAGAGCCCATCGCACCCCTGAAGGCCAACAGAGCACGCATCCACAACCGAATCATGGATCTGGTACTTCTGTAGCTTAAAGTAGTGCTGGGTCTGCTTCCAGGTCCAATAAGCGCATTTCACTGGCCACTCGATAGCCCAATGATCAGAAAGATCACACATCTCTCGGACAGCGATCCACAGCTTCCGGTGAACAGCCCAAAGGCCGTCAAGATGCTTCTGGTAACTGTCTCCGTACCTCTTGAGGTTCATCCGCTGATACGGGCATCCTCCAGTGCATGGAGTTGAGCTCCAGAAGAAAACCCTCATGCCGCGACTCCTTGCTTTCTCCACAATGGCAACGAGATCTTCTCGAGTTTCTTTCTTCGTTCCATCATCGGCGGCGGTCACAGTCAAAAGATGAATCTTCGGAAACTCCCTAGCACAGACCTTGGAGAACCCTGACTCAAGCGGCGCGCAAAACTCCACAAACAGCCACTTCTGTCCCTTTTGAGGTCTAAACCGTTCCATCAACGAAGAAATCCCTCCCTTCGCAACACAATTCCGCAAAATTGTCACTGCCAACCCCTTTACCCCCTCTGGAAGCAAGGCGGCGCGCAGACCCACATGATGCATGTGCTTAAGCGTGGAGGCTAAATCTAAGTTCTTGGTAAAGATATCCGCAGGATTCTCAGTGCCACGCACAGAAACCACGCGGAGGGATCCGGACTGAACTTCTTGTTGGAGAAAACAAGACCTGATGTCGATGTGGCGCAGCTTGCGAAGACCCTCAGCTTGGCTGATTGCAACGGCGGCCTCACTATCACAGTAAAGCAGAGGCACAACTGGGTCACACCCCAGAATATGCTCAACAGCACACCGCGCTCCTAGGGCTTCCTTAGCCCCTTCAACCAATGCATAGAGCTCACTCTCGGCCGAAGACAAAGCAACGGACTGCTGCAGTCTCGCCCACGTCTTGATACAGGCCTTTCCAAGCATGAGGCACCCTCCCGAGATCGACCGACGATCGACGGAGCGCTCGCTGCCCCACGAGGCGTCCACATAGGCATGGAGACGGAGCTTCTCAACACTCTGGCGCGGAAAAAGCTGAAAGTAGTTGACGACAGTCTTGAGGTACCGCAAGACAGCGCGCATAGCGCGCTCATGCACCTCCAGCGGCGAGCTCTGGCCCCGAGCCAAAACAGAGACATAGTAGACTAAGTCCCCGCGAGTGGTGCTCAACCAGCTTAGCTTGCCAAGTGCACGGCGGTAGCGGGCGGCAGCTTCGGCAGAAAGAGGAACCCTTAACCCCGGCTCGTCCAGAGCCTTGTCAAGCAAATCCCTCAAGCAAGGTGGTGTTGGGACACCCTTGGCGTTCTCAAGCTTGTACTCCTCCAGAATATCGTTCATGTACCCTGGGTCCATTCCAAACTTAAGGTCCCCACCCTGCTCAGACCGAAAAACTTCCCTTCCTAGGAAATGTATCTTACCATCTTTGGCGAGGTCCGCGGTGACCTTGAGCTTCAGCTCCTTGCGTAGTTCCTCCACCATCTGGTAAAGATCAGCTGTGTCTGGCCCAGCCAAAAGCAAATCGTCAACGTAACTCAAGATGTAGATTGCTTGACCCTTGTAAGACCCTACGAAGAGACAGGGCTCAGTGGGACAGGCCTTCATGTTGAAGAGCTTGTTCAGGAGCTGAGAGAGATGGCGCGTCCAGTGTAGCGCTGCCGAGCGCAGGCCATACAATGCTTTATTCAGTTTGAGAAACAGTCTCTCTCCGGCGGGACCCCGACAACCCTCAGGCATGCTCACCACAACCTGCTCCCCCCTAAGGTATGCGAAGAGGAAAGCCGTGGACACGTCGAGCCCTAGGATGTTCAAACCCTGGGCCCCAACAACCGCAAGAAATAGCTTCAGCGCCTCGGCGGATGCCGTGGGAGAGCTAATGCCTAACTGTGCTGCTGACGGTCCGGTGGAATAGTCACGGGCGACGATTCTGCAGCGGACCAGGGGCGTCTCGCGACCCTCGATCCTTTCGGTTTTAGCAGCAACCACCCAGCGCGTGCTGATTACCCGCTGCTTTGCATCAATGTGCCATAACATATCCCCAACTGCCAAACTCTCCAAAGCCTTCAGCTCCTTGATCATCCCATCATAGGTCAACCCTAGATCAAGCTCCACTTCGGTGACATCGTCCCGGGAGGCACAGGGCCTCTGGACCTTCACAAGCCCACCCCCAAGCTCGACAATGATTTCTCCGTCCTTGGTTTCTTCACCAACTGTGGAGACTGCTGAAGCAACATTGCCCAGAGCCTCCTGATGCTCAATGCGACCAGCAAAGGCATCAGCGACCCCCTCTGGGACCCTGTCCAGAGGCTCTGCCTCAACTTCCATGAGGTCCTGCATCTCTTCGTTGGTGATTTCACCTGCTGGCTGCTCTGGCAGCTCCCGGCTATCATCATCAGCAATGGAGGGCTCATACAAAGAGTCCTCGTAGTCTTCCGGAACTCCCGCAACGTCACCGGGCAACTCTACATACTCCCCAAGCCCTCCCCCAAACCCTAAATCCCCTAGGTCAGGAACCGGAGCATCAAACCCCATCTCGGCATCGATCTCCATATCCCTTTCAAGCGAACCCTTGGGGTCAAAGGTGTCCCTGAGGTACTTGGCGTAACGAGCCCTACAGGCTGGAGTGTGCATTGCCTTGTCCATGTCGAAACCTTTGATCTTGCATGCGCGGCAGCGCGGCGTCTTCCCATGTTCCTCGACCCACGTCTTCGGAGGTCCCCGGGTATTCGTATTTGGTAGAGGCAAGGCAGCCAGGCTGTCCGGGTCAACGGGTGGTCCCTCGGCGGGCGGATCCAGGCGACAAACCCCACGAAGCAAGCCAACCTCGTACCTCAACGGCATCAGCATCCTGACCTTAGGTGATCTCACCACCTTTTTCTCACCATTGTTCAACTGAACCCTGACCCAGTGGCTCCCCGACGCAACTTCAGGACCCATGTAAGACCCTTTGCAAAGACGACCGTTCACCAAATGTGCAATGGAAGGCGGAGGCAGGCACAACACAGAGGCACCAAAGATATACGTGGGATGTGCCGGGATGCGTTTCATGCGGCACCTTTGCTCTGGTGTCAAAGAAGAACCCTCATCAAGGTGATACCTGTTGTGTGCGACGCTAAGGTGCGAAAACAAATACGGTATACCCCCGGACGCAATAGTCAACCCTACCTTTTCCAGAGAACACAGCTGAACCTGGGCGAGCTCCTTCAAGGTCCTGATCGCCCTCTCCGCGTTGGGAGCGTGACGGTCCACCGGAACCTGTTCGAGCAAAGCTTGAGGAAGCTCCCGGGCACACCGCTCAAGGAAAGACACGAGAGCGGGCTCACCGTCTGATCTCATGGAGATGACCACTTCTTGCGACCCTGCCAACCCTGCACTTCTGGTCCAACGCACAAAAGAGGTCACCATCGACTCACGATCTGGCTGCCACTGGATAGTCCCTAAGACCCCGCACCCAACGGCAACAAGCACTAGCATGGCGATCCCTTTGAACCAAAACTTGTCTGCTTGCACTTCCCTCCGATCCTTGCGCTCCTGGGGCAATCTCCGTTGTGGGCACACACCCCGGCCACGCTGACACTCCTCGCAGCTGGAATTGTAGGGGATGTGGGACCGCAACACATGCTCATTCTGCAAGAGGGAGAAGTCACTTGACGAAAGGTAACCCTGATCACCTGCAACGATCCAAGGAGCAACGCCACCCTCGATGCTACCATGACCCTCTGGACCCTGTGCAACTGAACCCTCGGAACCCTCTGCAACTGGACCCTGAGAACCCTGTGCAACTGAACCCTCGGGACCCTGTGCAACTGGAGCCTCGGAACCCTGCGCAAAGGAACCTGGGCCCACTGCATTGACGCTCTCTTTTGAACTCTGGCCAAAAATCATTGGAAGATCACCCCTCAAAACAGCCATCAGCGGACGCTTCGTCTGGCTTTCGGAGGGGAATGCTGCCATCACAGACTCACCTAGAGATCGTCCCACACCACTCCCGGTGGCAATGGGAATCCCGATGGCGTTGTTGCCACAGGTGCTCGGACTAGAGGCGGGCCTCGAGGAAGAGGTGGCGGCGGGCCTCGAGGAAGAGGTGGCGGCGTCTGCTGCATCATGGCCGGGTTCTCCATTGACCCGCTCGATGGCTCCGGAGGCGCGTGGTACATAGCCGTCCACTCTGGAAGCGGAGGAGGAGGCGGCACCGGCAGCTCCATAGGCGGCTCCGTGCCCTGCATCCCTTCCGACCTGTAGCTGATCTCGTCCGACAGGGGAACCAACGAGCGTGTCCGCACCTCGAAGTAGCCGGCTGCCACCGATATGCTGAGCAGAGGAAACTCTGCCCTGAACTCGGCCGTGCTCTGGCGACTCTCGAGATGCCCCGCAAAAGCCCTGGCGTCCCTGGTCATCTCCGCATGAGCTTCCCCGTGCTGTGCCACGGTTCTCAGCTCCGGCGTCTGTGTCTCCTGGTCCACCATCTCCGGCTTGCCCTTGTCCTTGGACCCTGTGCCGTGCTTCTTTCCCCGATTCCTCGGGTATGGTCTCCAATGTCTCCCCACGGGCTTGTTCTTCACCATCGCGCCCTTCCTGGGTCGGAGAGCCACTCGAGGCATGGCCTTGGTCGCCGGATACTTTGGCATCTTCTTCACCTTTGGCTTCACCCTTCCGACGCTGCCCTTGGCTGCTCCCTGGTCCTCGGCCTTCTTCTCGGCACTGTCCATCTCCTGAGACCGAACAGTTTCCCCCGACGTTGAAGCATAATCCGTTGCCAGCTGCGCAAGCAGAGGCGGTACCAAATGAACGGCTTGAGGACCCGGCTTCAGGTGAACCCCCTCTGTCTCCATCACACTTGGCAGCCCTGGCTCCAACAGACCCTCGACCCTGGGATGCGGCACTCGACCCTCTGAGCTCCCCTGATGCAACCCCTGACCCTCGCTCGACGGAGATCCCTGACCCTCGCGGTCCTGGCCCTCTCCCAGCATCTCTGGGCGGCGCCACGCTGGAACCTCTTCTTCCGAGCTGCTGCTCATCTTGCACCGCAGCAGTCAGGAGCTGAAAACGCAGGCGGGTGCTCTCGGGCACAAAACGGCTTGCAGACAACCAGAAACAGTTCTGAAAATCTTCTACATACAGCTTGCATCCGGGCTTCCCTCTTGAACCGGGACCCAAAACCCGAACCTTGCTGAAATCTACATCCCAACCTTTCTTCAAAAGGAGGCCCAGAGACAGAAGGCTATAACGCACAGGTGCGATTAAAGCTTCAAAAGTCACCGGCACTGAACCTGTAGGAGGAGATCCGTTGCTAGAGGCCAAGACCAACCTAACCCTAACCCTAGCACGCCTTCTAATCTGAATGTCCTCCCCGGTTGCCGTGACACAGCCAACACCGCTATCACCCAATGCTTCCAAAAACTCTGCAGACCCACTGGAAAACATGCTCTCAGCGATCAGATGCACAGAGGCTCCTGAGTCGAGCAAGACATAGTCCACCTCCTCTCCATGGGCGGCGGCGCGGGACACTGCAGAAACATGATGCACATGAGGAAGCATGCTGCTGTTGTGTTGGGTGTTCTCGGTGCTGCTTGCTACTGCTGCTACATGCTGTACAGGACCCTCGCTGGCACGCAGAAACGCTGGACCCTCATCACGCAAACCCTGGTCGCCGGAACCCTGGCCTTCCACCACAGGCTCTTCCAAAACACTGTTCTGAAAATTCTCCCAATCGCAATCGGAAAAATCAAGCGACGTCTCGGAGAAACTGTCTTCATCCCTATCATGAATCACGTGATGTACAGCGGCACACAACTCCGGCTCCATCAAAACCGTGGCTGCCCTGTTGTTCTGATCCTTCCCTTGGTTTCCCTTACCCTGCTTCCCTGCAGCACCCTGAGCCTGAGCAACCAAAGGACAATCCCTTGCAAAGTGGCCGACCTCTTGGCACACTTAACACTTCTTCTGCGTGCCGTTCCCTGGAGGCGGTGTCACTGCCGCTCCTTGGTCCTTTCCTTTGCCACCCTTCGGGGTTTCCTTCCCATTGCCCTTTTTGTCCTTGCCTTCTTTCTGGTCCTTTCCTTTTCCTTTCTTTCCTTCCTTTCCTTTGTCCTTTCCCTTTCCTTTGTCCTTTCCTTTGTCCTTTCCTTTTCCTTTGTCCTTCTCGAACTGAAGCTGATTTGCATGATCACCCTTCCCGCCAGGCTTCTCCTGGAACATCAAGATCTTCAAATTCGCATCATAAAACTTGAGTGCGGTCTCCAGCTGCTCAATGGAATCAATCTTGGCATGAAGCAAGATATACTTCTTCACTTCGGTGTCCAGATTCCTAAGCATTACCATGCACCTGTCTGCCTCGGTCAACCCTAAGTCCCCAAACGCTGCTGTGAGTCGCTGGTACTTGGCCAGCTCAACCTGCACACAGCGAAAGACCTCGAGGGGCCTCACAGAACCCTTGGGCACAGTGAACTTCAGGATCTCTTCCCTCAGCGAACTGGCTTCTATCCTGCTACACACACTGAGCTCCGAATGGAGTCGCCTCATAGCTTCATATCCCGCAGGTGCGCCAAGCTGCTCCTTCTCAACCTGCTTCAAAACATCGATGGGTAGGCCCCAAAACTCTGACGCAGGTAAAGGAAAACCCTCGTGCTCCTCACGCGCTCACCCCTCGACAAACCGCTGTTCTGGATGGTGCTGTCCTTGGTCATATAGGATTGAATCTCCCCTGGGATACGGTCATCAAACAACGCTAGCCATGGAAGGAAAACTTCCAGGTACTCAACCCAGGTTTCAATCTCAGCCTTCCTGCCCTTTGCCATCCTAGTCCCATCCAAAGTAGGCAGCTTCGGGATGTAAGCTTCAGCCTTGGGGTTCCTTATAGGAGCACCCTCGTCAACATCCATGGAAGAACCAGAGATGTCGGACAGGCTTCCAGTCCCTTTTCCCTTGGTCTCCCTCTGGCTTGCTTTCCCTCGACACCAAACCCTCAACTAGCGTGACCATCTGGCTGATCTGCTTCTGCTGCTCTTGCACCGTATGCATCAACGCTCGGCACTGGTGACGGTACTAACCCCGGTGGAACCGTAAAGGAGCCAGTAGGAGGAACCGGAGTTCCAGGCTGTGACCCCGCAGGAGACCCAGTTGGGTGGAACCCTGGTGGCGACCCTGCAGCGGAAAGGTGGGAGATTGGGCTGTAAGCAGCTCCAAATCCCGCTCCAGCTCTAGGAACCGAAGAAGGTCTCGCTCGTCTCTCCGGGTATGGCCTCTCAGAGCCACGACTCGAACGTCTGACAACTCCAGGGGTGTCATCCCTAGCCATGTCATAAAACGACGGTCTTCCTCGCCCTTCCATGCTTCACCGACGCAACGAAAACCCTCAACTCAGTTGTAAAACTTGCGTATTGGGCTCACTTCTCTCAAAGCGGTCAAGCGTGCGTCCCAAAGGATCAAACACGCTCCGCTACCACGAAAAAGAACGAAACTGCAACAAGCCCCAGCAAAACCCCTTAAGCACAACACTCGGACAGAGACCTTCGTTTTGTCACGCAGTTCCGGTCTTGAGCCAAGTCGGCACAAAGTCTTCTAGGAAACTGAGGTGCAAACTACCTAAAGGTGGCTCGGAGCTCTTTAAACCTCTTCATGGGCCAAAAGCACCCTGGTACTACCAAAACTCCTTAGAACGTCCGAAAACGGAAAAACCTAAAGGACCTACAGCTTTAAAGAGAAAAAGAGTCCCTCACACTCCAAGTGCCAGGAAACTAGCCGAGAACTGTTCAGGTTTCAACAGATGAGCCGGACGCCCACCATATCCTCCCAAATCAAAGGATATACGTTTACAGCTACCAGCATCAGGTCGGCAAGAGTCCGTCCCATCCGAGCAGCCGCACCGTCTTGCCTTGGCCACACCACTGACTTTGTGACAAGGAGCCTTCCACTTTAACTCTTCAGCGTGCCATCGGTTTTCAAACACTCGTGCAGAATCCTGCTGTAGGTGCCAAAGGTTCCTTGAGCTTTCGTAAGAAGGCCATCAACTCAGTGCGGAAACTCGCAAACACCTTGCTTGATCAGGCGCGTCACCGCACCGGCCTTCCACCCACGACAGATGTGTTGTTTGCATCTGGGCCGAATCCGTCTATGCGGTCCGATCCACCCAGTTCGCCTGAAGCGTGAACTGCCACCATTGAAGAAGCTGCGCATCCGTGCTGTAACCTTTACTGAGCAGTCGTACGAGGTGAATGATGAAGGCGAGTTTGACGACGAGCCGAGGCAACGCGAAGGATCGCAACAGTGGTTTTCTCACTCTGCGAGTATCTCAGAGAACACTTGTTGTTGAAAAAGTGCAAGTGCCCTGCGGTAGTTCACATCAGCAGCAAGCCAAATGGAGTTTGACAAGGGTCCGGGCATGATTCATGTGGATGACTCTCTACTTCTTTGCAGTGAGCCCGCGAGTGTTTTCTTCCAGTGATTGAGCAACGGTTCCAGATCATGTATGAGCTTGCATAAGGTGGGTCATTCCTTCAGTTTTCTCAAGCGTGTGCATACGATTACAGACCAGGGTATTGTGATTCGACAGCCCTCTTCCTACATTGAGCAGATGAAGCAGACCATGAATGTCAAGCAAAACAGACACAGAGTGCTATGTTGGAGTGAACTTCGTGCAAATGACACCATCCGTGAGCTCAACCACAACGATGCAAGCAAATTCCGACAAGCAGTTGGGACCGCCTTATACATGTCATGTGATCGGCCCGACGTTGGTTATGCTGTGCGCATGCTTGCAAGCCACATGGCGAGGCCGACGGAGCATGCAAAGGTAGGTTTGATCATGATGCAGTACATCATCAACACAAGTGATTCCTGATGAAGTTTGCAGCCCCTGGGACCAGAAAGCTGAACAGTCATGTGTATGATTCTGGTTGTGCAGATGACTCCGAGCGTGCTGTGCTGGAAGTGTTTTCGGATGCTGACTGGTCGGGGTCGAAAAAGGATCGCCGTTCATACGGCGGGGCGAGTTTCTGCGTGAATGGGCAGTACCACTACATATGTAGATCCCAGAAGTGTTAGTTTGAGTTCGATGGAGAGAATACTACAGTGCTGTGGAAAGCGCGTGCCAGGGATTATTTATGAAGGCTGTGATCGAGTTTATGAGCCGGAGCCCCTGCGACCTGATCGTGTACGTTGACAATCAGTCTTGCAAAGCTTTCTGTTTGCGTCAGGAAGTCACAAAGGCAAGCATTTTGAGGGCCGGCTACTTTGGTTCAGAACATTGTTCAGTAGAAGCGTCTTGTTATGAAGTACATCTCGACTCACTTCAATTTAGGAGACCTTTCACAGCAAGCCACTTGCCCCAAGCCGGTTGCGATCACTGTTTCTGCATGACTTTGTGCTCCAGGCCCATCGGGGAAAGCGAGTGGGAGTAGACGATCACCTTGGTATCGATGAAAGCTCAGGTCAAGCGTGTTCGAACAGTGGTAGGACGTGATGCATCGAGCACGTGGGTTCAGCGAGTGGCGATGCTTTTGCTTATGCCGATTCCTGCAGAGGCGAGGTCAGTGACAGTTGCAAGCATGAGTGCATGCGTCTTTCTTGCAGTGCTGCCAATGGTGATGATGGATGGTTGTACATTGCAACACCCGGGCCATGGTACCGTCGTGGGGCAGTGTATGCCATGGGTGCTGTTATGGCAACAGTTGCTTGGAGCCTTGGGTCATTTTCGGCCGGTTTCTTGAATGGAGTGGAGGTGGAATCTTCCACTACGACTACGACGATGATGACGACAGCAAGCAGCCACGATGTGATTTCTTTTATGATTCTTTGTGGGCTGCTATGCATACTTGTGGCGATGAGCATTTTGCTCATACGCACTCGGTGTGCGCTCAATCGAGAGCGCATTGAAGTTCGAGAACTTGGAGCTTTGTGTTCGGCTCTTTGGGATGAGCAGAAGGATGACAAGCGAGCACTTCACGAGCTGAGGTGCGAGAATCGTTCATTGAGGGACGAGAATGCAATGATACAGTTGGAGTTCTACGAACTGCCTCACGGAAGGCAGTGCGAGAGGCGTGATGCAAGCACGCAGACATGATGCCATTTGCGGTCACCAATGCCCCCTTATGGTGACCAAGCATGTGAAATGTGAAGGCCGTGTTACGCACATCAATGCCCTTTTGCGATGTGCAGGCCATGTGAGAGAACAGTGAGCCCGTGTTACGTGTGCCAAGGTTTACGGTGCACAGGGCATGAGGAGTGAGTTTCGCTTTAGTTTCGTGAGCTTCGTAGCTGTACGGTAGTGTACCAACGAACTTCAGGCGGGGTGATGAAACATTACATCCCTGCCCTTTGTACACACGTTGCTCGAACAGTTTTACATGTGTTAACACGTGATTTTGGCATGAGCCCAATTTCATGGAGCACATTGTGAATTGCAGAACTCCGCTACTTACCAGGCTCTGAGTTTGTGGAAAAGTCCGATTGCGTTTTCAGAGACCCACATGTTGGGAAGCTGGACTGGACCGATGTGCAGTTCTTTCTTGACCCTTGCGATGCCCACCATTGGGAAGCTGGGTCTGGTATGACTGATGTGCTAAGAATGGCCCGTTTGTCTCTGTGCGGTCCCTCTGTCTCATTGTGACCGCACTGGGTCGCCCTCGCGAGACCCACACTGCGGGACTCTCGCTACTGTGAAGCCGGGCCGCTCTCCCGCCACGCATCGGCCATGAAGCGTGCTGGCTGATGGATGCACGGGCTTTTTCATGGAGCCAATGTGCGTGCCCCTGCATACGCGGCTGCGACCGCCTCTACCGGTCTGCTGCACTTAATGTGTATGTCGCACTGATAATCTGACTGACACGGCTTGCCTCTGGTGCACGTACGGTGCGAAGCTTTCCTCACGGACAGTTGATCGTGGGCAATTTTGCAATGATCTGAGCCCCGTCTTGTCCTGGGGAGCACTCTCAAGCGCTACTGTCATCCATAGGCTCTGCGTGCTCATACTGGAAAGCTGGACCTGGTTCTTTCTTGACCCTTGCGATGCCCACCATTGGGAAGCTGGGTCTGATTCGACTGATGCGCTAAGAATGAGCTGGCTTGCCCCTGCACGGCCTCTCCCTTTCATTGTGACCGCACTGGGCCACCCTTGCGAGACCCACATTGCGAGACCCTGGCTGCGGTGTCAATGGACTGCTCTTCCGCCACGCATTGGCTATGAGGCGTGCTGGTTGATGGATGCATGTTTCAAGCTGCTCTTTCGGGAAAAGGACATCTGAGAGAAGCTACCCCTGAAAGGCCGAACGATCCCTGCTGGCTAAGTCTGCAAGTCGCGGCCTGTTTCGCCCGTCAGGATCTTCTGTACAGCTTTCTTTTGATTTCTTACAGTTCTTGTAGTTCTTACTGGGACCGAGTGCAGCAACTGCTGTCTGTGAGGCCCGCCCACGCCAAAAAAGGGAGGACGCACACCAGCGACTAACAGCCGGCAGCACGAGGTCCACAGGCCCGCTGATCATTGCGTCTCCCTCTCATTGGTGGGGGATCATCGCCGCTCTGGAACTCCACGCCACGCTCCACAAGACCATCATCAGTTGGGAGGCTCTCTATCAGTCCTACGGGCTTGCACAGCTTGGACCACAGTGCCAGCCGCGTGATGACTGTGCCACGGCTTTGGAGTTCTACGAGAGGTGGTTTGTTAATTGCATACCGCCGCTCTGCGATTCTGTTAAATTCTGTACATAGGAACGCCCCACACCTTTGGTGAGCCCAGGCTACGGTATATTTACTTGCAGCGCCTTTTGACTCAAGCAGGAAAAGCGTGACCGCTCAGGGTTTTACAGTTTAACTTGGTAGCGGAGCAAGAGAGCCTGAAGATCCAGGAAACCCGTGGGAAGAAGTAAACCTTGGAAACCCGGATTGGAACCGGAGGAAGAAGTCAAGGATACCTGGAAACGGGAAAAGTAGAAACCTTGTATTTGCCATGACGGTGATCGCGGAGAAGATGTACAAGGACCTCTTGCGTATGATGCTTGGATTTTGTATGAGTATCTTGCTGAGCCAGGGAAGTGTGCAAGAAACAAGTTGCATTCGGATGAACATGTCTCACCCCAGTATTCGACCGCAGCTGTATCCCCTCGAAGAGGATAAGGAAACCTGTGTATGGGAGTCTTTGTTTCCCAGATGTCGGAAGGAACTGTACCAGACGGAGCAAAGAACACAAGGTACACCGAAATCCTTCCCCTTCCACCAGTTGGAAGACCAAACGTGGAACCTACGCAGGAAGGTACCATGGCGGATCGGATTCAGGATCTGCAGGAGATGCAGGAATCAGCAGCAAGCCGGAGGCAAGAAGTCTTGGAGAAGCTGCGTACCCGGAAAGAGTCAAGCCTACGGAAGAAGGTGCTACACCAGCACGGACTCCAGCAACTACCGGAAAGACTCGAGAAGAGAAGAAGAAAGAAAAGAGAAGTGCCCGGAAAGAGGCCAAGAGGATCAGGAAGTCCGAGAAAGCAAAGAGGAAGCTGGAAGAAGCACCTGCGGAAGAACAAGGTTCTGAAGGTGTCCGACGTAAGTTGGAAGAAGCTATCGAACTGGCAGGATCGATTGAGAATGTTACGTTGCTTGAGAAAGAGTTTAAACGGTTTGCCTTGGACAGGAAGTATCAGCCCCCTTTTCGTAGTCTCTACAGCCAGATGTTGCAGAACAATCGGGACTTCAAGCCCAGATCTTTCTATGATTCCCCAGGAAAGGATCAAGAGACAGAACGACTCGAAGCTCTCAAGGAAGAAGAGGATAAGAAGGCTGAGGCAGAGTCTCGGAAGAGAAAGCTTGCAGATCTGGAAGAGCAAAAGCGGGTCTTGGAATCTGAGACTAAGGAAAAGCAACGAGCACTGGAGGAGGAAACCAAACGCCTTCGTGCAGTGGAAGAATCTGAGCGGATGGCTAAAGCACTTCAGGAAGCTAACAAACAGCAAGCAAAGCCCAAGGTACCTGAAGCAGCACTGGACTCGGCGGAAGAATGGTACCGTAACGTAACAAAGCTCGCGAAGTCGTGGACCGTTTGCGCGGAAGGAAGAATGAACAAGCGGAGAGTTTCCGTAACGCGGAGAAGGAATGGCTCGGAAGATGTAGATCCCTTGAGAAAGCACAACAGGAGTTTTTGCTTTCATCAGAGAAGCTTCAAACAGCTATGGGACGAGCAATCAAGTCAGCAGTGCGGTATGGAGAGGAGAAATCCCTCCAGGAGCTTTTGGCAGGAATCTACGAGTCGACTACCCGTGTTCAAGAACCACGACCGAAGAAGATGCCGAAGCACCCAGACTCCAGAGACCCCAAGAGTACTGAAGAGGATAAAGAGAAGAAGCTTGGGGATAAAAGAAAGTCCGGAAGAGGTAAGAGGCAGCCACCGGAAGAAACTCCCGGAAAGGAATGGACAGAGCTGATCTACGAGGAGGATTGGACTGGAAAGAGGCTTCAGCTGCGTGCTGGAGAAGAATTCCCCCCGGGATGCAAGCCGCCATTCACCAAGGAGTGGACAGAAGAGTTGGATAAACTCTTGTATGGACTGGCGATGCGAGGATTTGGAGACCGCAGCGGAGAGACGCAGCCTCTGTACGAGTTCCCATGGCAGTTGTCGGGAGAACAAGACCTGGAGGATACCAACCGGGAACTGGAAAAGTTCAGCGTACGACTCATCCTCTCAAGGAGGCGAGGTGGACGTGTCCATCGGAGTGAGTTTTTGAGAATCTGAGTTTTGTTTTCGTGTGCCTTTATCACGAAAACATTTTTCTGTTTTCACAGAGCTTTGTCATTTAATTTCACGTGGGGGGTTTGGCACACGAGTTTTCCTTTTTCTCACTTTGCATCTCTTTACGAAGATGCCTTGAGAATCTATGTCGTGTGCCTGTAGTCGTGTGGCTCTGCTGCAGTCACCGTGAAATTTTCTTGAAACTCTGGGGCTTTGTAAGATCCGCTAGCATAGTGTGAGTTCCGGGCCTGACTGCTGGCACTCCCGCGAGGGAAGTGGTGAGTAACCCTGAGCGCGAGTTCGGGTGAAAGCTGCGAGCGGAGTGAGTTGTCGGATAGGGCTGGCGGACACTCCACGACACGTCCAGTGGTGTACGGGCTCCTCTAGAGGCCTTCTTTTATTCGAGAATCCGGCGAGCTGCTGCATGGAGGCGAATTCAGTCCCGGCGGGCTGATACTTTATGTCTTCTGCAGGCGCTGCTGCCGAGGCATCAGTCGATTCGGGGGGTGCTCCTTCCGAAGCCAGTTCCGAGGTCTTATCTTGGGACCGTTTACCGAGGAAGGTCCGATTTGCGATCAGCAAGGATGGGACACAGCCCGGCTCTTCACTGCTTGCAACCTTATTTGTGGATGAGCGGGATTTATCTGCTTTTCTGGAAAAGTTGGGTTTCGCTTCTGGATCGGTGGGGTGGTTGTCCTGCCTACGCATTCTGGTGCACCTTACAGATGACGCGAATGGTCAGGCCGGCAGAGCCTGGAGAGCTCGTGCAATGCAAGGGCTACATCAGATTCATCATGTCGGGTCACCCTTGAAGGATCTGTTTCAGGCGGCTCCTCCTTCACATGAGTGGCTTGCAACGAAGTCGGGGGCCAAACGGCTTCTTCTTCGTTGGCCTACTAGGAGGGATAAGGAGCTTGCTCTTTCTTCTGAGTCTCATTCGAGGGCCCGTGTTGAGGCCTCAGAGTTGAACCGATGGAGGACTCGGCTTGTTTCTGCATTGAAGGAGTGCCGAATGCCTGTATGTTCTCATGCCGCGTTTGCTACAGATCCTGACAAGATCCTCTTAACCAGTTCGGGCAACGTTCGTTCTTCCACTCTCAGGTCCCGCGTTCGCGAATGGGGGAAGTTTTCAGCATGGTGCATGGCCACTGAGGGGCGACCTTTTCCGTCTCATGTTGGTCTTTTGCTGGATTACATTGAGGAGCTTCGGGAGCAGCCTTGCGCCAAGACTCGCCTCAAGTCAGTGCTTTCTGCCACTGCCTTCTTTGAAAAGGCGGGAGGCATCAGGAGAGAAGCGACCATGTCGCTACAGCCGATCGTCTTGAATTTGGTCAACACGCGCACCGCGGAGCTGGAGGTCGGGGCTCCTCCTACCAGGAGAGCAGTTCCACTACCGATCTTCGTTGTAATCTCGCTGGAACTGATGATTTCTTCAGTGGATGTTCCGAAGTATCTGCGTGCTTATGCGTGGATCAAGTTGTTCAAATTTTGGACATCGAGCAGATCTGACGACCTTCAGGGGGCCTCCTTTGATTCCATGGTTCTTTCGGAATCGGGTCTCAGGGGACATTTTGACAGAACCAAGACAAGTGGGGCAGGGAGGAAGGTGCGCTTTCTCCCTTTCTTCGTCTCGGCCGATGCTTGGCTGGCTAACAAGGATTGGCTCAGGCAGGGCTTCAAGATTTGGAGGGGAGCTGAGTTTGGCTTTAAGCGGGACTACATGGTCCCGCGCCCCACCCGCAATCTTCAGGGCTGCAGGCCGGTGTTGGCTTCGTACAACGATTTGGCGGCGATGTCGAGGCTGGTACTGGCTTCATTGAGGTCTCCTGCATATTATGAGGGGGATTGGTTTCTCTCGGACGCTAAGCTTTTGGATGCTGAACTGATCAGAGTTTTCACTGAACATTCAGAGAGAAGCTGCATGTCTACTTTGGCGGCTTGGGCTGGGATCGACCGTGAGAGGAGAGACTATCTTGGACGGTGGCATATCGTGGAAGCCGCTGATGTGTATGTGAGATCCGCATGGAAAGTGGTCAGCTCACTGCAGGCATTTGTCGTGTATGCGCTTGCAACTGCAATCGAACTCTGCAAGGTCGGGGTTAGTGAAGCTCAGGAGCGGCTTCAGGACAACGGTTGCGGAGAGGAAGCTGCGAGGGGCTTATCCGAGTCCTTGCTTACTCCTGCCTCTTGGATGGGATGGAGATTTTCCTTTATCAGCAGTCGCCCAACTTTGCCCATGGTCGATCGCCCGGCACCGGCGGCTGATCCGGGACCTGCTGCACAGGACTTTAAATTCTTTGTGGCTGTTTTGGGCAAGAGGTCGCTTCGACGACTTCATCGAAAGGGCGGCTGCGGGACCAAACCAAGTGATCTGATCCGTTGCGAGTTTTACGACTCCTTAGAGGGGGTCGAGTATGATACTGAGTGCAAGCACTGTTTCAAGCCGGAACCATCAGCAGTGATTCCTTCCGAGCAGGCTGAGGCTTCAGATGAAGGCTCGTCGAGCACATCGCTCGAGGATCATTCCGACAGTAGCAGCTCCAGTTCCTGAGAGTGGGACTGGGTCGCCTGTGACAAGAAGGCTGCACCGAGCTATCGTGGGGCTGTGTCGGTGATCTTATCTTGTGTTTTACATGTCTATGGAGCCTTTGTAGGCTGGGGTCGTTTGTGGTGATTTTATTCCGCGATTCAACATGCTGTTTGCATGTCGTGGTGTCAAGACGTTGATTCGTGGAAATTACATTCCATGGTTCAACATGCGGATTGGAAGTCGTGCTTATCGACTTTGATCGGGGAAGTTTCCTCGGTTGTGATTGTCTTGTTCGCTGCACAATGCATCATCGGATGGAGTTGGAAACAAAGACTTCGTGTGCGCAGCTTGATCGGTTGTGCAATTGCACAGGAACCGATCAGACAGAAGGGGGCCGGTCTGGTCAACTTCGGATGGGCCCAAGCTAGATTGTTCTGGACCCAATGACGCCCGAGCAGCTTGCAAATCTGGAGCGCCTGACTACCGATCTCCGGTTCCACCTGGATCAGGCTGAGGTGGAACCAAAGTGGCAGGCTCGATTTGGGGCCTTGGGGATCATTTCGATCCCATTATTTGCCGGGCTTGATGAGGACCGCGAAAAGGTGCGGGGGGCCCTGGCTGCTGACCTCCCTTTACCGTATCAGGACGGCGTCGCCCAAAGGCTGGAGATGGCTCGCATCCTCAGTGCATGGGAGGCTGTGAAACTTCATCTGGAGGTCAGTGAGAAGAATCGCGCGGAAGCTCGATTGGGCACCCAGCAGAGGTTGCTGCAACCTAATGAGCAGCACAGCATGAGAGTGGCTGTCGAGTCAGTCCTGGGAAAACTCAAGGACAAAGAGGTGCCCTCGCGTTCGCTTTTGGCTGCGAAGCTGGAGCAGATCGAATCAAATCAACCAATCGTTGAAAACCTTCAAGAAGTCGCTTCATTGGAGGATAGTGAACTCGAGACTTATTCGGCGGTCATCGATCCGATGACGAATGTCTTGAAGGTGAAGCCGGGCAAAACCTTAACCTCTTTGCCTCAAACTCCCGAGGAGCTGCGACTTCGTCACCGGCGCATCGGCTTAGCTTGGGACTTCTTGGCTACCAAGCACTCGAGCCGCCCTTGGCTTTCGAGGAACCTGACTGATATCTTCAGGCGCTTCAGTGACTACATCCTCGGGTCGCAGGTGGCGGGATTGCTTACTGGTGACGGTCGCAAGCCCACTTGGTCTTTGATCCTGCAGTTCGAACATGAGGCCCGGAAGGCGGCGTACAAGTGGCTGAGGGATGGTGAGGTGCCAACTCTCGAAGCTGCCTTTAGCCGGGCTATGGTGGACACTGAGGTTCTTCAGCGACATCTTATCATTCCATTCACACTGAATGTCACAGCCCGGCAGAGTGATGATATGCCCAATTCTTGGGTGGAGCGGCCCGGCCGTGGTCGTGGGAAGGGCCGTGGAAATCAAGGACGTGGTTCTCAAGGGCGTGGCGCTCGGAATCAGCAGCTCAAGCAGCAAACCGATCCCAATGAGCATCGTGGCAAGTTGACTAAAGATGCTAACGGCGAGCCCATCTGTTGGAAGTTCAACCGAAAGGGTGGCTGCACAAATGATCAGTGCCGCTTCAAACATGTTTGCCAGCGGTGTCTTTCGGCCTCGCATCCTTACTTCAATTGCCCGATGGTGAAGCGCCCTACCGGGGGCAACTGACTTGAGGCTGCTAACACAGTGGATGAAGATGAGGCTGGGTTGGAACCTGGCATTCTTTGCATGCTCTATGTGTACGCTGCCAAGCCCTTTAAGGGCGACCTGGTAAGTTGGCTCGCGAAAGAATCGCATGGCCGAGCTTTTCATGTGGAGGAATTTGATATGTCCTGCCTTGAGGGCGATCTCGGCGAATCTCGCTGGGAAGCATTGCTGCATGACTTTGGACAATCACGGTACAACTTACTGTTCCTGTCCCCTCCTTCTTTTTCGTTTCATCGGAGCTGCTTTACTACTTCTTCTGGGTCACCTCCATTGCGCGACGAACGTTGGCCCGAGGGCTTTCCCTGGCTTCGAGGCACCTTGAAGGAAAAGGCCCAGACGGGCACTCGTCATATCAAGCGTGCCTTGGAGCTTGCACATAAGGCGGACTCTATGCGAGTTCCATGGCTTTGGGAACATCCGGAGCACCTCGGCGCCACCTCGCGAGGCATTCCAGCCTCCATCTGGACTTGGGCCGAGACTAAGAAGTTCTTCTTGCGTGTGCAGGCCTCTTCTGTGGCTTTGACACAGTGCTCCTATGGGGCCCGGACACGAAGACCGACTCGCCTTGCAGGTACTTGGCCCAACTTGGGTTCCTTGGGCTTGCAAGGCTGGCCCATTATAGATCATGAAGGTCACTATCGCGGTCCGCTTCCTCGTAGTTGCGGTCACGATCATGGAGCGGCACTGGCCTCTTCGGTTTACCCCGCAGCTCTTTGCCGAGCTGTTGCGAAACTGGCCTGGCTGGCGTGGACACCCTTCTCGGCCTCGGGACAGGGGGATTCTTCTTTACGGGCCGGGAAGGATACTTCAGAGAATGCTTTCTCTTCTTCGTCGAGCTCTGCTTCTTCCTCCGATCCGGAGGTGTTGGCTTCTTCATGGCATGTCCCGACGAAACAGCAGCTCTTGAGACTCCTTGACATGCTGCCATCTGACAGCCCTCCGAGAGGAGAGCTACAAGAAGGCTCCAAGGCTTTCACCGTGGGTTCCTACGCTGTCGGCGGTGGTCTTCTAGGAGTGCGGAAAGCCACGAGGCAATTCCCTGAAGTGACAAAGGCCCTTTGTCGTTTCGTGGACTCCCTTAAGCAAGGTTTTCAGTTTATGGCGGTGGCTCTCTTTCGCAATCTCCGTACTCTTCCCCACCGTGACCCGGGGAATCAACAGGGTACCTGCAACCTTGTGGCAGGTCTCTCCGGGTTTGGGGGGGGTGGGGTTTGGGTTTCGTCGGATTCAGGGTCTGTTCCTTGTCCTTTCGATGCCTTTTCGGAACTGGGAGATGTGCTTCCCACAGCCGGCACCTTTGCTGTGTTTGACGCCCGGCGTCTTCATTGCACTATGGAGTGGAAAGGCTGCAGGACGGTTCTCGTGGCATACACTCCGTTTCTGGGTGAGAACATGGACGCTCAGGATTTGGATCTTCTGATTTCGCTGGGTTTTCGCACACCGACACAAGTCTCAGCTACGGACCGGCCTCCGATTGAGAGACTCCTGGAAGATAACGACGATGCTCCGGGGGCGAAGGACCTTTGGGGTGATCTTCCTAAGGACAAGTTCGACGACGACGTGGCATCTGACGGAGAAGCTGGCAGCACTTCGGAGGAAGATGAGGATGGAGTGGCGAAACCTGGCTACGGCTCGGGAAAGCTGGGTTGGGGCCCGCCACTTAAGACCAAACTCATGGGTCGCTCGAGGTGGTTTGCCGATGGGCATGGATTGGCGTCGCCGGGCCGCTGGCCCCCCGATCGGAGGCCTGCTGGAGACAGTGATCTTGATCTCTCACTACACAAGGGGCTCATGGATGGCTTGCTCAAGCTGCTGACTGACTCTCTGGATGTGAAGCGGGAAATCTGCAAGCTGGCGACTGGTCGAGCTTCATGCTCCCCCTTTCATCCGGATTTGCTCAAGGCTGGTCGCGACCTTCTCTTTAGCAAGCTACGTGGGGCTGGGAGTCGCGAGGCATTGGATCACGTGCCGGAGCGGCAGCCATTTTACTTGGAGGCCATTGGGGAGCTGCTGCGCTTGGCAGGGGATCCGGATTGGAGGAGATACACGAAATCATCCTGCTCGTTTGCCGCGGGCGTTCCGTTGGGTGTCGATACTAGACTCCCGAGGACCCCTGCTCTTTTCTTCAGAAAGACGAAGCACAGAACCTTCGAAGGTGCCGAGGATCTACTTTCGGAGGAGCTCCGCGCCAATTATCCTTCTGCCCGCGGTCACGAGGCGAAGATTGAAGAGCAGTTTGCCAAGGAGGTTTCGTTGGGCGCTATGGTGGAGATGTCAGTGGAGGAGGCTCGTGCTGAGTTCGGCGACGCGCTCTCAGTGGCATCTCTGGGTGCCATACCCAAAGACGACGACTCGGTGAGGGTGGTCCACGATGGGACCCACGGGCAACATGTGAATGATCGCATCAAGGTCCGTGATGCTCAGAGCTCTCCTACCGGAGGGGACCTTGCTACTGCCCTGGAGGAGCTCCCCAGTGCTTTCTTCTCGCTTTCGGGGGACATCAGCCGTGCACATCGGCTGGTCCTTGTGCGGAGGGCCGACTGGGCCAGGCAAGCATGCCGGGCCCGTAACAAGGATCGCGTTTTCTTGAATACGGTCGGGACATTCGGCATCTCCAGCGCGTCTTACTGGTGGTATCGCTTGTTTGCTGGCCTCGGGAGACTTCTTTACTATTGTCATGGTCAGGACGCAACCACTCTTTTAACTTATGTGGACGACTTGATCTGGCTTACGCAATCCGCTCAGGGCCTGCCACGAATTTTGGCATCGATCTTCCTTCTGGAGATTCTGGGAGTTCCCTTCGCTTGGCATAAGTTCCGAGGTGGAGCAGAGCATGGCTGGATTGGATTTTCCATTGCAGCGCATCAAAGGCTCCTGGGCATCTCCAAGTCACGCTCGGATTGGATGATTTGCTGGATACGGAAAGTCAAGGCCGACGGCTTCGTGAACATTGCTGATATGGGAGCGGTGGTCGGGAGGCTTTCTTTCGGCCTGACTGTTTTGCCTCTGCTGCGCCCTTTCCTAGGTCCGCTTTACGCTTGGGTAGCTGCTGTGAGGCATTGTCATGTTTTGAAACTCCCGAAGGCAGTCGTCTTGATTCTTTCGTTTCTCGAACAATTCTTCTTAAAAGATCTTCGCACAGCTTATGTGCCCCGGAAGGGGCGCGCCACAGTGGAGCTTTTCCGCACGGACGCAAAGGCTGAGGGAGATCAGATGTGGATCGGAGGGTGGGCTTCGGGACAGTCCGCAGATCCACGCAAATGCCAATGGTTCGCCGAGAAGATTTCTCATGTGGATGCCCCGTGGTTTCACATGGCAGGCCAGTCTTATCGTGCAATTGCTTCACTCGAGCTACTTGCAACTTTGGTGGGAGTGATCTTGTTTGAAGCTCCGCCCAACACGAAGGCGAGTTTCATTTGCAGTGCTGCGACGGACAACCGGGGTAACAGTCTGCTCACGGCTCGTTGGCTGACGACTTCTTTCCCACTGGTTGCAGTGCTCATGGAACTGGCGACGGTTCTTCAAGGGCGCGCTTTGTCACTCGAGCTTCACTGGGCACCGAGGTTACAGAACGCTTTGGCCGATGCTTTAACAAATCAAGATTTCAAAAGCTTCGATCCTGCGTTGAGGCTTCGATTCTCTTTCAAGGATTACCAAGCGGTGATCATGAAGGAGATGCTTGAATTGGGAACTTCGCTTTATCAAGATATCGCGGAGTGGAGATCGCGTAAGCGAGGGGCCCCGCCTCATAAGGATCCGGCATCGCGCTCAAAGGCCACAAAGTTGTCGACCAGAGATCCATGGAAGTAGCATTCCGTCATTCTCCGAAGAGGGGCAGATTGAGGTTGCGAAATGCAACTTCATTGTTGCAAGGTGTGTATCTCCTTGCGGTGGCCTCCTCTTTTCACACAACCTTTACCGGCGAGCTTCGCTGTTAAAACATTGGTCGAGCGCGGAGTGTCTTGCATCTCCAGTTGCAACATGTGCATCGTTGATGGATGGGCATTTATATTTGCGACAGTGACATATTTCTGATTTTCCCCACATATCAATTGGGGAATATTCGTCCAACTGTTTTAGTTGGTGTTTCAACAGCTTCGAAACAACTCGGAATGTAAAGGAGCTGGACGAAATGGAGGACTTGAAGCCTGGAGTATGCACCCAGCGGGAAAAGGACGTTTGGACATCGAGCCAACGGAGACATCGCGGGGACGGACGATATATGGATCGCTTCCCCCGAACCGCAATTTGTGCTCACTTTGCTGGCACAGTGGACACTGGAAGAAGCAGTGCAAGTTCAACCAGCTCAACTACCTTATGTACGAAGCAATGCTCACAGTGTTGGACCGTGGGCACCAGGTCAGGCGACTGTATCCGATGCGAGGAATATCGAAACCCGGATACATGGAAGGCGACAACCCGTATCGTCGGTACTTTCCTATGCTCGCACTTTGCGACTATGGATCAATGGCCCAGGATGTTTCGGAACGTAACAGGAAGCATCAGGAAAAGTCCAAGGATGACAAGACGTTTCCCCTTCTATCTCCAGAAGAAGTGGATACCAGGAGGAAGGAAGCAGGTAATGCCGCAAGCACCAAGAAGAAGGCCGAACCAGAAAAGCCAAAGCAAAACATCTGGACAGGCCAAGAAGTGGTGGACTTGGAAAAAGAAGGAGAGCCTGCTACCACTACCACTCCAAGCCGGGAAGAACTTCGGATCAAGTATGAAGAGCACCACAAGGACAAACTACGCCGTACTTTGGAGTCGCGAGAAGCCCAGAAAATTCTGGATGAAGCCAATGAGGAGCCAAAGACTGCTGAGGAAAAGGTGCAGGAAGAAGCAGCACCCGCAGTTCAAGAAGTACAAGCACCAGCAGTGCATGAGGAGCCAGTACAAGCAGCACCTGAGGAACCAGCGAAGGACAAAGAGGATCCAGGACCGGATGAAGCCGGTAGCGACGACAAAATGTCGGATGGAGAATCGGAGTCGGAAGAAAGTTCCCAGCGTGAAGAAGACCCGGAAGACCCGGAGTCGTCAGAGCTTGACGAACCAAAACGAAGGATCACTCAGAAAGCAGCGAGGGATGAACAGAAGAAGTCTGAGCAGGAGGCCGGACAGTCGGCTGCAGACGACATCGACAAGAACGATCTGTAGCCTGGCGCTTGAGCTACCAGCAGTACAAGCTGGAATCGCGACCTTAGGTTGCGTAGCTGTATCACTAGTTCTTCAGCTCTTGTGGAGCTGCGTATTCGGATCAACTCTTCTTGCAGGAAGAAAGCAAAAAGGAGCTACATGCATCTGTATGCGAAGGAAAGTGAATCGGATGCACAGTATTCGTTGGAGACGTAAAGTGAGTGGATTCAAGCGGAAAGTCAGAACATTAGTATTTGCTTGTTTGCTTTGCAGGACGGAAGCTATGCAAGGACAGCCCGCAGCGTCTGCCGACGGAGATGGATTAGGGATGGTACCTACCCAGGACATATTAGGACAATTGGTTCAGAACTCAAGAGTTACAACTGAAGCGATCAACCAATTAGTGACCCATACTGGAAGTCAAGGTAGTTCAGGAAGTTCCTATGAAGGAATCCTTTCAAAGGCATTGGAAGGTGCAGTGAAGATGCTATGTAGACCACCTTCGTTTGGTGGAGGTAAAACCGATGCGCAGGATTTCATGGACTTTAAGGAACAACTGTACAACATTCTTGCGTATGCGGAACCGAAGTATTCGGATGCTTTTAAGAACTTGGAAAGACTGGAGGATCATGAATCACTACCAGCTACATTCGCGGATGAAACACAGCAAGCTATGTCCACGAAGCTTTACTCGTTACTGTGTTCTTGGTTGACAGGAACAACAAAGCAGCATGCACGAGATCCAAGTATTGCAGGATCTAGGAACGGATTTGCTTTGTGGAAGTCATTGTTAAGGCTGTTAAGGATGTACCAACCCAGTACACGAAGCAGGAGTTTGGCTTTGATGCAAGCGATTCATGGATACCCAAATTTTTCACCTGGATTGAGTGCTGTGGCACAGATTTCCAAGTTGGAAGAACTGGTCAAAGACTACGAGAGATGCAGTGGATCGAGCTATCCCCGGGAAATTCTCTTGTCTACTCTCTTGAGATGCATACCTAGTCCTTTGAAGGAACATATTCATTTACAACTCACAGATAAGACCACGTATGCCCAGGTAAAGGAGAGTGTACTTGTGTACGAACGAGCAACACGTAGTTGGATGCCAAATCAAGTATACCAACCTCTGGAATCAGGACAAAGCCAATCATACCTTGGAGCAGTGGATAATGCACCTGTTGGTGGAGGAAGTCAAGCGATGGAAGTCAATAGAGTAGAGTACAAAGGAAAAGGATGGAAAGGAAAAGGTCCCGGAAAAGGAAAAGGCAAGAAAGGTTATGGAAAGATGTTTGGCGGATTTGGAGCCATGCAGGCAGGTCGAGGATTCGGAAAGTTTGGTCGTGGACGAGGTAAAGGTAAAGGTCGAGGCAAAGGTCGAGGAAAAGGTAAAGGAAAGAAAGGTGGAAAGAGTAGAAAAGGTAAAGGAAAAGGCAAAGGAAAAGGAAAGAAAGGAAAAGGAAAAAGACTTGGAAGGACAATTTGCAGGATTTGTTATCAAGAAGGACATTGGGGGAACGAGTGCCCAAATAGACATTCTGTTCGCAATGTGGAAGCCGAAGAACATCCGCAAGCGGAAACGTATGCCAACAATCCACCAGCCCAGGAACCTTACCCTAGACCTAATGTGGTTGAAACTGGTACCATACGCCAGACCACAAGTCGACCAGACCCAAGGATCGTCACTCGGAGAGTAGGAGCATCGAGCAGACCAAGTGGATTCAATCCAAAACCTTTTTATCATATTGCTACACCACCTGAGGAATATCCAGAGACTTTCCCGATCGATTCGGGAGAAGAGGACGACATTGACATCACGTACATCAACGCAGTGCGGATGGTTCGAGAAGTTGCAGATGAAACTGCAGATGGTGATGAGGTTACCAACCCATTTTTCGGTGAACTACCCAGTCCTGGTTTTACAGACTCTGAGGAGGAGCTTGGATCTGGTGAACCAACTGGAATCTGCCAAGGTTGTGGTACAAACCTGGAATTGGAGTGCAAGCGAGATGCACTACCTGAGGCTGGATTTCCACGAGTTCCAGAACATTATCCAGAAGAAGAACACTACCTGAAGCAGCAGAGAAAACTGAAGAGTGAAGGAAAGCCTTATGACGAGAAAGCCATCAAGGATGCGGTCAAGCGTGAAAACGAGTGGATCGAACTACACTTGAAAGCGCTTGAAGAGAAAAAGGAGACCGAAGCTGATAAAGTTCGGATGGTTTGTGAAGAGTTCCATGATGTAGCAGAGTGGTATGTTATGGATGCCACAGATGAAGATGGAGATTGGTTTGTCGTAGATGACCACGAAGTGGTCAGAGCCGTTCAAGTAGAAGAGACAGTACCCGAAGAAGCACTGGAAGTTATTATTTTGGATTCGGGATCGGATGCTAGTTTGTTACCTCGGTCACACCCGAAGGCTACACGCACCAACACTGGAACAACAGGTATCTTGTTGGAGGATGCCCAAGGAAATGCGATTAGGTCAGCAGGAATGGTTACTGCCGTGATTTCGGTAGAACAGGGAGAGGACTGTTGGACAGCCCCAAGTATTTCGGAGAGCTTTATTGTAAGCGATGCAACAAACATTTTGTTGTCAATGGCAAGACTGCTGAAGAATGGTTGGAGACTGGAATACCAACCGGAAGTACCTGAAGGGGAGAAAGCTCTTAGTGCTCAGTGGAACCTTACGGTGTCGTCAATGGTTCTAGTCCGCCCAGATGGGAAAGCAACGGCAAGGATCTTTTATAAGCGGAACAGTTGTTGTTTGTTAGGTAGATTATCGGTTGTCGGAAGTGATCGGAGTGCCCGTTGGACGGGAAGGAGTGGAACTGGAGGAAGTTCAAGAGGTAGCACTGACAGTCGTACTGCAGTGCAGAGAAGCGTCACAGTGCGTATTCCAAACTACCTTCGGGAGCTGTTGGACAGAACTCCCAGCGGTAAGTGGACGATCATGGAAGACGGTACACCTTTTGTTTTGTATCAAGGAACAACTTACATGGATCCCAAAGATGCTTTTCCAGGATGGAAGTATAGGACGACAATGGTGTCTGAAGGAGGAAGTGAATGGTCACTAGTCGAGTTGCACTCGGACTACGGGTCAATTAGGAGTCACAATGTGGAGATTCCGGAGTGTCATGGAAGACCCAAGAGGATCTGTGTTATCCTACATGCAGTGAGTGGAAACTTTTTCACTTTCTGTCGAGACTTTGAAGCAGTGATGGTTGCGACAGGACCAGAAACACCTTTCGCTAGGAATGAAGAGCGAGTTCCGGAAGAACTGAGTACGCCGGTTGTGCCGGTAAACATCGCCCCTGGAAGGAGCGAAGGAGTATTAGGACCAACCTACGATGGAGATGGAAATCCGTTGTCAGAGTTGGAGATGCAGAAGTCTGCACAGAAGCTGAAGAGCGCAGAGAAAGAGAAAGTACGAGTGGAAGCAGAACCGTACAACCCTTCGGAAGAAGAGCGACTAGCTCATGAAGCAACACACCTACCGTTTGCACATTGGTGTGAGTCATGCGTGGAAGCCAAGAGTAAACAGGATCACGAAAAGAAGAACCCCGAGGCAGCAAAGGACTCAGTGGGAGTACCTTATCCCATTATTCAGCTGGATTTTATGTTTCTACAAGGAAAGGACACACCAGCACTGGTTGGAATTTGTTCATGGACACGTATGTCAGTTGTGATCCCAGTATCTGGAAAACAGACCGAACGGAAGACAGTGGAGAAAGTGTTGAAATGGGTACACAGTCTTGGACATTTGGACGAACTAGGATTCGTTGGAGATTCAGAAGAGGCAATGTTGTCTCTGATAGCTGCAATCGTGGAGACTCGGAGAAAGATGAACCGGAAGACTCACGATCAGAACAACAAGCCGTACCAGAAAGGAAGAACGGCAAGAGTGGAACGGTTTATTCAGACGGTGAGGAACCAGACAGTGTGCTTAGTACGAGCAGCGGAAAAGAAGCTTGGTATAGAGGTTCCCGAAGGCCATTCAGTTTGGGCCTGGGGATTGTGCCATGCGTCGTGGTTGCTGAACAGGTACCACAGACACGCTGCGATAGGTTCAACGCCCTACGAAAGTGTCGTGGGCAGACCTTACCTCGGAAAGATAGCCCCATTCGGTGAGTATGTATATGCTCTAGAGAAACCCGAGAAGAAAGGAACAGCGAATTGGATTGGAGGAATCTATCTAGGTAAGATCTCCCAGGATATGCATTTGGTAGGAGTTGAAGACGGAGTCTTGGCTACTGGATCAGTAAGACGTATTGCCACTGGATGGAGAAAAGAACCCCTACTGAAGCTGAGTGTAACTCCATGGAACCCCAAGAAACCAAAAGGAACATTCAGTAAACAGCCGTTACCAGCCCCAGCGTTGGCAAGTATCGCCGAAGAAGAAACAGCGCAGGAACCTGTAGCTCGTATGGAAGATCGAGGACAATCTCAAGAAGAACAAGTGGAGGAACTATTGGATATGCTGGATACAAGTGGAGCCTCTAGCGGAGGCAGGGCCTCAGACGGAGGCAGGGCCAGCACGGGATCGAGTTCTCATTCCCGGAGTTCAAGTTCGATGCACGATGTACAAACTGGAGAGCCTGAAGGAAACCAGGTACGTGTTAGTGATGACACTATGCTGGAAGACTTGCGAAAACGACCAGTAGAAGGAGGACAAGGAGTTGAAGGATCGCCAAAGAAGTCACGTGAAGAACCATCGGCGCCATCATCACCCTCCAAAGGAATCTACCCGCCTTTGTTCGCAGGCAGGGTATCTCAGGAAGATGACCCATTCCATTGGGATGAACACGAGGATCTTACAGCAGTAGAAGGAGAAGATGTAGAGTATGAAGATCTCATGGAAGAAGAGATGGAAGAAGTTCCCAAGAATGACCAAGGAGAAACACCACCGGAATTGAGTCCAGAAGAGCTGGATGCCTTGGATCAAGAAGCAGCAGTGGAAGAGCTAAATCGCCTCAGCAAGCTAGGAGTAATTGAGGAATTCATGGAGGCGAACGCGACAGGGAACGAAAAACGCATGGATTTGCGTGAAGTCTACGACTGGAGGTTTCGTGACAACAGGTGGAAAAGACGTTGCCGGATAGTGGCAAGGGAGTACAGGGCAGGTGCGAGTTCTACGGCTGAGACATTCAGCCCGACGGCAAGCAACGCCGCGTCGCGCCTAGTCTTGTTGTTACACCTGGTGTACAGGTGGGTCGTAGTAGTCCTACATATAAAGGACGCATACCTTCAGGTCCCGCAGCAAGAAGAGGTGCTAATAACGATTAGCGATTGGATGAAGCGAGCTGCCAATCTGAAGGAAGGAGTGCTGTGGAGGTTGAAGAGATGCCTCCCAGGCCAACGTAACGCAGCAACAAGATGGTATGAACACTTGCGGAGTATAATGGAGAAACTTGGATTCATATTCTCAGTTCATGTACCCGCACTGGCTAGACACACCACAAGGAAGCTGTGTATCTCTATCCATGTAGATGACGAATTGCTAGCTGGAGGTTTGGCTAGTGGAAGAGTTGGAGAAGGTGTTCAAGGTGGAGAAAGAAGGACCGTATCCAGCCGACGGAGTAGGAAAAGGAGAAGAGATGCGGTATCTCAAAAGGAAGTATGTCTTCATTCAGGAAGGAATAGTTGTCCAACCAAATGAGAAGTATGTCCGGAAGCTCATCGAGTTGTATGACCTTGGAAAGTTGAAGAGCAAGGCCACACCAGAGCACATGGATTTGGTAAAGGAAGACCGGAGTAAAGAATTGAGTGCTGAAGAGACAAAACGGTTTAGATCTGGACTCGGATCTATTTTGTACCTTGCACAGGACAGAATTGACATTCAGTATGCCTCAAAGTGTTTGGCATCAAGTGTGTCGAAGCCGACAGTGCAGGCACTGAAGTGTCTGAAGCACTTGATCTTGTACCTGAGTGGAACAGCCACAAGGGCGACTTTGTTGCCGTATACCGAAATCGGAAGTCGGTTGATTACGAAGCTCAATGGCCACGAGGATGAAGAAATTGCCAAGGATGCAGGACATGTTGTGGAAGCGTATTCGGACAGTGATTGGGCAAGCCTGAAGACACCTGAAAGAGCTCGAAGGAAGAGTACATCATCAGGAATCATTGTACTAAATGGAGTACAAGTGTTGTCATTTTCGAGGACCCAGAAGGCCACATCATCATCAAGCTGTGAAGCAGAGTTGTATGCACTAAGTGGAACTTGCGGAGAAGCTATTCTAGTTGGAAGGCTATTCGAGTTCCTAGTGAACGCACCCGTACGCGTGGAGATACGGTGCGATTCCTCATCTGCACGGCAGTGGAGTCAACGAAGAGGAGTTGGACGTCTGAAGCATGTGGACGTTAGGTTGTGTCAACTGCAAGATTGGGTAAGAGATAATCTTGTCAAACTCGGAACGGTAAGAACCGCGCTCAATGTAGCGGATCTGAACACCAAGAAGTTGACGTATGCCCGAAGGTCATTCCTACTGTATCACTTGTCCCAAGTAGAGTACGATGAAGAAGGAAACCTGGAGTACACTGGAGAGAAGGAGTATGAAAAGCATGAACAGGAAAAGAAGCTCAAGGAGTATGTTGGAAGTGGACAAATCAAGAACCTTATAAGAGCAATACAGGTATTTCATCTGATGAAGCCTATCACCGCAGCAATGCTCAAGGAGGACGTAGCGAACGCCCGAGCAGAGAGTAGTGAAGCCTTTGGAAAAGGTATGGACGCCGTGGACGGATTTACGAAGTTCGAGGTTTGTATGATCGTATGCGTAATGCTACTCGCAGCCCCGTACGCAATCAGTATGTGGAAGAAGTGTATGCGCACGGTGGACCAGATCAAAGGAGTCGGTATGGTGAAAATATCGACAGGGTCAAAGGCCCGCGTGTTCCACAAGGGAACATGTTGGCACGTTCAAGGAAGCCATATGCGTTCTGGCAAATGGATCTGGAAAGAAGAAAGTGAAGCTGTAGCGGAGGGCTACAGACACTGTTGGGTTTGCTTTCCGGAGACGAAGCCAGAAGGAAGCATGCGAAAACGCCGTGGACGTGTAGAGCCGCCAATCCCAGATGAAAGCGACTGGGAAGTGATGGAGCTTGACTACGAAGTAGAGTCAGCTGGAGGATGCACAAAACAATGTCACTGGTGTGGAATCAGGAAATGCACAAGGGAGAAGAAGAACCACCAGAAATGTTCTTGCACGGAATGCATCAAAACGTATGCAACGGAACAGTGGCGGAGAAGTTACGACAGAACCGTGACAGAGGATGCCACGGAAAAGGAAGAGACCCGTGTAACAGAAGATGCGAATCATGCATGGAATGCCGGAGTACCAAAGAGCGGTACAGGTAAAGGATCTCTGAAGAGACGTGGAAGAGCAGCGATGGGGACACCAGCAATCGTACATACGGATGGTGTGCGTATGCCCATCATAAGTGAGGAAGACTACCGACGTGGCGGAAGAATCACATCTGGAAGAAATAAGCAGGATGTGGAGAGAAGCGATGAAAACTTCGTTCGTGGAATGGAAGCCCTGGGAAGAATTGTTTCACCGGAAGCCCAGGAAGAACCGGAAAAGAAGAAGGAGTCGGAGATGATTGAGCACCGTGGAAAGATGATAAGTATGGAAGAGATGGGGAACAAGATGCTATCCCCAGAGGCACAGGAATCGTATGAAGAGTATTGCAGACAATGCAATGAGATGTATGACGCGTCAGAAGAACGCGCACAAGGATCGGATATCCCGATGGATCTGTTTGGGAGTCCGAAGCAAGTAGTGGATCCCGGTACACCAGACAGTACGGAAGAACGTACGTTGTTCGGAAGTCATTAAGCCCTACATCGTGGACGAGTATGAGGCAGAGCAGTGAGTGTAGAAAAGACTGAAAAAGTTTCACCCCGGAACACACAGCAGCGAAAGCGCAAAAGAAGGAAGAGCGCTAACGCAGGAAGTTTGTTTGGAAGTTGTTTCACATGGACGAAGTACTTGTTACTGTACGAATGTCAGGACATGGACGGTCTGACACACCTCCTTAATTGGGGGACGGTAAAAAGGTGGGTTGCACGGAGTGTTTAACCCAAGGACTTGCAATGGCAAAGCCTATGCAGTCACGGGCGGAGGTTTGCCCGACCGCGGACCGATCGAAGTACAGCACAAGGACTTCGAGGCAGGGTGTTAAATTCTGTACATAGGAACGCCCCACACCTTTGGTGAGCCCAGGCTACGGTATATTTACTTGCAGCGCCTTTTGACTCAAGCAGGAAAAGCGTGACCGCTCAGGGTTTTACAGTTTAACTGATTCCTGTGCTTTGGTCGCTCATTGTGGGGTGCCCGACCACCCGGTGCAGCTGCTCCTGTGCGGTATGGATTTCGTGAACAGTGGTCCCACCGGGCGACCAATTACAGTGCGCCCCTTCTACCCTGTGCTCGACCAAGCATCCCATTATTGGGTTGCTGGAGTTTACCAATCCGCCTCGCATCGGTCTCCACCGCCTCCGTGCTCACAAGGGGGGTGGCTTGCAGCCGCCCAAGCGGGCCTACAGCACCCTCCTTTCCCAGCACCACCGGTCCCTGATTGGGGAGCACATGCCACTCGATGCGCATGCGACTGTGTGCAGATGCCAGGCGGCAGCCGCCGACATGTTAGTTGCGGCTGTGCCAGGCGCATTCTATCTTTATGCTATTCCCTCGGCCACCGTCAACCTGACGCTGCTGGGGCGGCTCCAGCACTTTGTCTCTACGCTGCTGCGCAACTCGAACGAGCCTGAGGCCCTTCTCCCGTACAACGGGCCTACCGCGTGCCCTCTACGATACCGCCGGATTTGTTAAGCCCGACCGGAGGATGGCGTTCCGGCTAAAGAGGACCCTGACTTGACCGCCGAGCTTCGTAGCCAAAGTTGTGCTGCCTCTACTCCCAAAGCCCCCAGTGCTACGTGGGAGGAAAGGGTGGCTGCACTGCTGGACGCCGTGGAATACCCGCCTAGCCGATTGTTGCCCGGTGTCGCCGCCATTTCCAGCAACTGCGTTCCACCTGAAGATGAGGATGAC